>OZ005650.1:212470737-213070737 GCA_963930645.1 Salticus scenicus
TAATCTAATAGCTCGACGATACAATTCACAAGTTACTTAGTTTTCACTTTTATCGGCAGTCCCCAAACACTGCTTTGATTTTTCTTTCTTTCTTTTTCTTTTTTCTTTTCTTTTCTTTTTTTTTTTTTTTTTAATGAGTATTCTCAATTATAAAATGAAACTTTACATGAAATGCTTTACTCTAGAAACCTCATTTAGTTATTTCTAATATATATATGAAACTTAAAATTTTATTTCTTAGATTATTTTGCTTACTTTTTTCCTTAAATGAAATTTTGTTTTGTTTTCAGTAAAAAAAATTTCAACTTGAAAAATATCTTTCAAATACACATTAAAATTATTTTTATGTTTACACATATCAAAAGCATTTTTTTATATGGCGATTATATATTTCTAATTATCTATAAATTAAATCTCATACTTTAAATTCCCAATGAAAAATTAAAAAAAGTGAATGAGAATTCAAGACCAAAATTTATTGCAGTTTAACTAAAGTAAACAGCTTTTTTAATTGCCCCCTTTTGCTATTTATTAGTCTTTAAAATAATGGTCTTTTTCTCAGGATCTCTAAATCATATATGCTTAAAAAGAAGAATTATTTGGTTTTTGCGAACACAGAATGTACATAAATCTCAATTTTACAAAACATTAAACAATATCTCGTTGAAATGGAAAAGTATTTCTTCTACTTGTCGTAACAATTTATATAAATAATCTCTGAAACTATATTAGCAATGCTTTTATAAATTTCAGTTAAATTGATACAAAGAAAAATGGGGAAATAAGTAATATTACTTAAAAATCGTATTTTAAATAAAAAAAGAAGAAAAAAAAAAAGTCTACATTTTTTGCATAATACCTGGCAGAAATAAAATATTGCTAAATATATAAAAATAAAAATGTAAATAAATGTTCTTTTATTCAAGATCTAAAATAACCGAAAGTTCTTCACCGATTGCTTTAAAATATTGACACAAAGTTGGATTTGATTACGCGTGTATTTTTATGTACGCGGTTTTGCGGACTTCTCTTCTCTTCCCCTCTTTCCTTTGGTCTTTTAAACCTTTCACGTTCACTACTTAATTTATTTAAAAAATTACTAAACTAATTTTAAAAGTGGCTTTTAGACACATAGCTAATCATAAATATTTAAAAAATAATGAATTAAAATTGTTCCTTTTCGAGAAATTTTCGGTTTGAAACATCTGTAAGTAAACCTTATTAAATTCACATAATATTTAATTTAATAAATAAATCACTTTATAAGTAAACATTATCGACAACAAAAACTCCTAAAAGTTGCATAGATCCCAACATTTCAATTTATTCCGGAGTATTTTAAGGATGAGAGGGGACAAAATCACGTTCCCAGGTGTAATTGTTCAAAATCGTTTGTTCAAATTGTTAAATCTCCGAAAGTTTTTCATTAATTACTTTGAAATTTTGACGCGGCATTGCCTATGAACACGAGTGTGATCTTATTTACGCGGTTTAGCGAAATTCAACCCCTCGTGTCCCTTTAGAAGCGAGAGAGAGCAAAAAATATTGTTTTCGAGTGTAATCGTTTGTTCAAAATCTTCAATCTTCGAAAGTTCTTTACGGATCACTTTGAAATTTTGACACAGCTTTGCATTCGAATATGTACGTGTATTTCAGTACTCTGTTTTGTAAAATTATTTCCTTCCTTTTGCTCCTCTAGGAGTGGGAAAGATGCAAAAGATACGTTTCCATATGTAATTGTTCAAATCAGTTTGTTCAAAATTTTAAATCTTAAAAAAATCTTCAGCGATTGCTTTGTAATAAAAAAAAAAAAAAAAAAAAAAAAATGTTGTATTCGTATATGCGCGTGTATTTATACACGCCGTTTTGCTAAATTCTTCCCTTCGCTCTTTCTAGGGCGTGAGAGGGTGCAAAAAAGACATCGTTTGTTCAAAATGATAGATTTCCGAAAGTTCTTCAATAATTGCTTTGAAATTTTGACACAGTGTTGCATTCTAAAACGTGCGTGTTTTCATTTACACGGTTATGCGAATATTTCTCCATTTTTCTATTTTAGGAACGGGGAAAAGGCAAAATCACGTTTCTAAGGGGTCTTTTTAAGGGGCCTTTATATTATTGTAGTCAATTTCCTAGTTTAGTTTATATGTAATTCCATACTATTTCAATTTCAACGATCCACATAATGCAAAAGTGTATGAAATATTGCTCTATTATTCTATGTCATAAAGTATTGAATTTCGAATAACTTAAGAAGTTTTCAAATTAGAATATTTATAGTCATTGATGTCCAATACAATAACATGAATGGTATTTGAAAAGTGGTCAACCATGTTCACGATGGAATTATACCATAAAATATATATGCGAAGTCCCGTCCTATTCTGCTATGTTAAGGAAATCATAACTTTAGAACGTTTAAATTAGAAAATTCACAGTTAAACGATGTTGATGCTACTAACCTAAGTGATGTTTTAAATGTGTTCAGACATCTTTATGATGAAAATTTACGTTTATGCGAAATTTTGCTTTATTCTGACAAGTTAAGGTATTCGTAAATTACAAGTATCTTACGAAGTTTTAAAAGTTAAAATTTCATGCATAATTTGGTCCATAATAGCATCACAACTTATATTTTAAAACTGGTCTGACGTATTTACAATAAAAATATTCCTTTTTTTTCTTTTGATAATACATATACATCAGATTTGTATGCTCATTTGTATGCGCATGTAAATATTCGTCAGATAAAGACAGATAGTACATGACTGAAAAAACACCTAGGGCTGAAAAAACACAAAGAACTAAAAAAACACCGTCGGATTCGAATCCCTTCTCCTTTGCTTGAAGGCAATTAGCAGTGTGGTAACATAACCACACGGCCATAGAGAGCCCATTCCTGTTATTCCCCGTTTAAGTAAACATTTTCCTTACTCTCCCATGTTGAGAAAATCGAAAATTTTCCAATACTTACGAAGATTTTAAATTAGAAATGAACAGGGTTCTTGCAAGTGTGACAAGTAAAATTTGTAAACTGTCCTGGCTTCTCTGCGACCATTTGTTCTTGAAATATGCTGTACATAGTTTAACAAACTAACACACTGACAAACTAATACAATAAGACATTCTACAGATGGTCACCGTATGTATCTTGTTATTTTTAGATTCCTCCATTCTCAAAAAAAAAAAAAAAAAAAAAAAAAAAAAAACTTTAATGTTCAATAAATGATAAACATTAAGTGGAAAGTGATTTATGTGCAGTGACTTTTTTACCATTTAACTTTTATTGGTTTTGCAGCGGAACCAAGACATCGTAGCATTTTTTTCCACAGTAGTTTTTTAATATTCCTTTTGTTTTAATGGATTTTTAAACATTTATTCTTTATCTGTTGGGTAGATAGCAGCACTAGTCCAACATTTAATAAATAATGTTTTAGAGGAAGCTTAATGCATAAGTCACTTGAAATTTCAGGCGCGAATGAGCCTTGCTGAATTGGTAATGCGCTCATGTCTAATTTTTTTTTTTTACAATGAATGACTGGGTTATTATTTTGAGTTGAAAAAACTTTTACAAGTTTTTATAGTTTATTATGTTTATTTGCAAATATTTTTAAAAATTAAATTTAATACTTGAAATTTTTAAGATTAACTTACAGATATTTCAAATATTTTTTCGAAATTAAAAATGATATATATATATATTTTTTTTTTCTTTTTACATATTTATGATCGTCTATGTGTCTAATAAAGATTTTTGAAGTTATTTTAGCGTTAAACAAAAAAAAAATAATCTGGTGTGTTACTCACACGACTTTCTCTTACCCTGAAATTTATTACAATAAATACAGGTTGCAGATTAAAAGGTAAGATAACGAGTACTGTTATGTAAACCTGTGTTAAACAATTCATATTAGGCTTCTGAAGAGTTTTATATGATAATTAGTTCTGTGTGAGCGGGGGCTACCGCCCCCCTCAACCCCCCGTTTCATTAATGCACCTACATTTATATAGAATTTAATTCGGTTATTAAAAAATAATTCTGTTTTTAAAAAATAATTTATTAAAAATATTATTAAAAAAAAATTATCTTTTATGATAATGCAGACGATTTCCATATTAGAGAAGTAGTATACCACCAAATATCCAAAAAAAAGTCCATTATATTCGCAATATTTAAAAAAAAAAAAAAAAAAAAAAAAAAAAAATACGATTTTTTTTCCTAAGTTTTTTTTTTTTTTCGTTAAAAGTAAAAAAAAAAAAAAAATCGATAACTTTGTTTTAAATTATCGCAGATCGATGGTTCAACCATTCGTTTTAAAGGTATTAGCGAGCTCTTTTGAAAGATACCCATCATGAAAATTTACTCCCCTCGAGGGGGGACTCCCCCCCGGGGGGGGGAGGCGAGGCTCCTACATACACAATTTGTTTTCCCAGTTAACTATCTCTATTACAAAAAAATTATAATCGTTTCATTTGGTTTAGTGCAATCTATAGACGTTAAACTCTACTTACCTGCAATTTCCCCCATAGACGTAATGTATTAAAATTCTCTTGATTGCCCTGTACACGAGCCATTTGCTTCATCTTAACGAAAAGCTTACTGTAGCATCCCTATATGATACACATTTAGAATACCAAGTTTGAACTTTCTGCCATAATTTGTTTTTGAGATATGCTGATAACAGACAGACACACACACAGACAGACGGACACACACACAGACACACACACACACAGACAGACGGACACACACACAGACACACACACACACACACAGAGAAATACTCACAGACCATTTGCTAAAAACATGATTTTCGTATTCAGGGGACCTCAAAACGTGTAAATATAACAAAATCTCGAAAATTTGACCCAAAAACAATACTTTCTCTACCTTATGGGTAAGAGAAATTTAAAAAAAAAAAAAAAAAAAAAAAAAAAAAAAGCGTAATGAACGTTGAAGGTTTTAAAATATACACTATCTAGCAATAGGTATTTAAACACCTTCAAATTTAGTCATACAATACAGACAAATATACAGAATACAAAAACATCAAATATACAGAAAATTTCATTAGGAATCATCCTGAAACCGTGAGAATATAAGTAATATGTTATGCCTCATATAATTAAGGAACAGTTTTGACCTAAAGAGTAAAAGAGGTCCAGCAAAAAATCAAACACAAATTAAAATCTTTTGGATCACCTTGTAAAAAGTAATGTTTGAAATGCGTTTTGACTTCAGCATGTCATTATGGGAATTATTCCTATTATCAGTATAAATGTTTACGAGGCTACCATGGAAATATAACGGTTCCTTTAAAAAAATTGCAAAAAAATTGCCATTTTTTTTTATTTATTATAACAGGTAGGGTATTATACCAAGTGCAAAACCATATTTTAGAAATTTTTCATATCACATTAGACACAACATATTGCAATCAGAATGCAAAAATGTTAAATATCATGCAAAATATGAACATTTTTACTAAATAATTTTTAACTGCGAATGTGCAAGCTTTTAAGAAACTCCATTTGCATAATTTAATTAGTAAAAGTGTTGAGCTACTTACTTGAAAACCCTAAACAAATATCATTTAAATTTAAAAAGTTAGGAGAGATAGAATGAACAGAATTTTAGTCATCTGAAAATAAAATTTAAACTGTAAGGGGTTTTATTCACATTTTTATTTTAATTCAGTCAAAGCCCAATGGTAATACAGTGTTTGCTGCTTGTAAATAAATATTAATCAAACCACTAACATCTTAGTTTCTTATATATATCTTGTAAATACAAAAAGTTATGAGAGATCGAAAGAACAGAATTTCAGTTCTCTCAAAATAGAAGCTAACTTAGTAGGGGTATTACTCACATATTTATTTTGAATCAATCAATGCCCAATGGTAGAACAATTTTCGCTGATTGTAAATAAATATTGATAAACCCCCCTATCAGTTTCCTTTTTGTGAGAGAGAACTGAAATTCTCTTCATTCTCTAACTCGTAGCTTTTTGAATTTACACGATATTTGTTTGGGGCTTTCATACAAGTAGCTCAACAATTTTTGCTTTTAAATCATGTAAATGGATTTTTTTTTAAGCTTGCGCATGCATAGTTAAAATTTATATAGCAAAAATGCCCAAAGTTCGTACTAAATTTAACATTTTTTCGTTCTGATTGCAATATGCTGTGTCTAAGGAGGAATGCCAAGTGTCTTTAAAATGGATTTATACTAAGATTTATAATAAAAACAAGAACGAAAAATCATGCAGTACGCATTAATTATTAAAAATTTCCAAATGTTCGTAATTGTTGTACAATAACATTCAATGTTCTGTGACTACCTAATCCCACAACGGGCAAACAGTAATTCTTAAAGGCATACAGATAGACTAATGAAATTCCTAAGCATTCTTAAGCATTGTTAGAAAGTGTTAAAAATGCTTAACACTGAAGAAATCGTAACCCTTAAATTCTAACTGCAGTCCATAATCTATCTGAATATTTTAGTTTAGCCCTGTAAATGTGAAGGATGAAAAAATCATATTCTATACAAAATATTATTTTAGCATATTAAAAACCAATGTCAATTTCTTTATGATTTTTTCAATAGAAAGTTCTTTAAATGTAATTTATAAAAATGTATGTTCTAAAACGTATTGCATTGGTATTATTTTGGGTGTCCCTGTACACAAACAAGTTGCACAGGACATATTAATACCAATTAAAAAAATAATAACATTCCATAGTGAATTTGAATAATATATATAATTTTGTAAAATCTTCTGAAAATATTTACGGACACTGGGGGGTGGGGAGATGGACAGATCGACACATGGACAGTCGGACAGATTGGTACTTAAACTGAAATCATATTCCCACTCAAAAAATGTTAAAAAGTGTTACATCGTTTAATGTAAACGAAAATGCAATTTCAGCAATTTTTCAATAAAAGCCTTCAATATAACTGAATATTTTTGTGTGGCTCTGGAAATATAATGCTAATCCTACTACATTCTGTAGAAACCATTGTTTTCTGCATATGAATACCATATTTCAAATTTATTAAGATTTGCTTAAAGTAAAATTATTAAAATTTGGTTTATACCTCTCATAGAACGAATGCTTTGGAATACTTTTGGGTGACCCTGTACACAAACCAGTGGCGGTATTTACTTCATTTTCTCTACCAAACATCCAATATTGAATTTGAATGGCACATTTAATTTCAATATGTGCAAAATAAAGGAATAAATGTATAGTTCATAGAAATCCCTCTCATAGAACACAATGATTTGGAATAATTTTGGGTGCCACTGTACACAAGCCAGTACAGATAATCACTCCATTTTCAATAGGAAAACACCGATGGTAAACTTGAGTATTATATACCAGTTTCAAGAAATTCCATGAATATATACGCGAGTAAGATCGAGGATGGACAGACAAACGGAGGTCATTAATACTTTTCAATCTTATTGGAAAATGTTAAAAACATTTAGAAAACGATAAAGACAATTAGTATAAACGAAAATGCAGTAATACTCATTAATGTAGAGAATATTTTTGTGCACCCCTGTAAATCTAATGCTAATCATACTATGGTCTGTGGATAGCATTTTTTTGTGCATATGAATAATGCATTTTAATTTTATTAAGAATTGTGCAAAGTAAAATTCTTTAAATTTGGTTTATAGAAATACCTCTCATAGAACACAATGCTTTGGAATAATTTTGGGTGTCCCTGTATACAAAGGAGTGATGGTATTTCTTCCATTTTCAATAGGAAACATCCGATAGTGAACTTGAATAACATATTTCAGTTTCTTAAGATTTGTGTAAAGTAACGGTATTAAAATATGGTTTATTGAAATGACTCTCATAGGACTCAATGTTTTGAAATTTTTTCGGATGTCCCTGTACATAAACCAGTAAAGCTGTGCAATCCATTTTCAATAGGAAACATCCCATAGTGAACTTGAATAACACACACTAAGCGACAAAAAAAAAAAAAAAAAAAAAAAAAAAAAAGCCGCACTTGGATATTTTTCTTTTCACTTTTACAACCGTCAATTTTATCGTTTAAAAATCAAATTTTTGAACAGATTTTATTATGTTGTCCTCCACATACACTTTAGCAATGTGTCCAGTGTTAAAAATAAAATGTAATAGTCAGAAAAACTGCAAATTTAGAAATTATTTAAAAAATGGTAAGAATAAGATAGTTAACGATGCCACAAAAAGTATTAGTTTTTGAATGAAAATCAAAAAATATTTTAATACGTGAGAAGGTAAAATAATTAAATGTGAACGAAATATTGGTAAAAGGGTTTTTTGCAAGATATAAAATATTTTGGTCGTTTAAACTATAAATTTAGCTTTAGGCGGCCATGTTGCTCATTTCAGCGAGATTCCCGCAAGTTAAAAAGTAATTGCTTATAAATTCGGTTTGTATCACATTTAGAACATAAAAAAGCTTCAGAAAAAGTGTTTAGCAGCATAATTTCTTTAACTACAGTGAAGCAACTATAAAACAAAACAGATTTAAATGACAGGAAATTCGAAAAAATTCCATTCTTAGTGAAGAGAATTAGGAAAGCAAGACCTCAGATGGCTAAAAAAAATAAAAATAAAATGATTATTAAATTATTGGGCTGAACTAGTTCTCTCAGGTGAATCAAGTTTAACTCATTTTGAGCTGAAGAAAACACAGATCTGTCAACGAAAATATAACCGACTTCATGAAAATTGCACTTTTAAAACAGTGACACATTCTCCGTACATTATGGTACGGAGGTGCATAACTTTTCAAACAGTCAGGCAAGTTTTTATGCTCAGGGGATCAATTAACTCGAAATAAAACACAGTCTTTATAAAAGGGGTGCCTGACCGACTATTTTGGAGGTATCTCGGAGATTTCCGCAAACAGCATTTCAAGATGATAATGCACCTTACTACATGGCGTCTGTGGTAAGTTTATTCACTTCAAATTGTCAAAATTTCCTATCCATTCCCATGAGAACCTATAATTCTGTAAGTAATCATATCTTTTTCACTTTAAGTTAAACCCCACAAAAGATATAGTAGAATTTCTTTTTTATCAAGCATGGAAATAGTCCTAATAGCGATCCGCTCGAAAATGTTTCGTCTATAAAAAAGTGGGGGGAAGGGGAGAGTATTCGAAATTTGCAGCCTACAACCCTGCCAGAACTAGAAAAAATTATTTGTGATTCTTGGCACATTAGAATTTCTGAGATTTATATTAAAACACTGTATAATAATATGCCATAGTGCATTAAAGCACTAATTCCATATAAAGGTGGAATTAACCCAATACAGAATACATATTTTTAATAAAAAATTGCTTAGATCAAACAAATAAATATTTTTATTTCATATATTAAAATATAACTTGTTTATTTCATATAATAAATCATAATAGAATACAAAGTGTATGGTTAATGCATTATGTTTAAAACGAAAGTTTTATGCAGATTCTTATAAAGTACTTCGTAGAGTGTAATAAAGCGAATTATTATATGGAAAATGTACATAGTTTTCATTTCATCCCTTTGGTATTATGCAATCAAGACAGTTTTATTTGTTCCAACCCTTAATTTTAAAGTTATTACAAATAAAAAAGGTATAAGTCATTTTTTCTGCAGTGCAGTTTTTTTTTTTTTTTTTTTTTTTTTTGTCGCTTAGTGTGTATCAGTTTCAAGAAATTCCATAAATATTTACGGGAGACAGAGCGTGCACAGACAGACGGACAGTCAGACAAACCGAAATCATAAACATTTTTCGACATTGTCGGAAAGTGTTAAAAATTAGCAATTATTCTTGCAAAAAAACATTATATCTCCATTATTACATGTGGTAGTCTCTTAAAAAATTATACAGATAATTAGAACAATCTTAAAAATCACAGGCTACAGCGAAATCGCATTTCAATCAGAACTTTTTGAAGGTTGATGCAAAAGCATTTTATTTTTTGATAATTTTTTTTTACTAGACCCTTTTCACTATTCTGGACAAAACTTTTGCTGAAATATATTACGCATAACATATCATTTATACACCCAGGTTCCAAGACAATTCCGCAAGAATTTTTCTAGATATTTGTCTAAACGTCTAAATTCGAAAGTGTTCAAATACTGATGGGTAAACAATGTAGAAATCTAATTAACCATCTTAGTTGTAAACATTTTTAGTAATATTTTCGTAAAATATTTTTCGTAAAAAAATTTTTTTTTTTTTGTTTGTAATTTTTAATAGATGAAATAACATACCATGCAAATAAACAATATTTTAATAAATGCATTATCAAAATAATGTTTTTCAAAATCTTAAAGTACTAATTTATTTATTAATTGATGCATGACCCTTCCAGTATTCGATCGGTTTTATGCTCGCAGCTAGCTTTTATAAGGGAAATGGCAGTTCGATCTCAGGTAGCATTCGTCGAAATAACCGCTTGGAGTTTTTTCGTTATTTTCTTCGGAACTCGCTTAAGTACGGGCTAGGACCACTTAAAAAGACCTACAAACCACACGGAAGGCACACCACCCTTAGACTAGGACTCTCAATCAGTCAATCGGCCTTATTCCCTAAACTCCAAAAGAATAGATACACATCCAATTAATTTATAATAAGTTTGTGATTCCCAATTTATTTTTACGAACTGATCGGTGCAAACTGCTGCATTAACATATTAATATTCATATTGTTATATATATATATTTATATATATATATACAGTCGGTAACAAAAGTGTCCGAACACTAGCGAAAATTCCTATGTAAAAAAAGTACGCTTAATACAGTTTTGCTAAATAAATCCTTGCCGAATCATGTTCTTACACTGACTAAGATCAGGATTCGACAAGGATTTCTTTAACAAAACCGTATGAAGTGTTCATTTTTTACATAGCAATTTTCGCTAGTGTTCGGACACTTTTGTTACCGACTGTATGTGTATGCATATATATATTACAAAATTCAGGAAAATTCTGATATCGAAATTAGGATTTTCCTGTCAATTCGGCAGGAGCAATTCCTGTCAATTCGTGTTAACATTATTGAATTGATATTTTTATAAAAAAGTGTTTAGGGTCTAACAGAAAAAAATAAATAATAAATAAATAAATCAAATAGAGGGTATGCGTATCGGATAAGAGAAAAAAGAAAAAGAAAACAAAAATGGAAAATCAAAGACAAAAACAAAATTTCGCTTTCATTAAAGGACACCCTTGTGTACACACACACACACACACACACACACACATATATATATATATATATATATATATATATATATATATATATTATAATATGCTGCATAATAACTTTAGCGATTATTCAGAAAGTTTCAGAATTTTTATTATTATTTTAAATTAATTATTTATTTAAATATAATTTTTTTTTTAGAAAAACAGAACTTAAATAAAGGTACAATTTACTTAAAAAGTAATTTATTCGCATAATTTCATATCAAATTTATTCCTTTTTATTTTAAAAATGTATGTAAACAAAATTTAACAGGAGGAAAAGAAAAAAAATAATGTTGAGATACGTATACGACACAATCATTTCCTAAGTGTTTTCGCAAATATTGATTTGAGTTTGAACAATTTAAAAATTAATTATAATTTTCTGTTTCATTGTTAGATGGCAGCACTACTGCTAATCACGAATATTATTTCGATTATTGAATGTAATTATTTATTTTATTTATTCATTTTGTTATTTCTCTACATATACCTTTCTCGATAATAAAAAAATAAATAAATAAATAGAAAGATGGAATTTGGTAACAGACAATTAAAACAGACTGTGGTATTCGAAAAATATTAATGTCATTAAAAAAAATCTTAAGGATGTCTATATTTAGACAAATCTACGTGAATAATTAGAATAACACATTTATTATTTTAATTTAAATACTTTAAGAAATCTACTAATAAATCTTATTCTTTGGCGTAAAAAGTTGTTTGTTATATATATATATTTATTAGAATTTCACAAGATGCTTTTTATTATTTATTTATTTTATTTTATTAATTTATTAATTTATTTCGTATTCATAAATATATATATATCTGTATATATATATAAATTACGTGTCACGATGTTTGTCCGGGGTAAACTCCTAAACTAAGGAACCGATTTTAATGAAATTTTGCACACTGTGTGCAGTTTGGTCCAACTTGAGAGATAGGATAGTTTTTATCTCAATTTATTGTCACAATATTGTTTTATTGCAATTATTTGTTAATTATAGACCTTTATTAAAGTTGCTCCAAAATATCTGTGAGTTCCATAAGTTTAATTGTTGCCAAAAAAAAAAAAAAAAAAAAAAAAGAGTGTATTTTTTTCGACATAAAAATAAATACATTTAATCAAACGTGAACGTTAAAAAATTATAAGAAGTTAAATTATGCATCTCACGAAAATTGACGTCATAATCAATTTAAATATTTTAGACAATTGATAAAGTGCTAATGTAGTTCTGTCATAGATATAGTAATATATATATATAGATCTATCATCTCCATGTTATACGCAAGCAAAGTGATGACGTCACTGGCCGTTCATGGATGCAAGAAAAACAATTCCAATGTTAAAAGCCCATTGGATTTTTTGTAAAAAATTATTAAAAATCGAGGAAAATTATTTCCCGATTTTAATCCCCATATTTAGGTACAGATATGTATTAGTTATCATCTGCATGCGTTGAATTAAGTTGTTTTTATTGCAAAATTGATAAAATTTGAATTTTAAATTTCAAAACTCTAGAAAAAAAAATGGCAAACTTCCATATTCGATTTAAAACATAAACATTTCATTTCAAAGTATGCTATTTACTCAATAAATATCCAACTAATATACTATTTAAAAGGAAAATGGTAAATATTCTATCACAATTTGAAGTCAAATTTGTTTTCAAATGTCTAAATAAAGTATCTGTTATAAGATACTAATATGTTGCAGCGGAATAGATTTGATATCGGTCATCCTTGGTAGAAAAAAAAATCGCCAAATTATCTGGCGAATTTAATTCCTTTCAAAAATCATGGTTATTTTAACAACTTATATCAAGAGAGTAATGAATAATATGAAACAATATTTCGTACAATGCATATTAATAAAATATACATCTGGCATGTATATTTTCGTATACATTTTTGATCGCCAAATACAAAAACGCCAAGGACAACAGAGTTTTGAAGTTTAAAATTAAAATTTTGTCAATTTGACAGCAAAATAACTCAATCTAAAACATGCACATGATAACTAATACATATATATACGCAAATATGGGGATTAAAATTTTTAATATTTTTTTACAAAAAAATCAATGGGGAACAAAGGAAATAATTTTAGGAATTTTAACATAGGAAATAATTTTTTTGCATCCACGAACGGTCAGTGGCGTCACACTTCGCTTGCGTATCGTACAAAGATTTTTGATGCAGAAAAAAAAGCTTTGGAATCAGCCTTTAAGAGGTATTAGAAAAAAAAAATATATATATGAATTTGAAATTGTATCTGGAGTTTTTCATTCACCTTTAGTAAATAAATTATTCATAAATTTTATTTGCTAAAATATTCGTATGTATTCCCGTGTGTATTCACTCGGGGAAAGGCGGCCATATTTTGGCAAAAACGTCGTCTTTTCCCAAGTGAAAAGGAATCACATTTTTCTCCCCTATGATCACTCTATATATACTACACTATATCTATGAGTTCTATACGCAAGTGACGAGTGACTCACTGAACGTCTGTGCAGGCAAGAAAAAGATATCCTATGTTAATCGCCCATTGGATTTTTTGAAAAAAAATATTAAAAATCGAGAAAATTTATTTCCCGATTTCAATCCTTATATTTGGGTATAGATATGTATTAGTTATCGTGTGAGTTAGATTGAGTTATTTTGCTGTCAAATTGACAAAATTTTAATTTTAAAATTCAAAACTCTGTCGTCCTTGGCGTTTTTTTTTTTTTTTTTTTTTGTATTTGGTGATCAAAAGCGTAACACGACAATATACATGCCAGATATATGTATTGTACGAAATGTAATATGTATTATTCATTGTACGTATGTATGACATGTAATATGTATTGTACGAAATATTGTTTCACATTATTCATTACTCTTTTAATATAAGTTGTTGAAATAACCATGATTTTTGAAAGGAATTTAATGTTCGCTAGATAATTTGGCGATATCCTTTTTTTTCGCCAAGGATGACAGAAATGAAATCTATTCCGCTACAACATCTTAGTATCTTATATCAGATATTTTATTAAGACATTTGAAAATAAATTTGACTTCAAAGTAGAATATTTATCATTTTCCTTTTAATTAGTATATTATTACTATTTTAAGATTTAAAAGCATGGTGTATATAAAAAGTTTTTTTTTTTAATCTTATAATTATTCTTATCTTAATCCTCAATGTTTTCTATCTCTATTAACTTGAATTTACTATTAAAACTTTAACATACTCAAAACCTTCTCATCAGTTCGTTAAAATATACTAAACTTTTCGAAAATCTTTTTCTGTTTAAAGTGATACATGTATTTACTTTAAATGTCTAATATTTCATAAGATGTCCTATTTTAAAGTTTTAAAATATTTATCAAATTTACTTATTTTTCTGGTTTAGCCATATTGTTTTCCTTTTTATAACTATAGCTGTTGCCATCTTTAAAATATTTAAAATGATGAGGTCATTTTATAGTAAAATTATCCATTATGGCGTATATTAAATTTCACTCCTCCATAAAAATTTATTTTAAAATCGTCTGCTCCTTTTGTACTTTTATTTTAATAGAATTTTAATAAAAATAAAATTACATATTAGTCTTTTTAGCATTTTAATCTAAAATAGCTTTAGACATATTATTTTTCACTCATCCATAAAAACTGATTTTTAAAATCGTCTGCTCCTTTTATGCTTTTATTTTAATAGAATTTTAATTTAATTTAATTTATATATTAGTCATTTTAGCATTTTTATCCTAAGTAGCAAAAGAAATAATATATATCACATCTCCATTAAAATTTATAAGAGCCTACAATAAAATTAATTTGTGCTTAATATCAACTGTACGAAAATTTGTATCAATCGCTTTCAAATTTTGACCTTAGCTTCAAATCTCAATCCTGTTGGTTTTTAAATCGGCTACAACGTTTGCGTCTTTATTCGTAAATAGTAATTTGACTGTATTAATTAGCTTGCTGCAATATAATTCAACGTATAACTTAGCCACAGCAACGCGTGGCCGGGTCTGCTAGTATATATATATATATATATATATATATATATATATATCTGTATATATATAAATTACGTGTCACGATGTTTGTCCGGGGTAAACTCCTAAACTAAGGAACCGATTTTAATGAAATTTTGCACACTGTGTGCAGTTTGGTCCAACTTGAGAGATAGGATAGTTTTTATCTCAATTTATTGTCACAATATTGTTTTATTACAATTATTTGTTAATTATAGACCTTTATTAAAGTTGCTCCAAAATATCTGTGAGTTCCATTAATTTAATTGTTGCCAAAAAAAAAAGAAAAAAAAAAAAACGAGTTCATTTTCTTTCGACATAAAAATAAATACATTTAATCAAACGTGAAAGTTAAAAAATTATAAAAAGTTAAATTATGCATCTCACGAAAATTGACGTCATAATCAATTTAAAGATTTTATACACATTGATAAAGTGCTAATGTAGTTCTATCATAGATATAGTAATATATATAGATCTCTCATCCCCATGTTATCGTACAAAGATTTTTGATGCCGAAAAAAATAAATAAATAAAAGCTTTGGAAACAGCCATTAAGTGGTATTGAAAAAAAAAAAAAAAGAAAGAAAAGAAAAGAAAGAAAGAAATATGAGTTTGAAACTGTATCTGGAGTCTTCCATTCCCCTTTAGCAAATAAATTATTCATAAATTTTATTTGCTAAAATATTAGTATGTATTCCCGTGTGTATTCACTCGGGGAAAGACGGCCATATTTTGGTAAAAACGTCGTCTTTTCCCAAATGAAAAGGAATAACTTTTTTCTCCCCAATGATCACTCTATTCTATATATGCTATACTATATCTATGAGTTCTATACGCAAGCGAAGTGTGACTCACTGACCGTCTGTGCAGCCAAGAAAAAGATTTCCTATGTTAATTGCCCACTGGATTTTTTGTAAGAAATTATTAAAAATCGAGGAAATTTATTTCCCGATTTTAATCCTTATATTTGGGTATAGATATGTATTAGTTATCGCGGGTGTTAGATTGAATTATTTTGCTGTCAAATTGACAAAATTTTAATTTTAAATTTCAAAACTCTGTCGCCCTTGGCTTTTATTATTATTATTATTATTATTTGGCGATCAAAAGCGTAACATGAAAATATACATGCCAGATGTATGCATTGTACGAAATGTAATATGTATTATTCATTGTACGTATGTATGACATGTAATATGTATTGTACGAAATATTGTTTCATATTATTCATTACTCTTTTAATATAAGTTGTTAAAATAACCATGATTTTTGAAAGGAATTAAATATTTTCGCCAGATAATTTGGCGATATTCTTTTTTTTTCGCCAAGGATGACAGAAATGAAATCTATTCCGCTGCAAAATATTAGTATCTTACATCAGATATTTTACTTAGACATTTGAAAACAAATTTGACTTCAAACTATGATAGAATATTGATCATTTTCCTTTTAATTAGTATATTATTAGTATATTAAAATTTAAAAGCATGGTATATAAAAAGTTTTTTTTTAAATCTTATACTTATTCTTTTCTTAATCCTCAATGTTTCCCATCTTTATTAACTTGAATTTACTATTAAAATTTTAACATACTCAAAAACTTCTCATCACTTCGTTAAAATACACTAAACTTTTCCAAAATCTTTTTCTAATTAAAATGATACATGTATTTACTTTAAATGTCCAATATTTCATAAGATTTCCAATTTTAAAGTTTTAAAATATTTATCAAATTTACTTATTTTTCTGGTTTAGCCTTATTGTTTTCCTTTTATAACTACAGCTGTTGCCCTCTTTAAAATATTTAAAATGATGAGGTCATTTTATAGTAAAATTATCCATTATAGCATATATTATATTTCACTCCTCCATAAAAATTGATTTTAAAATCGTCTGTTTCTTTTATACTTTTATTTTAATAGAATTTTAATAGAATTTAATTTATATATTAGTCATTTTAGCAATTTTATCCAAAGTAGCATTAGAAATAATATATATCACTTCTCCATTAAAATTTATAGGACCCTACATTAAAATTAATTTGTGCTTAATATCAACACTACGAAAATTTTTATCAATCGCTTCCAAATTTTGACCTAAGTTTCAAATCTCAACCCTGTGGGTTTTTACATCGGCTACAACGTTTTCGTCTTTGTTCGTAAATAATAATTTGACTGTACTAAATAGTTTACAGCCGTATAATTCAACGTATAACTTAGTCACAGCAACGCGTGGCCGGGTCTGCTAGTATATATATATATATATATATATATATATATATAAGAATACGAAATAAATAATTTAATTAATTAATAAAATAAAATAAAATAAATAAATAATGAAAAGCATCTTGTCAAACTCTAATAAAACATGTGTAATACTTTATTATAAAATTTCCTTATTAACAAACGGCGACAAATATAAATAAATAAATTTTATATAAATAAATAAACAATTAAGTACAGGACAAGTAATCAAATAAGTATTAGAAAATTTTCCAACAAAATCTGAAAATTCTTTTAAGTATAAAAATTATTCATACTTCAGTATGCTATAAACTACTTACGGCGAAGTAACATGTTGTGATATATACATAAATAAAAATGTGAATAAATACTTTTTTTTACAATATATTAAAATATTGTATTTATTTCCCTTATTGTTTAATGGTGTTTTAGTTCACCTGCGGCTTATTTCTGTCGAGCTATCTGCATGATAGACCAGATTTTTCTTTCTAAAGGTTGTCCGAGTGAGTAATGTCCACCGGTTGTCGGCCTGGATAGCTCAATTGGTAGAGCCTTGACCTTGTAAGTCAAAGATCTGAGTTTCGACTCCCGGTCCAGGCATTATTTTCACTCAGTCAGACAAATAAAAATTTCAAAAAAAAAAAAAAAAAAAAAAAAAAAAAAATCACATCTGTTTATGTTTACAATGTGTTAAATGAAATTATTTATATATACACATATATCAAAATTATATCAGTTTTAAAAGATATATAATTATATATGTTTAAGCACAGAAGTTATTGCTCCGAATTTAATTACTGTATTTTATTTTTCAATATACCACTTAATTTTTTTTTTTTTTTTAGATTTCTTTCAATTGTTTCAGGTGTCTAAAAGATTTACAATTAGCAGAATAACAATAATATGCTTATATGAATAAACTACAATATCCGCATACCTCTTAAGCATATTCTGTAATGTATCTTTTAAATTCTTGTTTTATGTAAACTGTATTGTTATTTCAGAGTAAAATATTTTTAAATCAATTAAATTTATGTGCGTTAATAGTTAATCTTAGACATATACTTATAATATATATATATATATATATATATCTTTACTGTATCATCGTTATTTTGTTTGTAATTTACTATGTTTCACTTTACTATTGTTGCTGTTAATTAGTTCTGTGTAATCTGAGTATTAACTAGACAATGATGGCGGAAAGATCTTCATACGGAAGTTAAAAAGAAAGGAAATTAGATTATTTTATAACCACTTTTTATGAATAGCATGGATAAACTAGCACTATGTTATGGTATCAAACTTATGGTACGAAACACTTGAAATGTGCAGATCCTCTTTTAAACATGTGGCAGATCCCTCGCGCTTTACGATTTTAAAAAAGAGTTACTACATCCCAAAAAAAGCATAGGTAAATTTTAGACCAAATATTGGTCCCGAATTCACCTATGCGATTGCTCGACTCCCATCTTTTGGTCCCGAATTTACCAACACCCGTAGAAATTTAATGAAAAAGAAAACAATAAATAAATTAATGCATTTTTATTTATTTATTTTCGAGCAGAAATTGTTCTTACTTATTAAAATCTATTACTTGCATGGGAAATTAAAAACCAAAATCTAAGTCATGTAAAGCAACAAATAATTGGGGATTTCTTTTCACCAACTAAAGAAAAGAATTCAGAAATACAGCATGAAAATAAAAAGTTAAGAACATCCATTTATTTTAGGTTGATAGAAATAAGTTTCCGCCATTTTTTTTTCTCTTACCCATAAGGTAGAGAAAGTATTGTTTTTGGGTAAATTTTAGAAAGTGATTCTGCGTTATATTTACACGTTTTGAGGTCCTCTGTCTGTGTGTGTGTGTCTGTCTGTGTGTGTGACTGTTATCCGCATATCTCAAGAACAAATAGCAGCAAAGATTCTAAACTTGGTATTCTAACTGTGTAACATATAGGGATGCTACACTGAACTTTCCATTGAGATGAAGCAAATGGTTCACGTACAGGGACACTCAGAAGTATTCAAATATATTACGTCTATGGGGGAAATTACAGATAAGTACATTATAACATCTATAGACTCCACTAAACCAAATGGAGTGAATATATATTTTTTATATGCATAAAAACATGCCTCATGTAGAATATGGCAGGGAAATCATTCACAGTTCATTTACAGGGCTACACAAAATAACTAGATTATAGAGCGACAATAGCTGAAAATTGATGGAAGCGCATTTCAGATTGAGCTGTATATTATTACTACAGGATTATATTTGGGTGCACTATGTGGTTTGTACATATTATTCAAAAGATATACAGGGTTGCAAATATTTAAGCACTAACATTCTTTTTTATTATTAGTTGAAGTACATTACTATAATATTTTACCATGTTCAGGAAAGCTGCTCAGGTATGGAAATGAATTCCTCATAGACATATGATAAATAATGTTTGTTTTTAAGAAAAATATTCATCGCTTGTTTTTTGTATATTTACACGTTTTGAGACTTTCTGATTACCGAAGTCAAGTTTTTAACGTTTGATCTTTATCTGTGCCTCTTAGAGTAACTTAAAAACGAAGAATTTCAGGAGATCCAAAAGTTGTATTTTCAAATTAATATAAATTTGTTGCTGGAAAAGTTTGATCAAGGCTGATAAGTTTCAAGGAATGTTGCGTGTAAAAATGTTGTCTGAATTATTGTAAGTGAACTTTTAATTTTAATAACAGATTTAAACTCTATATAAATATAGGTGCGGTAATGAACCGGGGGTTGAGGGGGGGGCGGCAGCCCCCTCACAAAGAACTAATTATCATATGAAACTCTTCCGACACGTAATTTGAATTGTTTTAACATAGGTTTACATAACAGTACTCGTTATGTTACCTCTTAATTTCTAACCTGTATTTATATTATTAAATTTCAGGGTAAGAGAAAGTTGCATGAGTGACACACCAGATTATTTTTGTTGTTGTTGTTGTGTTTTGCATATTAGATTTTTTCCTATTATATTCGCTGAAAAAAAAAAAAAAAAAAAAAAAAAAAAAAAAAAAAAAAAAACTGAGAACTATTATTATTATTATTATTATTATATAAAATAGCTTCAACTAACATAGAATATAACTAACCATAAATTTTTGTTTCAACTTTTTATGAATTTATTAGTTATTAATGGAAGTTATTTCAGTAAATTTATTCTACGTTTTGGTATTTTAACCGGATCATAAACGTGTATTTCTATAGATTATACTTTTTTTTTCACTCTTTTTAAAATTAAAATGAGTGTATAGCAAAAATCAGTTTACTATTACAAATTCTTTTTATATTTAAAATAAATGTTATAGAGACTCAAAGCTATTTTTAGATAATTTTAGCATGTAGCGTGATAATAAAAAATGATAATAATAAATGGTTAGTAAATTAAACTACAAAAAGACTACTAATTAATGCGAAAAAAGAAAAACAACGACAACAACAAAAAAATCTAAATTGTTTTAGATAAAATAGAATTGTTTTAGATCTAAATTGTTCTAGGTTTAAACTAACCTAGGGAATAGATAACAATGTAATATATAAGAAAATGTAAATTTATTTTTACTTTCTCTTACCCATAAGGTAGAGAAAGTATTGTTTTTGGGTCAAATTTTCGAACGCGAGATTTTGTTATATTTACACGTTTTGAGGTCCGATGAATACGAAAATCATGTTTTTAGCAAATGGTCTGTGTGTCTGTGTCTGTGTGTGTGTCTGTGTGTATATCTGTGTGTGTGTGTGTGTGTGTGTGTCTGTTATCAGCATATCTCAAGACCAAATAGTAGCAGAAATTCCAAACTTGGTATTCTAAATGTGTATCATATATAGATGCTACAGTAAGCTTTTCGTTAAGATCAAGCAAATGGTTCGTGTACAGGGACAATCAAGATAATTCTAATACATTACGTCAATGGGGGAAATTGTAGGTAAGTAGAGTTTAACGTCTATAGACTGCACTAAACCAAATGAAACGGATATATATATTTTGTAATAGAGATAGTCAACTTGGAAAAAAATTTTTGTGTATGTAGGAGTCTCGCCTCCCCCCCTGGGGGGAAGACCCCCAGTAATTTAAAGGGGGGAGTAAATTGTAGGGGAGTAAATTTTCATGATGGGTATCTTTCAAAAGAGCTCGTCAATACCTTCAAAACGAATGGTTGAACTATCGATCTGCGATAATTTAAAACAAAGTTATCGATTTTTTTTCACTTTTAACAAAAAAAAAACTTAGAAAAAAAAATCATTTTTTTTTTTTTTTAATATATATATTGAGAATAAAATGGACTTTTTTTTGGATATTTAGTGTTATACTACTTCTCTAATATGGAAATCTTCTGCATTATCATAAAAGATATTTTTATTTTATTTTAATAAATTATTTTTTAAAAACAGAATTATTTTTTAATAACCGAATTAAATTTTATATAAATATAGGTGCATTAATGAAACGGGGGGGTTAGGGGGGCGGTAGCCCCCCTCACACAGAATTAATTATCATATAAAACTCTTCCGAAGTCTAATTTGAACTGTTTAACATAGGTTTACATAACATCGTTTTCTTACCTCTTAATCTCCAACCTGTATTTATAGTATTAAATTTCAGGGTAAGAGAAAGTCGTGTGAGTGACACACCAGATTATTTTTAAATTGAATCATTAAACAAAATTGAATTTATAATTAGCAACAAGAAATATGTTATCATGTATTTATGCTAGTCACGAAAGGGTGTTTTAAGAAATCTAATAAATTTGTTTTGTTTTAATATTTATCTGCTTATTGTGATATTCTCTTTATGGTAAAGATTTTTTCATAATCAAAAATTTTTATCATATATTAAATTTACATCGTTATCATTTATCATTTTGAGAACTATATTTTATAATTTAATATCAAACTTTTCATTTTAGATTAATATTATTATTTTTTTTAATTAATAAACGTCTAGGGCGTAATCAATTTTATTTATCTATTTTACATTATTATTATTTTTATTACTATTCAAAAATATATTTCAGTTTTTTTTTTTTTTCCATTAGACATATCGCTTACTTTTTTTTATTTAATGTTTATAGCATTTGAAAAATTATCGACAAAAAATAGAAAAAAATAAAAAATAACAGTTTATATTCATCATATATGGTTTTCAATGTTACATTTAAATTACATTTACAAAAAATATTTAAATGCAAAATGCTTTTAATTATTTATTGGTTTGAAATTTTTTCAGGTAAATCGAAAGCTTTCAGCGAAAAAGTGACCTTTCACTCACGACACACGTCAAAAAAATCGATAAGCAACTGTCACATTTGGACGGAAATAAAACCCTTCCACGTGACTGCAATGTATTGAGAATATTTTCGATTTTGCGTGACTTTTATTTACTCTTGGAATAAAGGTTTATTTCTTGTCATGAGCTTGTGTTTGCTTATTTAAGGTTCATTTTCGAAATATATTATGATTCTCATAACACTTCATGGGGGCTGAATAAATATGGATTAAAAATATTTTTGAGGACTTTCGTATAACATTACATTTAAAACATTGCTTACTGTAAATTTTACGTAATTTTAAACTGTGTTTTATAAATTTATCGATATATATATATATCGAAATGTTAGTACAGTAAAGCACCGTTTGTATTTCTCTCGTTTTTTTGTCTTTTATATTTATACGTCCTTTTAGTGATGACCCGATTCATTCTACTGATTTTAATGCAAAAATTCTTCGTTTATACGACCTCATTATCGATTAAACGTCTTTTCTACTATTATAAAATTCACAAAATGTCTCGATCAGCCATTTTCCCGTTCAAAATAATGCCTAAAATCTGTTCTAAATATTAATTTTTATAAGTTTCTGAGCTCTGATACCAATATCATGAATTCGGAATTACCCACAATCGATGAATTAATTGAAAACAAATTATCTGATGCTAATTTAAATTATCATGAAATAGAATGCGAAGAAGTTTAATGAAGTAGTTTAATAAACCTTTCTTTAAAAGTGCAATGGACTGAATTGGAAAACTTCGAACTTATTTGGTTTGTCAAAACAAAAGTAAACAAAAATATTTAATCAACTCAATTTAAGTCAAAATGCAGTTCTTAGTACTCAAAGACCATTAGCACGTCAGGTAAAGATTTTTTAGTGTAATTAAATAACTACCTGTGTAGACATAAATCGTACAAAACATACTCAATGTATATAATTAATACTCAAGATGAGTTCACATAGTATTCAAGATATGTAGTACAATACTCAAGATATGAGATATATAATTAGTACTCAAGTTATGCACTAATGGTTGATTTTTTCTTACTTTTTATAATAAACCTTCATGTAAATTTAATTATTATCTTCAAATCCAAATTCTGTTAAAAATTAATATACTAGTTACTATCGTAAAAAGTTTTATTAATCAATATTTTCACCAAAATTTTGCTACAGTGACATTAAAATTATAGTACTCAATGTTTTAATTTTTTAATTTCAATTATACGTCTTTTCATTTATACGTCTTTTTACGTCGGTCCCTTTACTGTATGTATGTATTTTATAGACTCAAAAACTACTAGGCCGATTTACGCACAGTTTGTTAACAAAATGATCTGCGTATTCTTGGGGAGGTTTAAATATTTTGAAATGTTCCGTCTGACAAATGTTTGAAAAATACAAATACTATGGCCATTAACACTAATATCCATTTTCCTGAATCGTAAGTACTGGCGTACTATTATTATTTATTACACCGAAAGATATAAAATACTCCAAGGAATCTGAATTGACCAATTAAAATAATTATTCCAATATATATAAGTAAAGCAAAGAGATCGCCGAAACACATCCGGGCGGACGACTTCTATTTTTCATTGGTCTAGATTCAACTACTTTGGAGATGAAAGCCGGCCATTTTTTCTAGTAAAAACTGATGAATTTTTTAAAAAGATACTGCATAGATGTTATACTTTTTAAAAAGAGCTCTAAAAACTGTTCATTTTTTGTAAGGACACTGTTTACTTCAAATTATTACATTTAAAGATATTAAGTTGCAAAAGTTCACAACACGATATCATTTGATTACTTTTATCTTAAAATAAGAGTCTAATATTAAACAAAAATCAGTCATATATTAAAGATAAACGAATAACTTTGCAAAATTATCAGTTTTGAAGTTGTAAGAACTGCAATCTATAACTTACAGCGTACTTATATCCCATACTTAATCTATTAAATTTGTAATCAGTTGTTGATTCATTCTTGAGAATCATTCACATAAGCATTGTTGCAAAACGAAAGAAATATTTAATTTAATTTAATTTGTAATACGTTATTTTGACTTTTTGAACTTAAAGGAATTTTTAATTATGTTACGAAGCCCGGAACGTGATATAAAAAATGAATATTGATTCAATTCTTTTGAAAATTCATTTAAATTTAGTGACCAGCGAAACGGGTGTAGATAAGATATCTAGTTAGTTAATAAGATATCAGTTAAAAACCTCATAAGAGTTTTAGAATTCTTTAATATTTATTATGAAATTATTGACGATTAAAAATATATACACTCGATCATTTATTTATTTATTGACATAAAAATATATCTGTATGTATATTTAACATGTAAGAAATTTTTTTTTTTTTTTTTTTGAATGGTTGAAACATTTAAAGAAAAATGTTTCGATCACTATTGCCAGCAAATCATAACATGATATGCAACCGTTAATGAAATGTAATACATATTTAAATATTTAAGTTTAATTATGTTGATCATCAATATGATTAATTAAGAATAATCAGAATTTTCATCAGGGAACAGTGATAGTAGGTGAATTTTGATATTTAGCACACAAGTATAGCTGGGATGTTTTTCGCCAAAGCCTTTACTTGCGATACTCATTTTAAATAATCGCTAAAATAGAATTAAACGAGAAAAAAAAAACTAAAAGTTACCATGGGAATCATATGTTCATATTTTATATTTATAAGTGATACATTTAAATACAGTGACCAGCGAAGTGGTAAGGTTCGCTTGTATATATATGTATGTATATATATCACATTTTTAAAGGTATATTGCCTGAAATAACATTGTGAATTAAATTGTTAATGATATCATGATTATCAATATCAATGATATATCAATAAGAACATATCAACGATGAGAAATTTATCAAATTGTTAAACAAGCGATGAAAAATATATTGTCCAACAGTGTAATACTAGTAACTCAAGGTGTTACATACAAGCATAATATACAATTTCAAAGATTTCAAACACGGAAGAAGGCCGCTCACCACTATACAGCAGCTTTGAGCGATTGGATCGTACAGCATGTTAATAAGAATAAACTATTTGGGAGACTTTTTCTAATTAATTAATCTCCCCTTCGTGGAGTAACTTGTTTAGAACCTACCTACAAGGGTGAATTCAGACTGTCGCGAAAGCCTACTAAGCAACACTAATGCGACGTTAAATAACCCAATTAATTAATTATAAATATATTGCTCAGAAGAATATTAATTATAATTTTAGGCATTATATGAAAAAGGAACATGAATTTAATATTAAAATATTAATAAGAATGAATCCGTTGTGAGAAAATTTCCAATTAACTAGTTATAAGCACATTTCTTAAAAGTATGTTATTAATAACTTCATTTATTATATGAGTTTGGGTACATAATAAAATATTAAGATTATACGACATACTACTGAGAATAAATCAACTGTAAGAAAGTTTTAAATTTAATTATTTATGAGAAAAATTTTTAGAAATTCTTTATTAAAAGCAACAGATATCAAATTATATGCATAAAAAAAGGTTAAAATAATGCAACATGTTAAAGAGAATCGTAAACGGTTGGAAAGTTTCCAAGTAAATGATTACAAGTATATTATTCAATTATCTGTTACAGATAATTTCATGTATTAAATTCATGCAAAATACAAACATCAACTTATTATAATAAAAAAAAGGATCATATTATTTATAAAATAGGCAATATGCAATGTGTCAGAAATGAAATAAAATTACAAAGAACATGTATTATATTATTAAGAAATAAGAAGATAATATAATAACTATAATATACTTTAAAATATTATAAATTAACTGTAAGTAAACAAAAAAAAAAAAATTAAAACAGTCTTTGAAAATTATTTGATTTAAATGTACTTCAAAATATATACACAACTAAAATAAATAATATTATATTTAATTTTATAATTGCATTAAAAATTCTAGCAAAATTTAAATGTATTGGCTAAAGATATAATTTCCTGGCCAGTTAATGCATAACTAATAAATGCACTTAATGGGGAAAAAAATTCTTACTCAATGAACTGTTAAAATTTTTACAAATTCTTATAAATAACCAATCGTTAATAAACAATAAAAATATTCGTAGGCTAAATAATATAATTATTTAAAATAATACTTATTTTCTGTATTACATAATTTGTAATATATAGTTTATAGTACTACAAGATTTAACCTTTAATATATTTCTAATCATTTCCAACATAATTCAGAAAAATATGCTGCAACGGAATGTTCTAGAGAATATAAAATGCGTCGATTAATGACATCATTTATTATAGGAAATTGCTATGATAGAAGAAACTAAGTAAAAGAACTATTCATCAAGTATAATAGTATCTAACCACTAAATGATTGCCTCCTTTCAGCAAACAGAAATGATTGAATTCCAGTTAAAAAGAACCGTTTTCAGAGATGTATGTTCCGTAGACTTATTTAACGCGAACATTTTCTTAAATATAAAACGGTATTCGAACTCATGGGAGATTACTCTGTGATTTACGATTTCTTTCACTTTGGTAAAACTTCCAACGCTAGTATATTTATGTATTTCATACAAGATACTAGAGAAGTATTAGTATTTTCTACAAGATATGAAAGCACATAAAGTTTTATTTGCTTAAGATTTAGAGGTTTAAGCTATTTTTGTATAACATATCCGATAGAAGCGAAAAATACTATATTTATCCTGCGTATAGAAAAAAATTGAAATAATATATTTCTTTATTATTATTATTATTATTATTATTATTTTATAGTACTTATATATAAGGTAAGGTTATCAGACATTGTTATTTATGTGTTAATTAATATATCAAATATTAATAATATTATTGTAATATTGTGGTATTGTAACATTTTATAAAATTATTGTATAAAATGAATAAAATACTTTAAGATATTGAAAGATTAACTAATTTTAAAATTATGTGAAATTTATAAATTTTCAAAACAGTCGTGTGCAAGACATAATTATGTCATATTACACTTTGTGGTTTCTTTTAAAGTTTTCACAATAAAAGGTTTTTCAAATTTACTGTGTTTTAAGTGTTTCATTTTGATTTTATGATTTTTCTTTTAAATCCAGCGTTAAATAAAATTAGGAAAAGATGTTCTCATTTGCTAAATACTTGTTCTCATTTTAATTTAAAAAAGTGCATTTGTTTATTAATTCGAACGATTGCTATTTTTGTCTTTTTTTTTACACAGAAAAAATTATAGAAACACACATCATGTACATATGTGTGTACATATTTTTGTGAATTCGGGGTTCATGAATTGTCTGTGAATGAAAGACTAATCTTGCAGAGGATTAAAAGTTCATTTACCGAATATTTCGGAAGATTACAGCTCTGTAAACTGAGTATCAACTTCAGTTTCCCCAGAAAGTACAGCTTAAATAACAGTTCACAACATAAACATAACACCATTAACTGTACCATAGCATTAACCCACAGGCAGAATGATTACAGAAACTTACAGTCGGCGGCAAAATTATTGAAGCGTTAGCAGTAATTCGTATTTAAATTATGTGCATCTAATAATCTTCTGTTAAGTAAATAATTGTCGAGTCATGATCTTAATCTTTATGTTGTTTATAAAATAATAAGTTGATGATAAAAATTAGCGATAAAACTAAATAAAAATGAAAATAAATAAATAAATAAATAAAAATGCGGATGTGTGCTTCAATAATTTTGATGACGACTGTAGTCAAACAGAACTTTCTATTCCGCAATGTTTTGGCTAGAAACTGACTCCAACAGTCGGAACAGAACCACTTTTTTAGCTTCCTATTAATCCATAATATCCAGTAACTTCCGTAATAATCGAGTTACAGTTTAGATAATCGATTTATCAGTAAAATGAAGATTTTCTTGCAAAAGAAGAATAAAGTCGCAAACTTGTCGCCGAGGCCATTACCCGGCCGGGTGAAGCTCTTTAACTGGATTTTAAAGAAAAATGAGTTTTTTTAACTCGAAAGCAAAATAGAAAGGCAGAAAATTATTATTTTAAAACCTTACTTTAAAACCTCTTTTAATGAAGTTATATAAAAATAACTACCATTATTTACAAATTCGTACATATGTGTGTGTATGTGTGTGTGTGTGTGATATTATAGAAAATTTCTAGTAGCAATGTTGTCAGAAAATATTATCATTGTTATGGTGAAATTCATAACAGTGGGTAAAACTGTAAGTTTTTTATTTTTATTTTTTTATTTTTTAGGTGTTTCATAAAATAACTATTTTTGATTAAAAAATTTAAAATATATATATATATATATATTATAATTATTTTTGTTTAAAAATAAAACAGATTTTTGATTCTAGTTAATCTCCTTGAAACCATTTCGTAGAACGTTTTAGTGTAAAATGTTTGGAATAAAGTTATCACTATCAGCTTATTTAATATATATGTAAAAAGAAATTAGTAACTTTAATTGTTATCAGAGAAGCAATCCTGCTTGTACTTTTTTGACCTTGTGAAAAATGCATGACATAAGGCTATCTTTGACCTAGAGAGGTGAAAGTGTCCAGTCGAAGGGTTAGCTATATCTTATAACTGAGCGTGGGGATTTTTCCTCAGACAGACCAATCGCTAAACCGTTGATTGGTGGAGAGTGTTTAACTGGAATTTTAGATGGAGAATTTGCACCGTAGCGTTGGCAGCTAACCCAGTAGCGTCATTTTTGGGAGCGAAAATTTTCAGTTCGTTGCGGATGATGGACGTATGCTGCAAAATGCGACTTTGTTGAATCTCTGTCGAAGGGCTTTCAGCCCTTACTCACATGTTATATAAATAAATCTAGTTTCTATTCAAAATTTATTAAGTATCAAATTATCACCTAAATAATATCAGTTCATTCAAATCATTTAAATGAGTTAATAAATTTCTTAATAAAATCTTAAACAACAATAATTTTTCTTTGGCGTTTCTGACGTAGTAGTTCATTCCTGTTTTAATATTATACAAACTTTCTTTTAATATTATAAGAGAGACTTATTGAATGAGCACAATTTGTATTTTCCGGTAAGCTCAAATAATTAAGAATAGATTTAATACTTTGTTTATTCAAAAAATATCATTAACTGATGCAATTTAAATTTTTTTCGGTTATTAAATAACTTTTTGACTACCCATCAGAAGTCAACTAACTGCCAGTTCAAAGTATAATTTATTAAATAAATTATTCTTTTAGAAAACTCAGTGTCAAAGAATATTGCACAAGTTTATTTAATCATGTCTGAATTTAGAATGCCCTGTCAGGTAATACACTCCTTCTCATATTTATAAGGACACTTTATATTTTTAAATAACTAACATAAAAATAATTGTAAACAAGATTATACTAAGTGTAGTTAATATATCTAGTATTCTAAAACCCAAAACTGTTATAATGTTTTAATATAAAACAATATTAATAAAAAAATGTGTTTTTCTCCACATTTTTAGCTGTTCATAATTATAGGGACAATCCAAATTTTCTCGTTTTATTTAACTTACTAGCGGATAAATTACAGTTGACATGCGAATTTGTTAACTACTGGGCTAGATTAATTCATATATAAGCCTTCAATTTTTCTTGAACGGACCTTACTGATAATTCCTCGAAAAAAAGAACGTTCAAGTAGTGAAGTATGATAAATGTGTTTTTTAAGTGGAAGGATAATTTCAATCCGCCGAAGTTCTAATGAAATTCGAAGGTCTAAAATTGCTGAAGGAAATGTGGTCAAACTTTGAACTGCTGGTTCGATAGGAGAGAGATCTGATGCAAAATCAGAGTTGTTTTACAGAGATCGAAGACTCATAATTCCTCTTACTGTTCTACTCATAATGATTGCTGCCGAATTTGTTCGTAGCTTTTAACGAAAGGTTAGGGTCTACATTTATGCATGTTTAAAATAATTAATAATATGTTAAAATGAATAAAAAACATGTAATAATCAATCAGCATTTAATGGGGGAAAGAACGTCTGTGTTAAATTTGAATAAATACAATATTAAATGGTAAAATGTTGCATTTTCGGATGAAAAACATTTTATTCTTGATTAACCAAATGGTTTTAACAGTTACTGGCACGATCTGAAGATAGCGAAAGACAGAGCAGATTTTTTAAAAGCAGATATGAATCGGGCATTTTAAAGGTGGATCTATGGTGCTCTGGGGAGCTGCTTCTACTGAAGGCAGAATGAATTTAGTAATTTTTTTCTATTATTATGAACATCAAGAGAATATCCGCAAATTTTAAACGTGAAATTATCAGATTTTTGTTAGATTTTGGGGTGTAATAATATTTTTTTCAACAAGACTTACATTTTTGCTCTACTTTTAGAGCAATAGGAAATAGTTTGAAGAAAAAACCTTCTGTATTATTGCCTTTCCCATGGCCTAAAAGTTGAAAAAACCTTAACTTATGATATTAGAAAAGTGCATGCAAGTGGAAAGCAATTTTAAATAGTTTAAATGTATTAAGAATATCATATATGCTATATGAAATGGTATTGAAACTGAATATTAAAAGAAAATGTATGTATATATACAAGAGAGAATGTCTGACTGTTTAACACTAAAAAGAGACCCTATACAATATTAATTTAAAGAATAACTGAAAAAAATTACTAAAATTCGAGCTGTCCTTATAATTGTGAACACCTGAAAAATCATCTTTTTACCATATTTAAAGTTTTTTAAGACAGAAAAACGATAAAACTTTTTAAATATAGTATATTAATGAAATTCAAATTAATTAAAAATATATTTGCTTAAATACTAGTGTTCAGTGTTTAGTTAATATAGAAAAACGGGTGTCCTTATAATTATGAGAAGGAGTGTACCATTAAAAAATGACTTAATTTCTAAATTACAATTATAGTACAATCGTTAGATGTAACGGTTTTTTATTTTTAGGATTTATTTTGTTGGCGAAATAATTGACTATAAGTTTTAATAATGAACTTTTGAATTCAAAATATTTATATCATTTTATTCCTGAAACAAAGAAAGTATTTGGGACTATGGCTGTTTTTCTGAATATTGGCTTTTCACTTTAGAAATCCCGGATTTGTTCTCGTGAAGGGAACTCAAAACTTCTCCAGATCATCATATAGCAAAGACTCAGATGCATTCGTTCTCTTCCCCATCTTATTCGACAATCTCAGCATCTCACCGTGGATGGTTGCATCTTCATTAAATATTTAATAACGTTTTTCGTAAATGCATTTTTTTTTTAATAATCCTCCTTGATAATTTTTAGAGAAATCTTTCTTCAAATAAAGATATCCTGATGACTGTATTGCATTGTACTTTTGTAATGTTTCTAATTTACCATTCCTTGCAATTTTCTCTACTAAAGAATGATTATTGCGGCAACAAACTTCATGACACCTTGAATGGACATTTTTGGCCCTTTTTTTGAAAACCTCATCATGTGGCTTAAGAGAACCCTTCTGTAGTGCAGATATGAAAGTGTAATTATTTTATTGGATCTTACAGTCAAACTTTGCCTAATTTGTGGTGGACTGAATCAGGCTTAGAGTGTCACAGTGTAGAGGAGGATGAAAAATTGGATTAAAAACTTTTAGGCCTAGAGGCTATATGCCTCTCGTGTTGTGGTTGTTTGCAAATATCCACAGTTGCTATTACATACCACGTAAAACTGATCATATTAGTAAAATTGACTATGCATTCAGCCTGTTTACTTGTTAAGATGCCATCGAGTAGTTACTTTGTAAAACTTAGTTGAAGTACGGTCAGACTTAGCCTGTTTGAATTTTACGAACTTTTCCTGTAAGGAAATGGTACAGTTTGTGTACTTGTGGTGGAAGGATGGCCTGTTCTAGGAAAGATTCGGAAGCTATTATTGTGCATGGAGAATATGAAAATCTTCATAGAAATTAATGTGGCAGAATGCTAGTGTGGATACTGATGTTGGTTTGAGAGCATAGATCACGCATGAATATAGTGCATTGCCAGATATTTGTATCCAGTGGTAACATCCAGATTGTTGTTACTGGTGTTCTCTTGGGAGCATAGATGACCCACTAATGTTGTGTATTACCAGATATCTTCCAGAAGTAACATCCAGAGTCCTACTATAATTTTTTCTCTCGGAATATATCTTAACTTTTTTTTTTCCTTAGAAGTCATGTAAACAGAAAAACAGAAAATCATTAAAATAAAATAAATAAATAAAAAAAAACGTACAATCTTAACTGATTTTTATAACACTGTTGAGCGGTTTATTTTATGTGTAATGAATTGGTATAGTCATGTTTGAGTATGCGTAAAGTCGAGTGATTTTTGTTTTAAATAACTCAATAATAAAATTTTAGTATTCTGTTTTCTTGTAATTAAAAGTTAATAGTTAAAGTTTCAAATTTTTTATGATGTAATAATCTCTCAATTTTAGTAGGAGTCCTTAGTGAATGAAAATAAATAAATAAATAAATGAGGGAGATTTTGTAAAACAAGAACATATATACATATATTTAAACAAAGGTGATAATTTACTTTCTCTCATTAAATTAGATTTAAGAAATTACGTTAATTTGACGTAATTCATTATGCGAAATTAGGAATGAAAATGTTTACCTCTTATTTTATTTAATTTTTTTATCAGCTGCAGTAATAGTTAATTCATTGTAAGTTTACTTGAAAATGTAAATATTTATTATCTGCTTAAGGAAAAATGAAAATTTTGCCTATGAAATTTCATAACTTGATATTTGAATAATCAATTAAAAATAATTTGTCTTGTCTAAGAATTGCCACTACGTCCAAGTTAGATTTATGTTTTATTTATTTATTATATTTTATGTTCTTTTTTTAATGTTTTTTCTATGTTTTATTTATTTTTTTATTTTTTCGGAGAGGAGAGGAACTGAACTCTCTCTCTGTCTCTCTCTTTTTTTTTACGTGAAATATTTTTCTATAGAGGTATTTTCTATGGAAGAATCTTGAAAAAAATTTTATTGAATATTTTAATATATTTGAATTTAGACAGAGACTTGCATAGAAAGAGTAATTTGAAAATTTTTATTGCTTTTAATTGATAGATATTGTGATTGAACATATGCATTATTCAAGAGAGCTTCGGCTATAATTTCCATATATGGGAAGATGGGTTACATAGTTCAGATTTATTAAGATTCTATTTGGGAAAATTTAACACAAACACAATGTACAGAAATATGAAATTAGTTAAATGATTGTGCAATTAAAATTTTAATAGTGAATAGGAAAATTTAACTTAGATAGCTAGGCAAGTAATACTAAACGTATTATTTGCCTAGTTATATAAGTAAAATAACATGCTTTAGAAAAATTCAGTTGACAGAAATTTTCCGTAACAGAATAATAACGAATATATTCGTACATAACAGATTTGCTTTGTCGGGCACACTATGAAAAATCTCACATTAAATAAAATCCTCCACTTAAAACTGCCAGGATCGATTTGCAGTCCACAGCAAAATAAGTGTTGATGTTACTGCTCAGCGACGGAAACATGCTCCAGGCTTTTACTTAGCACTTCACTAGCATGTTTGATAACAAGTTTCCCATGTATGAAAGAGAAAAAAATTGCATCCATTATTTTGTATTAATGATTACAGAGCATTTTATTAAGCATTTAATACATTATATGTTTCAGAATATATATACATTAAATATTTCATATATAATATATATTGCAGGAAACACATTATGTCTTTCAGAAATAAATCATAAATCAGAATGCTACATTTGATTAATATGACACCTATTCATTCTCAAACCAAGGGTTCAACAAATATATTTTTCTAAAATTAGTTTCAAAGATATGTAGGAAAGAGTAAGGCAAAACACTACAGGTGGGACATACACAACGCTCTCGATTTTGTATGACTGGTGCTACTATTTTATAAAAAAGGCATCGAAATATAAAGTGGCAATCTTATAAGCTGTTGGAGCCGTGTTTCGAGTACATGTTCATTAGATAGGAATATACTTCTTATACACATTTATGCTCATTCAAACTAACCACTAAGACAAAGCTGTCCTTGATGTACAACGGAGCATTTAGATAATATAGACCACCAGTAGTAAACATTTGAGAAAGTATTTTATAATGCGAATACCCAGATCTCGACTACTGAAGAAGTTTCCTATGATAAAACCCCACCTTAGACCTCTTAAAAAATATCATTTGCGAGACAACTGAAATTGTCACTTTGTGCCTTTCAGCCTCATACCTCAGTTTCAGAAGAATGTCAGTAGTTTAAAAGTTTGAATGAACTACTGATGTATTCTTAGAGGAAGCTGAAAAATTTGAAAAGAAGAAAGGAAGAAAAAAGGTAGGAGGATGCAGGAAAATACTGAAATTTTAACGTTATTTAAATGAATTATAAAACTAAAATTTGAAGCAAAGAAAAAAAAAATAATGACAATGAAGGAAATCAAAACTAATTAAATAAAGAAAAAATCGTCAGAAAGTAGAAAATATAATAATGAGAAAAGTGAAAAAAAAAACTGCTTTTATTTCGGCAAAACAAAATGGAAAAAAATAAATAAAAATCAAATAGAATAAATTAAAAAGAGGACACAATATTAAGTCAAAGTATTCGAAGCCAATCCCTGTCAAATATAACCGCTCATCTCAAAAAAGTAAAGATGAAGAAGATGTCTCCAATTTCCAGTGACTTGTCTGCTAATTTGGTGCATGATTCGGGATATTTACAGAGTTCTAAATATGGAATATGTGCTCACGAAGCTTTTACCAATGAGGAGGGAAAAAATGACATTTTTGTTTGTAATTTTACATAACATACAACTATACTTATTTTATATTCATTTCTATCTATCTATCTATCTATCTATCTATATATATATATATATATATATATATATTTGTAAGGCATTCGGTTTTACCTTAATCAAATAGACGGAAGTCATTTTAGAAGGATCCAGAAAATATAATATTAATATACAGGGTGTGATAGATAAGTAATGAGACTGGCCGCCGCGCGGCGACCCAGTCGCTCGCAGTGCGGTCTGCACCTGCAGGTCACGTGGTGGGGGATCTGAGCTAACAATAGAACCGGTTCGCAGTCGCGTCGGAGCTGTGGCGCAGTGAGGGTCGAGCTTCGCGTATTAGTTGTTTGTGTGCACGTGACACTTGTGAAAATGGATCGCTCGATAGAACAGCGGTATGCAATCAAATTTTGCTTTCGCTTGGGAAAAACTGCTTCGGAAACTTTTGGACATTCCAATACGACCCGGAGACGAAAGCCCAGAGCTTGGAGTGGCACACACCGGCATCCCCGCGGCCGAAGAAAGCAAGAATGTCAAAGTCCCGTGTCAAGACAATGCTGATTGTGTTTTTCGACAAGCGGGGGTTAATTCACAAAGAGTTTGTCCCTCAGGGGAAAACTGTGAATGCCGAATTCTACAAAGAAGTCCTTCAGCGATTGCACAGAGCCGTCAAACGGAAGCGACAGGACCTTGCTCAACGCTGGCGTCTCCACCACGACAACGCTCCGGCGCACACAGCGTTCCTCGTGACCTCCTACTTGACCCGAATTGGAGTTGAAGTTCTGCCACAGCCACCATACAGCCCTGACTTGAGTCCTCCTGATTTCTTCCTATTTCCGAAGGTCAAAAGATGCCTGAAGAGTCATCGTTTCGACGATATTCCGAACATCCAACGTGCTGTCACGAAGGCAGTAACTGGGATAACTCCAACGGACTACAGTGGGGCCTATGAAGCTTCGAAAACGCGCTGGCAACGTTGTGTCGACGCCCAAGGCGAGTACTTTGAAGAATATTAACGTTTTGTACAAATCGGATCAATAAATTTGTTTTTCTAGACTGAGTCTCATTACTTATCTACCACACCCTGTATATATATTTATATATAGGGGAGCGTGGGGCAAGTCGTAACAGTTTTTAGAAAAATGAATATATTCTGGAATGTAATTTTTTCCCCCTAATTCTAATTGCTGTTCTCAGTAGAATACATAATCATCTATCATATATATATATATATATATATATATATAAACTGTTAATATTGCTAGTTTTAGCACAAAAAATATTACTTATTTGACTGTTACAATTTGTCCCGTGATTGGAGATAGTTGTAACACACGTGGGGCAAATTGTAACGGATACAAAGGGAACCCTAACAATAAAAACGACAATATTTCAAAATATTTTTTGTCTCAATCATTTATTAATTTAATAAAAAAGACAATTAATAACTGAATTAAATTATAACCTTCCTTGTATAGTAAAAATGAATTATATCAAATGGATTTTAGTAAAATAATGATAAAATTAAAGATAAAATTAACACAGAAGTCAATCTTAGTGATAGTTGAAATTAATTCAAGCATATGATATTTTCTTCCTCTCATGCGTTTAATGTGTGCTCACATTTGGCAAATTAAGCATTATACCCATTCTTCTGCAACGGAGAGGGTTTAGCAGAGCTCTAATTCTCTGCCCTTTTTTCAGAACACTCAGGAAATTTCTGCCTTTTTTTCTACCACTATTTTTATGCAATATTCTCTAACTCGTGATTAAAATTCGTGATTAAATAATCACGGCACTATAATATCAAAACACAGAAAATATTTCTGTATAAATATAGTAATGGCGAAGAAGCCAATTTTTTTCATTTTTGAAAGTTTCCTGAAAATGGGCGGAGACTTCGAGCTCTGGCTGTAGGCGTCTCCACAAGCCATTCCTCCAATATGTTACAACTTGCCCCATCGTATGATTTTGCAAATTTTGCTTATTTGTAAAATATATAACGATTTATACAAAAAATTAAACATTTATTTTATAACTTAACACACAGACTAAACAAATAGGTATAAACATTTTTTTAAAGTATAAATTAGCATACCTTTAATCAAAATTTACGAAATATTTTTTCCCGACTAACTAGCATAAATGAAGCACGTGTACAGAACCTCTCATTAACCATTTTTATGCAGCACCGATTTTGCTTACACTATAAATTGCGTCATAAGAATTGTGTTTATAAAAATATTTAATCACAAATGCTACAAACTATTTCCTAAATTGCATGTTACTTCTTACCCCCACGCTCCCCTATATATATTGCTAAGTGGTCTATATATATTTGTTACTATGTATCTTGCTTCTTAAACGAATAAAGAAGTATTCTGAAAAAAAAAATATATATATATATATATATATATATATATATATATATATATATATACATACATATATATATATATATATTAAGAAATTATCTTATTTTCCCCACTTTCCCTTATTGATCTAGTATCATTTGACACTTTAATATACAAATGATTATATTGTAGACAATACATTTTTTTTTTTTTCAAAAAAAAAAAAAAAAAAAAAATCATTTTTAAGATTTTTGTATCACAATTTTTAATACTTTAAAATATTTCAATGATATAGTCAATACATATATATTGTTTGACAAGAAAATAGAATTTAATTGATCTATACAAAAAGACACTATAGATAAACTATATATATTTTTTAAATGTTTTGTTATGAAACTAATTTGATTTATTTTTCAGAGAGATTTGTATTACAATATATCAGCTGTGACAAGATCAAGAAATTATTTGTCCAAGACATTTACATTAAAATTTTTGTTTGAAGAATATATATATATACACTCATGTTTATTTTAACAATATGTAGCATATGAAATCCAATATTTTGTTCAATTGGATTGATATGTTTATACACAATCATAGTGATTTTTGTAAACACATATGTTGTAGGATTGTTTTGATAGTTTTTGGATTATTGTTTTGTATTATGGTGGAGAGAGCTATTTTTTTTTCATGGCGACCGGGAGAGATATGTGAGGGAGTTCCTCACATATCCTTTTATTTCCTCAAATTTATTATATCCTAACTAATCTATATTTATTCACAATTAAAATTTATTAACCTTTAATAATCCTCTTTAAATATGCCAAACTTATTTTAAATTAAGTAAATTCTTTATTGGAAATTAAAATACTTATCATTTTCTAATTTTAAGAACAAATTCAGTATCAAATCCATTGATTTCTTTTTAGCATAATGCAATATATATATAGAGATCTAATACACAATTTAATTTTATTCTCCCTGAAAGTAATTATTTTTTTATTTCTATTTCACTTTGTTTCGCAATAAATCTAATTATATTTATAGCTATAAATGTTCTGTTGGAAAATTTCCGTTATATCTTTTTATTGTTTTATTTTATTTTATACTCAAATAATCTATTTAATTGCAGCTATTAAACTAATAACCCGTTGTGTAGACATCATGTCGCAAGAATTTCGTAATATTCAATGATTACTTGTACCTGTCTTCCAACGATCTTTTTGGCGAATGTGATTTATGCCAAGGTGGGGCTGCCATATTTTCAACCGTCTTTTTATTTTTAAAAAATTCCCATTAAAATAACATTAACACAAATGAAAATATATTGGCGCCCTTGGCCTCTGAATATAAAGATATTATCTCTATCTGGCAGTTAACTACTGGGATGTCGGATTTGACTCCGGGACAGTTTTGATAATAATCGCGGTCTGTTGAACATGTTATAGGTTAGCTCTCTCTCCCACCAGTTTTTATAACAGTTTCCATCAAAATTATGAACAGGGTTAGGTTATTAAAAATTAATTAAATTGCCTTTTATTCTATAATTATAATATTTATCGTTTTTGAAAATATACTTCAATAAATGTCCAATAGTTTAAAATAATTTAGTATCTGTTTTCTTTGACGCAGTGTACGTTTATTATATCGGCAAAATATCTTTAAAAGCGAATATGTTTGAATTGGATCCTCCACTACTGTACAGAAACCTTCTGTACACCCACTTTCCCTTATTGATCTAGTATCATTTGACACTTTAATATAAAATATTCCATGTTGAAACTTATAACGATTTTTTCATCAAAATCATTTAAATAGAATAAGTATTGGAAAAGAAAAAAAATCTTATTAATGACACAAAATATATATAAATCCAGAATAACAGACAGTACCCGCATAAAAAGAAAATGCATATACATACATATTAATAAATTTACAGCTTACAAAATATCAAATTCAATACATTTATTTACCTAGTATAAATAAGTAAAGTCTTAATTACTTATAATCCTGAAATATAAATATTTTCCAGCGAAGAGTGGCGATGAAAGTTCTTTTGAATATTATATTCCAAATATATTCTAGAAATCATTGAAATGTAAGTTTAAGATCTAGGGAGTTTGTATAGAATTAAATAGAAACTTACACAAATAGACTGTAGAAATGAAAATACTTATTCCTAATTTAATGACGATCACTCTTATGAATTTAGAAGCATATTACTGATGCGCCTTGCTTATTAAGAATTTCCAGATGTATATGTTTTATTCGAAATTCTGATAAATGCTTTACAATCATAATTTAGTAAGAAATTTAATATCAAGCACAATTTTCTTTATATCTAGACGTGCAACCTTCATGTGCAAAGAAAATAATTAATCTAAGAAATAAGAAATACTAGAATTTCTATAAACTATATTTCTGTTTATTAATATTTGTGTTAATAAACTTATGATATTAAGTAAAAAAATGCGATACTGAATTTATGATTTGAAAATGCTTTATATTAATATATTTTTTCTTCCATGCTATAAACGTTATGTTTTAAAAAAGATCATTTGTAGCAGTTTTTTTTAAATATTTTTAGAATAATTTTTATAACTAAGAGCAATATGTTATTCTCCATATAAAGTAAAAATTATGTGTACACATATATATATATATATATATATATATATATAGAGAGAGAGAGAGAGAGAGAGACGGATAGATGGATAGATAGATGGATATATAGATAGTTAGATGACCAGCCTGTTTCTATTTTTAAATGAATTATGGAATGGTCACCAATTTTAAATAAATCATGTTTTTAATAATAAATCTGAATTTTTTAGCTTCTATGTTTATTAGTAAGCCTCGAAAATATGAACAATTATCGTTTCTTATACACTAGTTATTTTTTAAATAATTTATTTGCAAAACGTAACCCTGGAAGGGCAACAAGAATATGAATAGTTATCATTTCTTTCAGAATTGTTATTTTTAAATAATTTTTATTAGCATAACACAACCGTGGAATGACATAAACAATATAAACAGTTATCTTTACTCACAGACTAGTTTTTTTTTTTTTTTTTTTTTTTTTTTAATAATTCATTTGTAAAACCATAGCCACATAAATTAGATGCCTGTCGCGTGGCTCGGAAACTTAGCAACAGTTCAAGCGGTAGACAGCGCCACCTGGTACAGATTGCACGACTTTTTTATTGAACAGCCACCAAAAGTTTTTAAATGTGGAATTTTATATATATAAAAGGCGAATATAATCCTAGAAAGGTTGATTACATATATCATATATCACTTCTTAAAATTATTGGCGACAGTTGAATAAAAAAGTGACCCAATCTGTACTAGGTGGCGCTGTCTACCGATGAACTGTTGCCAAGTTTCCGAGCCACGTGACAGGCATCTAGTTTAGGAGGCTATGGTATAACATAACCCTGGATTGCCAACATTCTTAAACAAAAATTTAAAAAAAATGTATTGTTATAAGAAAAGAGCTTGTTCTCTTAAGCAAATGAATAAATTATTTATCTATAACATGCAAAGGATTTCTGGTATTATATTATAAATTGGGGTTAAAATTATTACTTATTATTGCTTATTATAATCACGAGTAAAATAAAACCCCACACTATCACAGTAAAGCGCAGTAGTTTTCTTCATGAAAATGCACGATATCTGTTGAGTGACTACCAAGAAATAACGTTATTTCCGATGACGATAGTGCTTCATTTGTGAGATTTTCTGAAAGTGAAGTCATTCTAACATGTAATAAAATTTATAATGATTTTATTTATGTGAAGACACGACGTCATTTTGAGGCATTTACACTAAGTCTTTTTAAACCGTATGTATTCAATTGTGACTAAAGCGTTTTTTTTTTTTTTTTTTTTTTTTTTTTGTTGTTGTTGTTTTTTGTTTTTGTTTTTATACTCTTTTTACCACTTTTTATTTCGAAATTTTCAGCATTTATACTTAGGGAGAAATGTATTTATCAAAAGATATCGATATATAAAATTTGAGTTTTCTCGCTGCATTATCATATAAAAAAATATATATCATATATAAATCATATAAAAATACAGTAGAGCGCCGATTATCCGGATCGCCAAATGGATGGAATTTCTGGGAAGAACATTCTCCGTCCCCTCATTCCATTCAAGTGACCCAATACAATTGATACTGCACTTTTTATCACCGATGTACTAAATTGCCCATTGTGGAGTCCGTGTACTAATTCAGTGAAGATGCCAGTCAAAAGAAAAGGAATTAGGAAACGCATTCCTACCATGTCTAATTCTTGAAAAAACAAAAATCATAATGCTTTCATTCAGCCCTTTTTACTTTCCCTCTCACTGAAACTGCGCGGAAGAAAGCAAGTGGGGGAAGCGGTGGAAAATAGGAGTGATTTCGACTGTCTGCAGAGGATCTAAAGATAAAAACTGATTTTTTTTTTTTTTTTTTTTTTTTTGGGGGGGGGGGGGGTAGGGGAGACATGGAAAGAAAAAAAATGATCCATCCGGTTAATTAGACATTCCGGTTAATCAGCGTCTGGATAATCAGCGCTCTACTGTACTATTTTACTGTACTATTACCGGTCGTAGGCAGTAAGTGTGTAAAGTTTGGTTAAAATTGGTTCAGTGGTTTAGGAGGAGATATATGAAATTTTTCTTCACCTCTCCTAAACACGTAGAGGACTTTTATTTATACTAGTGGATCTGCAGATCAGGAGCCTCAATATCCTATTTGCACTATACATTTTTCAGCAGGTCATTCTTATTTACTCATTATTACATAATGTATATTGTTAACTGTTTGCAAATAATTCTTGTTATTTTCATGTAAATCATTCAAAGAGGCTTAATCAGGTGATAAAACGTCAATTGTTTCGCGGTAAAATAGGTAACTTTCCATCCAAAACGCATTAAAAAGCTCTAATAAGGCAAGTAATGGATTTGGCGCTAAATTTGGCTAGTGTTTCCTGTTTGGCGACTGGTTTGGCGACCTTGGCGAGAAAATCATTATTATCGATATACCAAATATGGAATCTGTATCCTCATTGGCTTACGAGATACTGGAAATTTCCAGATTTTTCTACACAGGTATTTAAAGAGTTGCATCGCGCCAAGAGAGTCCGTCAGTTTAGTTTCGCCAATGCTTTCAATGTTATTGAAATAGCTCTGGGTAAGCCTCTTTAATACCGCTTTGCTGCATGTTACAGATTGTACTGTGAATTTGCTGTTGACAGTTGTTATTTAAGCGGTATTTACTGTGAAACTGAAATTGATAATTAGTTTATAGAACTATATTCTTTTAGAATTTTCTGTAAATAAACTTCTGGGCTTCTGCAAGATTCGGTTTTCATTCTCGGACAACTCACGAACCCCCAAGTACGCAACAATATACTGATTCGATTGACTTGCTAATAAACAGATATGTTCCTGAGTGGGGCTATCGCCCCCCTCAACCCTACCGCTGTATTTATCTTTCTATACTTATCTGTATATCATATCTATGTGTTCTTAATAACTGACAGTCTTGTACTATTTTCCTGAAATTCATAAATATTTGTACCAAATTTCATACAAATAAATTACATAGCATATCGGAATCACTTTGTGTAACACTGTGAACTAATTACCAATTCATTGCATACACTTTTAAACAGAAAAACATGCTTTTAAAGTTCTAATAAAATTCCATTATATTTAATAGGAGTAACCATGTTAAAACACACTATTAAGAAACATCAACTATAGAAAGTGATAGTACGAATTATTTTTCTTTATTTATCCTGGAAAATGAGTCATAGTTATTATATACTCCAATTATAAGAATAAACGTAATTAATTATAACTCATTAATTTAGATGATTACAGTATGTCATCGGAATTCCTTTGTGTGGTCCCATAAATAAATTATTTAGTCTATACATACTCTTTCTATGGGTAAACATGCTTTTAAGCATCTTTACAATATATGTTAATTCCCTTATGTTCAATGCAGCATAAATGCGTTAAAGTTCGCTTAAATAAAAAAATGTTCATAGGCTCTAATATCACAAAATTTGTTTATGTGTCTGTATACACCAGTAAAGACTATTCAGTTTATTCTATGTTTTTCATGAATAATTGTTCGAAATTTGACATAATTTGGATGATTACTTGACATTATCAATTTTGTAAGGTTCTACATTAATTATGAAGCCTAAGAGCACGTATTTTCTGCAGAAAAGATAAGTTTAAAAAACTCCCTAATGTACGCTAATTTCATTTTGTTGATAGTAAAATAATGATGTTAAAATGCGTTTAAACGAAATTCACCCCATAGGCCGTAATGATAAGAATGTTAGTGCGTCCCTGTATACAATTCATAAAAAATATAAATATAAAAAAATATACCGCTATTTCTATACAAAGCCTGAACATTTGTGCCACTTTGCAAGTCAATCGGAGGATTTTTGTGGCCGCTATTGTGGTACATACAAATTCTGCCCATAGGCCGTAATGAAAAAAAAAAATCTTGGTGTGTCCCGAACTACAAATGGAATACACATCCCAAAATTACATACAGCTAATTCCGTGTGGCTCATAAACATGTGTATCAAATTGCAAAGCAATAGTGGGATTTTTACCTTTTCTATCGCAGTACATACAAATTCTTCCCATAGGCTATAATGATTTAAAAAAAAAATAAAAAAAACTTTGACGTGCCCCTATACACGAACTACAAATGAAATGCACATCTAAAACTATAGAGCTGATTCCGTTGGGTTCATGAATATGTGCACCAAATTGAAAGTCAAATGCGCTATTTTTGCAGCCGACATACATATTCTTCCCACAGGCCGTAATGATAAGAAAAATTATGACGTGTCCCTTTATACGAACTACAAATGTAATGCACACCCAAATCTATACAGCTTATTCCGTGGGGCTCATAAACGTGCGTACCAAAAGTCAATAGCGGGATTTTTGCGGCTGCTATCGCGCGACAGACAGGCAGACAAAAAACACACAGACAAAACCCAAAACCGTTTTGAGTCTCAACGGAGGGCCTCCACTGACGTTTCGGCAATTAATATTAACTAGTATCGCCCAGTGGTCGAAACTCGACCATTTTTATTATTATTTTTTTCTTTTGCAAAGCAAGGCAAAGCAAAGTTATTGCCATGTCATAAACGGAATTAAATTACAACACAGCTGCGGAAACTGTTTGCCGATATGCACTCTAACTGAATCAGCAGAGTTTTACTTAATATATTTCTCTCTGTAGACGTTGAGCCTTTCCTGAAATGAGAGAAAAATCGCAATGTGAAAAAGTCTCTTGTTGGGTGATACAGCCCAAATGCTAATCGGTATCATGTCAAACCAAGGTCCAAAACGCAAATTTTTAATAAAAATTTTTACATACATATTTATTTATTTATTTATTCTTTAATATATGTTTTTAAGATTTTTTACATTGATAAGTTACATTGCTTTCAAGGTGAAATATTGGGTGCTTGAATTAATTCTCGCTGTTGGCGTGAGAAGAGTAATAATTGTTCTAGCACAGGACAGCGGACAGTGGCTCCAGAAATATTTAACAGCAAAAACGTTAGGTTGGTTGAAGTTGAGTTGGTATTACGTCGCACTAGTAATATGGACAATTGGCAACGTCAAAAATATGAGGCTTTTAGATCTGTGTGTCACTTTCAAGTGGAATGAAAAGAACACATCTGTTTAGTTCTTTGACTATGTTTAGTTTTATACATAAAAAACAGCATTTTCAGTAAGTATTACTCTTCTACTTTCATCTAAGCTAAACTGTTAAAAGACATTATTTGTTAGTGAAACCATATGAAGATCATGTTCTGTCGGAAGCAATGTTCAGAGATTGGTCTCGACGATTCAAAGATCCCAATTTGCAGGTGAGTGCGTCCTAGCCAAATGAAAAAGTTTGAAGATGGGCAGTTAAAGAAATTACTAACAGAAAACGTATCTCACATGATTATACAGTTGTCATGGGGAAGGGCCAACTGTTAGTAAATGTTTAATGGCAATATAGATAATTCAGAAATTAAGAAACTGGGTATCACATGAATTGACAGAAAGAGACGCTGCGAAATTCTTAACTGTTTGTGAAATGTTTATAGAAAGACAAACATTTATAATAATAATAATAATAATAAAGGCATTTTTTAATTGCCTGGTGTGTATTTCTTACGAAAAACAAAAATTCAAGAATTTATGAATGCGCGAAAAACCGACATTAACTTTAACACCAGACAATTATGACAAAAAGAGTATGCTGGGAATTAGGTGATATCAAGTAGGTATAGTGTATACCAGTTGTACCATGATCTACTGCAGCCGGGATCGAAAGATAAATGATGAACATTACTAAGCAGAGTTACTCAATCTAAATTGCCCACTTAAAAGTAAACGCCCGAAATATGTTCATAGACATCGTTATTCTGCTTCATAACAATACTAAACCACATGTTACAAGCCGAGTTAATATAACCTTGAAAGAATTTCAAAGGGATATCTTACTCCATCCACCATATTCACGAGATCTCGCTACTTCGAATTAACGGCACATTGCAAATGGTCCTTTATCGGTTACAGTTCTCAATTTGGTTAGAATGGAAGCACAAGCTTTTTGGACACCACTTGGGTTCATTGCCTTTACGCATTTTAAATAAGTTGAAAGGATGGTCGTTAATAAAATTTAAATATCGTTGATTAAATAGGGTGCAGTTATGAAAATATTTTTAAAACAAATAGTGAAAATTTTATTTTATTAACAACTGTTACCAATGGATTTTGTACCGAAAAGCGAGATAAAGATTTGATAAGAAAATTAAGGGACGTAAAAAATAATAAATAAGTAAATAAAATAAAACAAACGTATTGTAGAATGGAATTAATATTAAGTCCCGTCATACTCCCCGTGATAGTACTCTCAGCAACAGATTATTAGAAGATTACATTCTGAACTCATTCCATATTAGACTGTACACACATAAAGTCAGCAGCAAATGTATTCAAGCATGTACCACTTTTTTTTAGTTTGATCGCTAATTTTTATCATGAACTTAACTTTTTTATAAACATCATAAAGACTAAGATCATGACTCGACAAATATTTATATAACAAAACAGTATGAGATGCAGATCTCTTAAAAACGAATTACTGCTAGTACTTCAGTAATTTTGCTGCCGACTGTACATTCTCGTATTTTAAATACAATTGTTAAGTATATGCACAAATACGTTTGGTGCTAGAAGGATTTATAATGGTGTGAGAATACGAAAGTAAAAATGAAAGATATTACATGTCGTTTTAAATTCATTTAATTACTCTTGTTTAAAAGAAATGTATTCTCATCTTTATAAATAAATGAAAGAGTTTGTCGGAAACACATCCGGGTGGACCACTCCTATTTTCGATTGGTCTAGATTTAACTACTTTGGTAATAAAAGTAGGCCCCCTTTTTTTTTTTTTTTTTTTTTTTTTTTTTTAAGTAAAAACTCGTGCATTTTTTAAAAAGATACTGCATAGATGTTATACTTTTAAAATAACTCTAAAAATTGTTAATTTTTTGTGGGGACACTATATACATAAAATTATTATTAAAGATATTAAGTTGCAAAGTTTTCTTTTAATTTATTATAAAATATGAAAATAAATATTAGTTATTATTTAGTAGTTGGAAAAAAAAAGAGTTCATTTTCTTTCGACGTAAAAATAAATACATTTAATTAAACATGAACATTAAAAAGTTTAAATTATGCATCTCACAAAAAATAACGACTTTATCACTTTAAAATTTTTTACACATTGATAACGTACTAATGTAGTTCTCTGGCTATAAGATTCAACAGAAAATTTAAAAAGAGTATATAAAAACTTTTTTTTTCTTATAATGATTAATAATTCTGTTTTCATTTCGGCGGTGAGTATTCGGCGAATATTTTTGAAATCCGAGTGGGAAAAAAAGGAAAAGCATTTTTTTTTTTTTTTTTTTTTTTTTTTTATTGGTCTAATTATACAAAATGTCTCCATGTAAAATATCATGCGTTTTCCGTTCTTTTTATTATCAAAAAGAAAATGACTAATGCACCTATTAATGAATTATTGACATTTCTATAAATTCAATTCAATTCAATTCAATTCAATTATCCAGTACCAAGACGTTGCGGTAAAGAAGGGTCTGCCGAATTCAGCGAGGGCCTGAAGCGAAGTTTTTAAGCAATTCCAATGTATTTTCTTTTTAGTTTTAATTTGTAGAACGGTATGAAAAATATTAATTATATTTTTAATTAATTTAAATATAGTGACCAGCGAAGCGGACAAAGCCTGCTAGTAAGTTATAAAGTAATACCTTTAAAGGATACCGAAATCTCGAATGGGTATTATAATTCTCATAGTATTGAGGACATTAATTTTTTATGCTTCAACTATAATTTCCTTATAAGTTATATAGTTTCTGTAAGTTGTTTTCTTTATTATAAGTTATATACATTCTTTGACAATAAATTTCATGAAAAACTTTAATATATATATATATATATGTATATGTATTCTCTCCTTGTGACCCAGTTTAAGATTCTGAAAGAATAATTACTGAAAAAAAAATGCAGAAAAATTTCGTATAATTACATTTTTACTTTTTGATCAAATAATAATTATGAAAAATTTCGCATATTCGCTTGAAATTTTCATTAAAATAGACACGCATAATGTACGATTGAACAAATTTTTAAAAACTTAATTTATCTCAAATAATTAAGCAACAAATCGATGATGAATAAAGTTAAAAAATGAAAGTTACTGATGTATAAAACGTGACGTAACTTTATCAGTATTCTACTTCAAATAATTTTAATAAAATTGTCTTTTAGAATTTAATTCAAGAACAGCTATGACTTTTTTATTTTTATTTTTTAATAAGTTAATGTTTTTACGAAAATGTTCGTCACGAAAGTAAAGTTAAAAATAAAAAATAAAATTTCGAAATTTGTATAATTTAAGTGAATTTTTAAGAACTTTTGAAAGGAATTAATAAAGTGGAATTCGTGATCTGAGTGTTTAAGAATAAATTGAAAGAACTTCAATTAAATAAACTCCTGATAATCGTAATGAAATAATATGCTAGAAGCAGTAAATTTTATTTCATTGAATTAGCTCTCCAGGTATTAAACCATTTCTAAAGATTATATTTTGCTTTTTTTTTTTTGTTGTTGTTGTTGCTGTTGTTAAGGATAAAATTAAAAAGTATACGCCCAGTCAATTCCATTTTAGATTCAATTTGAAGTAAAATATTATAATAAAATATTTTTAAGAACTTAAAATATGTTTTTAAATTACTTGCTAATTACCAAATGATAATTGTGTTTTGAATGTAATCGCTAAAAATTAAGTTTATTATTAAAATTTTAAATTTGCAACATATATTGCATCATTAAGAAAGCGTAATCTAGGAGATTTTAATTAAGTTGACAATAATTTACACTATATTATTTAAATAAATAAATATATATATATATATATATATACATTGTAAAAAAATTGAAGCAAAATTTACGGGTTTTGGCCCGTCAGCAAAAGTTCCCATTAATTAATGTTTTGCCCGTAATTTATCATTTTGAATACCACTTTATATATAAATCAATTTTTTATTATTCATTTGAAGATATGTACTATAAACTATTAAAGAAGTTTACTATTAAAAAAAAAAGTGATAAAAAACTGCTGAGAACATTGTTTTATAGCGGAAAATATCAAATATTATTGGAAAATACGGGTGTGACCGTTTTGTAAGTGAAAAACGATCATGACCGTAAAAATTAAACGGGCGAAGGCACGTAAGTTTACGTGTTTTTTTAACAGTGTATATATATATATACACAAGCGTATATATTGTTGCGTAATAGGTGTTCGTGAGTTGCCTCTGAATGAAAGGCGAAACTTGTAGAAGCTGAAAAGTTTATTTACAGAACATTTGAGAATATTACAGGTCTATAAACCAAGTATCAACTTCAGTTTCTTCAGTAAACACAGTTTAGATAACAGCTGACAACATGAAATTCGAAGTAAAACTGTATTACAGCATTACTCTTCTATAAAACCCAGAATGTTCTGGTAACACGTAGAATATTCAAATTAGAATTTCCATATTTGGTATACCGATAATAAGGACTTTCTCGCCGCTAAATTTTGCACCAAGGCCATTACCTGCATTGGAAAAGCTTTTTAACGTGTTTTTAACGGGAAATGAGCTTTTTTTATGCGAAAACAAACTTATTACAATATTTACAACTAAATACAAATATTTATATACAAATATTTACACCACAATATACAAATTTAAAACTACCGTTACCGTGGTATGCGACTAAGCAGTTTTGATGAAAGTATATTAGTAATTCTTAAAATGACGTTATTCAGTCTCTTTAAGACTATGTAGGGACCGTCCCAGTTGCATTTTTAAATCCAACAGGTTTCACGATCAAACTTTGTCTCCTTCCTTGAATTTATGCTGTGTGGCCTTTAGATCATATCTTGTCTTCATTCTCTCGGTCTCCATGTGAATCCACTCCCGAGCAAAGTTGTGTACTTCTTTAAATCGAGCCCGGAACATTGTACATGGGAGACGAAGTTCGCGTCCAAACTGCATTTGAGCTGGAGTATAGCCGGTGGTTTCGTGGACTTCGGTAAGCTAGCAGGAACAACGGCAGCTTCAAGTCCCAATTTTGCTGCTTTCTTGATACTAGAAGAGAGAGGTTATTCAGGATTGTGCGGTTAAACCTCACAACCACGGCGTTCGACTGAGGATGTAGGGGCGATGTCTGAGTTTTGTCTAAGCCGAGCAATTGACACAGTCTTTTGAAAACAGCAGTGGTAAAGTTTTTACCTTGATCAGTATAAAGTCGTAGGGGTGTGCCATAACTTGACACTCATAGCTGCTCTAGAGCATTGCAGCACTTGCGAACTTCAGGGGGAGGCTTCCGGCATCTGGATTTGCATGTAGAGCTCCTTCTTGATGACGTAGTTCAAATGACTTCTGAGTAGTTTTTTAGAATATCTTATACGACAGCTTCGTTTGATATGTTCATCTGTTCCACAACCCCAGCAGCATTTAATTGTTGGATTCTTCGCTTCTTCTTACTCTTAAGGTAATTTTCTGGTAAAATATGGGAGATTTTTCTTTATTTCTTTAAGGTTATCTTGAGAGTCATCCAAATTCACAGTTGTGCTGTTCTCTTGGTCTTTACCGGAGGCTTGTTGGGCTGCCTCGATCTTCAGGGTGTACACTAATGCTGATTCAACATCTTTGATGTTGGAAAGTCTAAGTGCTTTTTAAATCTCTGGATATCGCACGGCATCGGTCAAGTATTCTAGGGAGAATTATTATGAGTTCCAGACTTTCTCCTGATCTCTGATAACGAGACTTTAACTGGAGTCGACATCTTTAGATCATTTTCCTCCAAAATGCAGCTCCAATGTTCTTGTTAATGCCTCGAAAACATTTACTGTTCCTTCGGAAGAGTTTCCAGGGTATCAGCTGCGTTGCCCCGTAATGATGCTACAAGATGAGCTGTCTTCGCAGAAGAGTCCCCCTGAAAACTGTTTCTTGAATGCTTGCCAGGATAATATGCAATCATATATGGGAAACTTTATTGCTTCTGGATTCGATATTCTTTCATCTTTCTTTCACATTCCTGAGGCATCAATGTTAACTTTTCTTCCAGACTCCGGATCTTCTTTTCAATTCATATTCCAATCTTTCTTTCAATTTCTTCTCATATCTTACATTCAGTTTCCTCATGAACCTTTCTTCCATTTTTCTCACAACATCTTCCCCTATTCTCTTACCTTTGCTTTCGATCTCTTAAAATCTTCCTTTCAGCCCTTGATCCTTTTTTTTTTTTTTTTTTTTTTTTAACATTCTCTTAAAAATTTAATATTAATATTATCAAAATTTCTCTTCCATCTTCATTATTTCCTCTTTTATCTTTGCAACGCTATCTTCTATTTTCATAATTTTATTGGCTTTACGTTCGTTTTCTACAACTCTATCTCACATAGTTGAAAGTTTTTCTTCAATAATCATTTTCACGAATAAGAAGTCGCCCTTCAATGATGAAATTTCCTTTTTCATCTCGTCTTTAATAAATTCCAATTTTTCCTCTATGGATTCAATTTCTTTAAACAACCAGTTTTCATGTTTTTCTGAACTGCTTTCATTTCTTTTATTTCTTCACAAGAACTATCTTTCATCTATTTTTGTCCTGTTTGATTTTTTCGACCAATCTGGTTATGTCGTAATTGTTGCTCTCATTGATTTGAATTTTTTTTTTTTTTTCTTTTCTTTTCTTTTTCAAAATTCAAGTACATTGCATTGCTAATTTTTTTATACCCAACATGTAAAGTAACATAACCCAGGAAAGATATTTTGAAATAGAGTTGAAGCTCTCTGGAGTCTGTGCATGAACTCTGTCGCTTTATCTTAAATTCAAAAGAAAGAAAATCATTTGTTTTAATTTAAGAAAAAAAACTCCTATGGCAGTTTTTCCTTAACAAAAAAAAAATAATAATAATAATAATAAATAAAATAAAATAAAATAAAAATATTCCTAATTCCACAAAACTTTATTTCAAAACACAACAGTAAGTAACATTAGGTGATTAACTAAACATTTTAGCTAAATCTTGGTCACAGCTACAGTCTTAAATTCTGGATAAATTAAATTTTAAATTAGTAATTCAATTAATAAAAAAAATTATCTTTTTCGTCAAAAGATGCACAACACACAATTTCAAGTAAACTTATACTGAAGTTTATTAAAGGTTACAGCTGCGACCTAAACTGCTCATAACAAAACACATTAAAAAAAATTCACAAGTAAATTATTCTTCAAATGTAAATAACAAAAGTTTAACAATTAAAGCAAAATAATTAAAATATATATCATCTAAAAGTTTAGAATTTGTACTAAGCACACGTGTTAACATTGTAATTAAAATACATTAAAAAAACACTTTAAACACGTATTAAAATTTATTAAAATCGTTTACAACGCTTTTCGCCCACAACGTTATGGCATCATCGTGGAAATTGCTTGATGGTGAAATAACGTTTTGCAAAAAGCTTTGTAAACGATTTTAATAAATTTTAATACGTGTTTAAAGTGTTTTTTAATATATTTTAATTAAAATAAAATAAATGAGCAGACGCCATTTCATATTATATATTAAAATTTACTCTTAATAAAGAATTATTACACTTTAATCAAAACATATTATGAAACTATTAACCGTCCTTCTCAGTTTAACAAACAACGCAACATTGTTCTTCCAAAATACACTGCCACATAACTAACATCAAAACCAAATTATGGTTTATTTACAAGGTCAATTGTTTGATTAACAAGATTTTTATAATAATAATAATAATAATAATGATAATAATAATAATGGTAATAATAAAAAGAATACTAAAAATGGTAGTTACCTTCATTATATTATGCAGAAATAGTTTTACTCTTTTACAAGCACTCATTACAGATTGCATAACAAACTAGCCAATGAAGATATTATGGATTCAATTTCTCTACAGCGCCATATTTTGGTAAAATTTGGTAAAAATTGGTTATTAAATTTGCAAACTGGGGGAATAAAATTCTCTGATTTTCCAATCGTAAGGCCTTAAATGATACATTTCTATCGCGTTTCGTTATTATTCTTATTATTATTGTTGTTGTAGTTGTTGATTTAAAAAAACTAATCAGTCATTTTTGTGATATTATTCAGTTCGAAAATTAGCTTATAAAAGTTTTACTTTGTAGGCTATTTGAAGGAAAATGATAATATTTTTAACCGACTTCAAAAAAGAAGGAAGGTTCTCAATTCAAACCGTATGTTTTTTAGCTCATAACTTCTGAACGGATGATCCGATTTTGATACTTTTTGTCTTGTTGAAAAGGTCTTGGTCTAAAATAGGTCCCATTGTAATATCTTTGCGATCTGATGAAAATACAGGGTGCCCAAAAAATCAGTCCCAACTCTTTTAACTGCTAAACGGCTGGGGATATAGTGATAAAAATGGTATGTAAGTATAGCGAAGTGGCCATGCAGTACAAGGTTAAACCGCTTGCAGCACCACCTGGTGGAAAATAGCGGAGTTAGTGTTCCTATCTCGAAAACGGTTCTCAAGGAAAAGTGAATTACAAAGCTGAGGAGCATCACCGATTAGGTACAGAAAGATAGTTTAGACATTCATGCTAACGTTCCTATCTCGGAAATGGTTCAAGACAGGGTGAAAAAGTAAATTATAAAATTGCAGAGCATCATCGATTTAGTACGAAAAGATAGTTTTTACATTGATGCTAGAAATTCAAGGCTAAAAGCGTGCATTTTTTTTGTTCGCAATTTTGTGACACTATACACACTTGAGCTACATTGCTCACGTTGTAACGTAGCTGGTGAGAAATACGCTATATAGTTAAAAATACGGTTACTTGATACTTTTTGTTTTGTTGTAGAGATCTTGGTCTAAAGTAGGTCCCATTATAACAACTTTACAATCTAAAGAAAATAGAGCGCCATCTCGTGAAAAACAGCGGAATTAACGCTTCTATCTCAAAAACGGTTCAAGATGGGAGAAAAGTTAATTACGAAATTGCAGAGCATCATCGATTTACTACGAAAAGACAGGTTTTTAGACATTATTGCTAAAAATAGAAAGCTTAAAACGTGCAGTTGTTTATTCGCAATTTTCTACACTGTGCACACTTGAACTACGTTGTACACTTTGAAGCGTAGCGGATGACACGTTTACTCTGTGGTTCAAAAGTACTGTTATTGTAAGCGGTCACATCGATTAGCGCAAAGTCGTTTTCAACCAACTTCAAAAAGGAGGGTATTCTTAATTCGAGCTATGTGCTGTTGTTGGTGTTTGTAAGCGTATAACTTCGTAAGAGGTGCTCAAATTAACCAACTTCAAAAAGAAGGAGGTTCTCAATTCAAAGCGTATTTTTTTTTGTTTTTGTTTTTGTTTGTTAGCTCATAACTTCTTAACGAATGATCCTATTTTGATACTTTTTGTTTTATTGTAAAGGTCTTGGTCTGAAATAGGTCCCATTGTCAGATCTTTACGATCAAAAGAAAATACAGGGTGCCCAAAAAAGTCAGTACAGACTATTTTAACAACTGAACAGCTGCAGCTATAGTAATAAAAGTGGTATGTAGGTATAATAAAGTGGACATGTGCTACGCGATTCAACCGCTTAAAGCGCCACCTGGTGGAAAATAATGGAGTTAGCGATCCTATCTCGGAACCGTTTCAAGACAGGGGAAAAAGGTGAATTATAAAATTACAGAGCATCATCGATTTAGTAGGAAAAGATAGTTTAGACATTAAACATAACGCTTAAAACGTGAATTTTTATTTTAACAATTTCCTATTTTGTGCACACTTGGACGACATTGCATATGTTGTAGCATAGCGGGTGACATTTATGCTATGTAAAATTTAAAGTATGGTTATTGTAAGCGGTCACATCGATTAACGCATAGACGTTTTAAACCGACTTCATAAAGGAAGAGGTTCTCAATACAAACCATGTTCCTCGTTGTTGTTGTTGGAATTTGTTAGCTTATAACTTTGTACGAGATGATTTAATTTTAATACAATTTTTGTTATCGTAATGATCTTGCCTTGAAATAAGTTTCATTATGATTTCATTCAGACATAAACAAATTACAGGATACTCGCAAAAGTCTGTTCTCACTCTAACTGCTGAACGCATGCAGCTACACTGGTAACAGCAGTATGTAAATATCGATGTTGAAACTTCTCTCCGTCAGATGCAATGCATATTTTGATCTTTGTTTGAACTTTACATTGCGCGATTTCCAGCGCAGCGGGTGACACGTATTCATTGTAAAGTTCAATATATATGCCTAACAGAGTTTTCGGTTACGAATATAGCGTATCCGTTCTTTACATTTCTAAAGACTTTTTAATTTAACGTATGTTTGTTCAATAGATAGTTTTTTGCTCATATTCAATAAAGGCAAAAAAAGTGACTCAACTTAAAAATAACTTGACTAGAATAAAACTGGCACAACTGTCTCTCGAGTGGATAACTTTCTAGATGGAGATGTAACTTTTATACACACTGGGTGCATTTCATGTATTTTTCAGTGACATAAACCTTTTTTGAGTAATGTCACTTTTCTTGGAAGTTGTGATTTGTGAAACTTCCGTCGAACGTCTTCTGATGCTCTGCTATATAAATAAGTTTTCATTGAAAAGAGAAAAATAAAATGTTTTTGTAAAAATATAGAACAGACTCCAAAAAGGAACTACCATTCAAACAAATAATAGTGAAAGAAAATTGGCAGAAAATGGAACTGTAAATTGCGCCTAAATGTATAAAATAATTTCCTTCGCCAAACAACCTATAACACTACAATTAATCATAACTTTTGAAGTCGGCGCAAAATTGAATAAAATTGATACCTTTATTCAATACAAAAATCAAATCCTATTCAAAATACACATCTCACATTGTTACCTGCAAAACGCAGCCGAAAACTACTTTGATTTAAGAAAACAAATAAGATTTCGTAAGCAGCAATAGTTGGCGAAGATGCTGGTATCTGACGTCCTTGATGAAAGAAAAATCGCAAAATTATCTGACAAACATATTTAATTTCTTTGGGATATCATGATTATTTTGATGAGGTATATCAAGAGAGTAATCAAGAATATGAGACAACACATCGTACAATATATATTATGAATATATACATCTTGCGTGTATATTTTTGCCTTACGTTTTGATCGCCAAATCCAAAAGCCATCAAGAATGATAGTTATCAAAGTTATACCAAATTTTCAAAAGAAACTCTAACTTCCTGTAAACCTAAATACCGCATTGTGAAGAATGTTCACTGTTCTATGTAGTTGCTACTAATGGACCAATTGTATACAGTGATAAAATAATAAAGGAAACATGAAAATGGATCATTCGAGACAACAGCATTTGTTGCTAAAAATAAAACTTTAAAAACTAATTTAATTTTATTTAATTTTGCGCCGACTTCAAAATTTATGATTAATTGTAGTGTTATAGGTTGTTTGGCGAAGGAAATTATTTTATACATTTAGGCGTAATTTACAGTTCCATTTTCTGCCAGTTTTCTTTTACTTTTAGTTGTTTGAATGGTAGTTCCTTTTTGGAGTCGGTTCTATTTTTTTACAAAAAGATTTTATTGAAATATATAGATATATATAGATATAAGCAATAAATAACGTATGGTATATGTCATATTTTATTCCGGAGGAGGGTTGCTTTATTAAAGTATATTCAGTAGCAAAAATTAGAAATCAGTAAATATATATCATCCATGAACAAACTTTGCCTGTTAATATTATCATCTCTAAAATGGAACATCATAGAAATGAAGAAAGTGTATGAAAGAGATGCATTAATCAGTCATGATACATCCTAAACACAAAAGTAATTTCTTCTTTTCAGATTATATAACTTCAGTTGAAAGGAACCTATTTTAGTTAAGTGTTTCTTGTAGAAAGCTCTTGTGAAAATAGTTTATAATCTACGAATATTTACTAGAACGTCTATGAAGTAACAGCAATAAATAATTCGATTCAGCATGCTAAAGGTTTCAATGTTAAAATGTGCAGGAAAATTCTTGAGTCAGTTCAGATATTTGCAAATACTTGCTTTAGAAACTGCAAGATAGAAACGCTTCATTCTGATAACATGAATGGCTTACGTGTTTCATTTGGTATTTCATAAAACGAATAGTTTCTCTAAAGATTGCTTAAAATATATTTATTTGAATTATTATTGGGCATAAAATAAAACTTGAATATGAAGTTTTATAGCAATAATTAGTTAATTGATAGTAGATATTCATAAAATTAAACCTATTTGCTTGGAAATAATTAGACGTTTAGTAATAAAAATATTATTAAAAACGGAGTGCGATCATGATTAGAATTAAGACGTTTCTTAGCTATATACGTCTTAGCTTTATTAGTAAAACGTTTGCAATATACAGACAAATACATCGACAAATTATAATGAATGGTCTCTGAATAAAACTTTTGTAAGAAAAGATCAGGATTTCTAAGAAAAATACAGCAATTTTTCCTGATCGAAATAATTAGCATGACCATTCATCAGCCGAATGAATTAGAAACGCGCACAAAAACATATACTCACAAATACACAAACACACCCTATAGATATTTTTTTAGTAAAAACAACATTGATAATTAATTTTTCGTATCGTATTTTTAATTAATATTAACACTTTAATAATAATATGAGCCATCTGGTGGCGGAATGGTTAGCGCTATGATCTCTTTTTCTCAAGTTCCTGATTTGAATCTTAGTGCAAACATGGTTGTTTCTAATATTTCGGAACCAGCTTTAAACAGAATGTCCCGTAAGGTTAAATAAGTCTTAATGTACCGAACATTAAGCATAGAGTGTAGAAAATTAAACGTAGAAACACCAATTCATGAAGCTAATAATACAGTTATATTTATAAATAACGATAATTATAATAAATGTAAACTGAAAATAGTAAATTTATAAAATTGTTATTAATAAAAAGAAATATATAATTAAATAAGTACAAACTTTATTAAATTACTAATAATAAATTCAAAATTAGTTTATATAAACGATGTATTTTTTTAACTATTCAAAAACTCGCTATTTTTAATTTCAAGTATATAAATGAATAAGTATTTATTGACTCTTTACATACAAACTTTCTTTAGATTTTTAATTCCAAAAGTGTTATGCATTATTTTTTACAGAAATAAATATTTTTAGACATACTTTGAGATATACCGTGTGATCCAAAAGTCAGGACAATATTTAAAAATGAATAATTCGAAAACGAATCAAGATACAAAGATACGGTTTTCACCAAACGGATGAAAAAGAAACCGGGTTTTGTGTGGCAAAGAAAAAAATATTTATTCTGTTGGCCACCAACAGATGGCCTATAGTGTTTTATTTCACCAAAAGATGATTTACAAATGAAAAAAGTGTTGATAACTTACAAGTCAGCTTAATTACAGTTAATTAGTACTACTACAGTAATTGCTCAATGTGCTGTCAATCATTCAAAAGTACAGCTGTGAGACGATTCACCACACCGTTCACAGGATTTAGTAGCATTCCTTGCGTTATGGCAGACACATTTTGGCGGATGTCATCTTTCAGTGTTGCTAGTGATTCCGGTTGGTCAAGGTACACTTTTGACTTCAAGAATCCCCCCAGCCAAAAGTCATAGGGTGTCAGATCGGGAGATCTTGGAGGCCATGCGTGATTAAAGTAGCGACTGAGAATGCGATATTTCGATGCATGTAAGCTTCGACAACCATTACCTGCCGCAGTTGCTCATTTTTATATCGTTTGTTGCTTTGCATAATCCTACATCAGAAATCCGACAGCGCCATCTGTTCGTCGCCAACAGAACTATTTTTTTTTTTTCATTGCCACACAAAACCCGGCTTCTTTTCCATCCGTATCTTTGTATCTTGATTCGTTTTCGAATTAGTCATTTTTAAAGTTTGTCCTGACTTTTGGATCCCCCGGTATAATACTAAACTCAGAAATAATTTAATCATGTAAATACAATGACTTTTAAATAAAGCAAGACTATTCATGTATTTGTTATTTCGGAAGCATAATTCAAGTGTGCAATTCCAAAACGTATTTTCGTGGTCGTAGTTCAGCATATATTGGATTATATCTCAAAATATGTGCTCCCTTTAAAAAGAAGCCAATATTTATCAGGAGTTAAATGGTATGGGTTTATTTTACATCATTGAGAGATAAATGGAAAACTACAAATATTATTGCCCAATTAATTTGTAATGTAAAAGCAAAAAATAACGTTTGTATTCATTTTTGATGTTATGCTTCAAATAATATAACAAATTAATTTTAATAAAAAAAAAACTATAAAAGAAACAAAACAAGAAGAAAATTAGAATGATCTTTTTTATACATAAAAACTTTTGAGATAATATTTGAAAAAAGAATTAACTAGTGAAACGATCTGTAATGCATACGAATGATATCAAATTATATATATATCTATATATCATTGAATAAAACTGCTCAAAAAAAAATTCCTGTCATACTTTTTAGTTATCTAAAAAACTTTCCATCGCCAACCATTTTTCTGTTCCATTAATAATTAGCTTTTCTGCTAATCTCAGAAATTACTTTCACTTTTCTCCACAAACAAGTTAATGAGCTAAAAATGTTCGAAATTTCCTTATAAAAAATATCCCAAAAAGCAAAGAATATTTTTAACTATTTTTTTTTTTTTTATAAAACTTTTTCATTCTTCTAGTTCAAAAAAATTTTTAATGAAGCATTTACTTTGATTTTAATTATAACGATTGAAAAGGTACTAAAGATTTCATTTACAAAGTCCAATAAAAAAAAAAAAAAAAAAAAAAAAAAAAAAAAAAAAGGCTTTATCCGCTACATTTTCTTCCTATATATGTATATATATATTTTTTTTTTTTTTTTCTAGGTTTTGAAATTAAATCTAAAGATTTATTTTAGATGATAAAATCAATTATATTTTATAAAGTCGATAAGACTTACATACTGAAATGACACTGTTAATTTATACATATGTTTTAATGAAAATGCGTAAGTATAAAAACACCTATTAGTTTATTTGGTAGTTTATAAAGTACATATTCAGAGACAACACTATTTCTTTTTTGTTTTTTAAAGCATATACTAAATAAATTAATAGTGGATTTTACAGGTTTTTTTCTAAAGCAGGAAAGATACTATTACTCGTTAAGATATACTGTAATAGATATGTTATGTTACTGTAATAAATACAAAAATATTTCCAAGTCAGGAAAATAAAAATAATAATTTATAACTTGAAATAGAGAAAAGAATTATAGAGTATTTTAACTTACCTGGTATAATACATAAAGGTATTTTATTCATTCAATCATTGTAATATTTCTTAGATATTTGAAACCACATTTTATCAATTATGTTTATGCTTGATGCCAATTTTGGCTTAGAACGTAATTTGTTGACACGGTATATATCTACACTCGGTACCAATAATCCTGATTAATACATTATTTCAAAGAATCTTGTTGTAGTTGAAAAAGTCTAATAACAGTCTATACATGAGAAACAATTTCAAATCGTTTGGTTCTTATTTTATAATTTTACTATTTCATATAAAACAACGATATCGTAGTTTTAACGAATCAATTTCTCAAAGTAGATTAGTGAAAAATGTTTAATTTAACAACTGTAGCTTTCTTTGTTTTTTAATTCCTTATACAAAGTATAAGGAATTATTGGAATACCGATTTGCTAAGTGGATTTTATATCTCGCATAGCTCAAAAATGATTTATCGTAGAATGTTGTAAATTTATTCGTGTGACTGTCATGAAGTCTAGGTATACACTTGCAAGTTTCCTCTTAATACGAAATCTCGTTTTGCAGATATCAGCGACTTTTCATAACTTTTCGTGACGTGTGTATGTGTGTGAATATGTGTGTATCTCACATAACTTAAAAACGGTTGGACATATAACGTTGCAAATTGGTATATAGGTTTTTCATAGCATATAGTTGTGCACCTTCTTTTTTGGTCTTTCTGTGACTATCCGTTTTGGAGTTATTTAAGAAAATTATATTCATAATGGCAAATATACAAAAATTTTGGCCATTTTATATCACCTATCATTAAAGGGCAAAACTAACGGTCGCCACCGGCCACATAGCTACTAAAAAAAATAAATAAAAAATGGCGATTAAAAATTATACATCGATCTCCACTAAAGTCGCCACTTTTGTGATCATTAAAAGTTTTAGAAAATCGAGCAACGATTGGCAATCGAAGCCTTGTGATTTCCAACATTTCTCCAACCATGGGATAAGTGTCAATGTTCATTTTATGCTTGCTTTATTATATTCTATAACCTATAAAGAAGTTGCATTGTTTAATATCTCTCACTCATATAATTTTTGGGAGCCTATTTCCCTCCACCTAACGATCGGTGATCACACAGCTTACAGAAAGCTTTATAATTTCTAATCTTTCTACATTTGCTTCATAAATATAAAAGATCTATTTTTAATTTGCTTTATTAGATTCTAGTAGAATCTATAAAGAAGTTGAATTGTCTAATATATTTTACTCATAATTTTTTTTTATTCCCCCCCCCTTCCCCCCTCCGCTAACGATTGACAATCCCATACTCCACTGATGCCTTGTGATTTCCAATCTTTCTCTATCCATAGTATAAGAGATATGCTTTAAATTTACAAATGAATTTTTTTACTTTTTCTTATCGTGCAAAATAGAAAAAGTATTGCTTGAAGGTGAAACTTTCAAAACTAGTTTTTACGTACATTTTAGATTTTGAAATACCTGATTAAAACAAGTTCAGCAAAGAGTATGTTTCTCTGCAAGCATTTTAACTAAAAAATAGGTTTCAATAGAAATTTCAATTCGATACTCAAAATTTGTATCACACAGGGATATACGTTAAAACAATTCATTGATATCACAGAAATAGTTCGAGTACAGGAGGATACAAAATACTTCTTGTACATTAAGTCTGTGAGTGAAATTATTCACCGGTATGTTTTAATATATTAAGATTGCTCTAAACATTATGAAATTAGAATAAAATTTTATGTACACAAATCTATACATCATATATAATATCGTATGAGAAACATAAGTCATTTTTAATAGATCCACACAAAAAAATGTGTATATGTTAAAGGTATAACTGAATATTTATTGCTGAATTATTAATAATCATGCAGAATCAATGTCTAATTAACAATTAAAAACTCCCTTTTTTTCTAACAGTCTAAATAATAAGTGTAACGAGGGAAAACCATAGGAGTAAATCCTTCTGACACTACAAAGATATTCAGGCAGATTGAGGGATTCATTCCTTTTTCATTATGGTATTTAAGAAACGTTACCTCATAACCAAAAGCTCCATCTGTCTTCAAACTCATTAATGTTTTCAAAATGAGAGATTACAAATGTTTTACTGTTTTCTATAATGCAGTTACCAACTTCATGCAATATTAATATCATAACATTTATATTTAACATCGTTATAACTAAATACTTGAGATGACTCTACCAAACATAATTAAAAACTGAAAACTAAAAGTTTTATAATTCAAAAGGTATTTTTTCAATTAAAAATTTTTGTTTTACTTTCACAATTAAGAAAAATGATAGGAATATTGTTACACCTCTGATAATTTTTCTCTCTTTTTTAAATGTTGCCTCGCAGTATAATTTCTAATAATCTTTCGGTGATAGCACTTGAACCTACATTGTCAACATTTCAGATTGTCATTAAACTTAAAGATTCTGCAAAAGACATCGATGCCTTAATTTTATTTTATTTTTTTAAATGCTGATCATATACAACAGACAGCAAATTGTTTTAAAAGAATGTTTTGCACAAAATTTGATTAAAAATCATTCTAATATAGCTAAAAATTTAATTTGATTATACATATCAGTTTCATTCATTAAAAACTCGCTTCATTTTCCGTCGTCGAATGCCCAAGCCAATGTTTTTCTATGGAAAATTTTATTTGCTTATAACTCATTAACTAATACATATTTTTAAATTCTATTTTCACATTCAGAAAATTCACAATTGTTCAATAGATAAGCGTTTTTGTGAATGAATTTTACAAATTTTAAATGTTTTATTTTGAAGGTGTAAAATACGAATTTTCAATACGTGAAATTTTTTAATTTACAGTTTCAAAATAAAATATTAATAATAAGAAAAAAAAGGAAAAGAAAGAGAGAGAGAAGGAAAAATAAATCTGTTTAAAAAAAAAGTCTGTCAGATTAACAGTGGTAATTTTCTGAATGTAAAGACAGAATTTAAAAATATCTGTTAGTTAATGATTTGTAAGTAAACAAAATTTCCCAGAGAATAACATTGGCTTGAAGTTTTACTGACGTTGAGGTAAGCGGGCCGTTAACTTATGAATATCAATTTCTTTTTAACGCACGATTTTTTTTTTTTTTTTTTAGAATTTGATATATTTAACTTCCATTGTTACAATATATAATATTATTATACGGATATTATTTAAATGCAGAGCATTTCCATTTCTTTTTTTTTTTTTTTTTTTTTTTTCGAAAAAGATTTTTTGAATAATTCTTCTTCATAAAAAAATTCGCTAAATGAATAATCTTAATTTTTATCTTATATAAATTACTAAACTTTTCTGAATTAATTTAACAGAAAATTAAATTTAAAAAGACTTAAAGAAAGGAACAAGATTAAAGACGCATAAAACATATTTTTTTTTACTATCATAATACTTAATATATTCTAAATGATATTCTTTAAAAAGGAAATTCCGATGTGGTAATAGGATTTTTAAGATAATGACTTTTGTAAAACAGTTTAAAAGAAGTAAATCAATAAAAATAAATTAATTTAAATTGCATAAAGTTATTAGACGAATTTTAAAACACAATAAATAGGTAAAAATTGTGATATGAATATCTGAAAATCCAAGAACCATTTACACTGCATAAAGTTTTCACCAATTTATAACGAATTAATTATTTAGGAAGGTAGTGACAACTTTAATTTCTAAATTAGATTTCAAATTCTTTTTGAATGTTTTTATTAGTGTATTTCCAGTACATAGATTTCACATTAGGAATGCATGCTAAATTTTAAGAACAGTAAAACAAAACTTTAAATATTATGTAGTGTTATTATTTTTTTTTTCAATAACTGCATACTGATATACAGCACTGGAAAAAATGTTAAGATCACAACCGCCGATATGACTTTTATGCAAATTTAAATATAACACAGGGAAAGGCAATTTTAATTATTTCTAGTTTTGCAAAAAGTAAATTTTTTCTTATTTAAAATTTGTTTTCTTTTTTCATATATGTTAAAAGCTGGAAAAAAAGGATTAAGGCCGCATAAGATATTATTTAAAAAACAGCTAATTATCTAAAAACTTCGTCTTATTTTCAGTTAATTTAATTATTTTTGAAATTATAAAATTTAAAAAAACTTTAAAATCTGAGAAAAACTTTTACGTATTCATATTGAAATTTTATGCATTTTCAAACACAATCTGATGAATGACAGTTTATATAAATCTATAAAAATATTTCAAAAATTAAAATTACATTTTATTTTGCAAATTCATTTTTTCTTTAATACATGTAAAAAACTGGAAGAAATGATACACATAAGATACTAATTAAAGAACTGCTAATAATCTGAAATATTCACCTTATTTTAAGTTCATTTAATAATTTCTGAGATTATAAAACTAAAAATAAAATAAAATAAAATCTGGGAAAAAAATTTACGTACAAATATTGAAATTTTATGCATGTTCAAACACAATGTATTGAATGACAGTTTTAAAGAAATCTACAAAAATGTTTCAAAAATTAAAATTACATTTTATTTTGCAATTCATTTTTTCTTTAATGCATGTAAAAAACTGGAAGAAATGATATACATAAGGTAGTACTAAAAGATTTGCTAATAATCCAAAACTTTGATCTTCTTTTCAATTAACTGAATCATATTCTCGAGGTCATAGATTCAGAAAGTTTCTTCAAAGTGTCTTTTGGTATGTTTTCCAGCTCTTTTCAATGGCTATTTTCAGCTCACCTACGGTGTCGTAAGTTTTCCCATTTCTCCAAATGTCACCAACCAGAATGTCCCATAATTTTTCTATTCTGTTCAGGTCAGGGCTTCTTGATGGTCATTCAAGCACTTGGACATGATTAGCTTGGGCCCCAGCAGGCCTTAATCAGGCTCTGTAGTCTTGATTTACTTTCTAGCAAGCTAATGTAACAATATACACATCAAGCTCCACATAATCCTAGTTTCAAGCTAATCATATCCAAGGGCTTGAATAGCCATCAAGAAGCCCTGACCTGAACCTAAAAGAAAATTTATGGGGCATTCTGGTTGATAAAATTTATGTGAATGGGAAAACTTACACCATCGTAGGTGAGCGGAAAATGTGCATTGAAAAGAGCTGGTAAAGCATACTAAAAACAACAACAAAAAAAAAAAAAACACTTTGAAGAATCTTTCTACACCTATGACCTCGAGAATGATTCATTTAATTGAAAAGAAGGGCAATTTTTTGGATTATTAGCAGTTGTTTTAATATTATCTTATGTGTATAATTTCTTCCAGTTTTCTACATGTATTAAAGAAAAAGATGAATTGTAAAATGAAAAGTAATTTTATTTTTTGAAATATTTTTATAGATTAATTTAAAATTGTCATTCATTACATTTTGTTTAAAAATGCATAAAATGTCAACATGTATTTGTAAATATTTTGAAGTTTTTTCCCAGAGTTTAAAGTTTTAAAAATTTTATGATATCAAAAATGATTAAATTAACTAAAAATAAGGCGAAGTTTTTAGATTATTAGCTGTTTTTTAAATAATAACTAATGAAGCCTTAATATTTTCCTCAATTTTTTACATATACGAAAAAAGAAGCTGAGTTTTAAAATAAGAAATGGTTTAATTTTTTGAAATTTTTTTATGGATATAATTAAAATTGCCTTTCCTTGTGTTATATTTAAATTTGCATAAATCCCATATCAGCGGTTGTGAAATAAATTAAGTTTTTCGTTTGGCCTTAACATCTTTCCAGGGCTGTAAATTTCAGGTATTACTGTATTTTGTCACAGGCATGAAAATTAAAATCAAAGCATTATTTGATGAAATATTTCACCTATGAAAGTGAATAATCGCACAATTCGTCGAAGAAAAATATCCGAAGAAAACTTTTTAGGAAATTAATTTAATTTCCATTCGAAGACTTTGTTAAATTGATTTCTAAAATTAGATAATACTTTTTATTTACTTTTTTTTAATATTTCAAAAAAGTTTATTAATAATCTAGATATTTAAAGAATTAGCATTCTTATTTAAAAGAAATAATCTGGAGTGTCATTCACACGATTTTCTCTTACCCTGAAATTTAACACAAAAAATACCGATCGGATATTAAGGGCTAAGATAACGAGTACTGTTATGTAAACCTATGATAAAACAATTCCCATTAGGCTTCGAAACAGCTTTATTTGACAAATAATTCTATGTGAGAGGGCTACAGCCCCCCTCAATACACATTTTCATTATTGTATCTACATTTATATAGAATTCAAAACTGTTATTAAGTTCAAAAGTTTATTTAAAAATTTTTGGATAACTTTCACACGCATCATTCCTTGAAAATAATGAATCTTGAACAAACTTTTCCAGTAAAAAACGCATTAACTTATAAATGCAACTTTTTGCTCGACGGAAATTATTTGTTTTTAATTTACTCTAACAAACGCAGTCAAACACCAAATTATAAACTTGACTTCGTTTTTCAGGAAGCTTCAAAACGTGTAAATATACAAAAAACCAAGTGATGAATATTTAAATAAAAAAATGCAATATTTATCATATGTCTATAAAAACTTAATTTTAATTCCTTATCAGCTTTCCTGGACATGGTAAAATATTAAAGTAAAGCACTTCCACTTACAAATAAAAAAGAATGTTATGGCTTAAAAGATAGCAGCCCTGTATATATTCTGAAAGTTATGTACACATCACGTGCTGCACAGAAATATAATCCTATATTAATAACACATAGCACAACCTAAAGTACGCTTTCATCGATTTTCAAGTATTGTCGCAATAAAATCTATTTATTTTGTGTAGCCCTGTATACGGACACTGGATGATTTCTATACCATATTCTACATGAAACATGTTTTTACTCATATAAATAATACATATTCGTTTCATTTGGTTTAGTACAGTCTGTAGATGTAAAACTCGACTTACCTGCAATTTCCCCCATAGACGTAATGTATTTGAATTCTCTTGGGTGTCCCTGTACACGGACCATTTGCTTGATCTCAACGAAAAGATTAGAGTATCATCCCTATATGATACACATTCAGAATACCAATTTTGAACTTTCTTCTATAATTTGTTTTTCAGATATGCTGATAACAAACAGACACACACACAGACAGACACACAGACAGACACACACACATATACACAGACCAACCGCTAAGAAATGATTTTTGGATTCAGGGAACGTCAAAAAGTATAAATGTAACAAAATTTCGAAAATTTGACCCAAAAAAAAAAAAAAAAAAAAACTTTCTCTACCTTATGGGTAAGAGATGATTAAATAAACTCAAGAAATAGTTTTCCTCACAATACTTATATTTCGCATTTTCACTTAAATTTTGTATATATAAAATACAATGAAATTTAAATTTTTGAAACTTCATTGCAAATTTATTGGATTGTTTTTGTTGTCTTTTGCATAAAGTAAAGCTAGGAGAGATTGCGCACGTAAGGGATCGACAGGAAGGATTTCAATGGGCGCTCTGAAACCCAGGTAGTTCCACAATATCGATAGCGGAATGCCCACTTAAATGTGCATGTTCATTGTTTGAACAGTCTAATATTAAGCGTGGTTACTTTGTCTCGTTTTCAAAAATTTTTGCTTAAATTTTCAAAAGACTTTCTAGGAATTTTTATAGAATGCTTGTAATACAAGATATTTTTTTATTAAACGATATCCCATGGACTCGTTTATAAATTCTATTTTCGGCAAGTGGTTGCATGAAAGTTGCATTATTTATAACGACGAATGCAACGATTATAGACAACAGCAGATTAGGTCAACGAACATGAAACCACTCAAACTGAAAAGGAACTTTATTAATTTTATATTAAACCTATTATCTAGTAACTAAATGTTACTTTTTATTATCTAGTCTTGTTTTATATCTGCTTCTTTAATTTATTTCCTTTAAATAAAACATTTTAATCCTTTCATTTTTTCTTTTCATTTTCTGTTTATTATTATTATTATTATTATTAAAATGAAATAAATACATGTAATAAAAAAATACTTGGTTCCAAAAAGTTTATACCAATGTCATTTAAGTGCAATTATCATTGTTAAAAATTTAATTGTAGTTAAAATTAAGCGGAATCTCTCTTACCCATTTGCGCAAGTTCTCCTACACTATAAGGATAGATTGCGCAAAATAGCTCTCTTGGTTTATTACAGATGTTGCTTTAAATCATAGTATAACAACAAATTAGTAATGGAAATGCGTAGAAGAAGGATCACTTCAAAGCTATGCACCAATAGTTTAGAAAAAAATTAAAATTTAAATTTTTTATGACCTTTTGTTGAATTGTGCGCAAACTCTACCAGCTTTACCTTAAACCAATCTTTTTTATTATGTTTAATAATTTATTCGATACTCTTATACTCATACACTGTTAAAAATGGTTTCTTAAAAATGAGCTAAATTGTCTCAAAATAGCACCGAAACAATATATACTTAAATTTGAGAAACCATGTACTCATTTTGAATTGTACTCATTTTGTACTGTAGGGGAACCAGGGGCAAAGTGAAATAGTGGGGCAAAGTGAAACGGTTAAATAGTTGTTGTGTATGTAGTGCTATCTAGCTGCCAATATTTTAATTATTTTGTTTCCTATCTAGTTGCTTAGTATCAGTCAGAAAATTTTACAAATATCAATTATATATGATGGTAGTAGCCATTTTCCAAAATGGGTGGTTACATTGTAATATTATTTGGTAAGTGAATAACATTTTTTGATACTATATAATGACGAAGTTCTCATTATTAATATTTTAACTATTAATTAGATATTTCAGCTGCTTAGTGAAGTATTTGTTTATTTAATATAAGACTTACTTTTGGTTTGAATTTTGCATTAACATTTGTTATGCACATGCGGGGCAAAGTAAAAGGGGCAATGTGAAAAAGCTATTCAGAGATGGGGCAAAGTGAAGTACTCCATTTCACTTTGCCCCTACAATATATTTATATTTTAAAAAGATGAAATCTTTGTGATGATAACATTTGTGATGATAATAGTGAGACAGAAGATGAATTTCAGATTGTAGAAGATGATTGTAGAAGACAAGGGTGAAATAAAGCTTGCTGCCAAAAAAGTGGAATTTAATGAAATAAACAAAGGGGACTTTCTTTTGATTGAATTGCAGTCAGGCTAGGGAAATAGGAAGCAGTTTGTTGGCCAAGTGATTTTGGGTCCCTCGCAAGATGGACCACACATTTTTTTTTTTTTTTTCAGTCAAATTCATGCGGCCATATAGACAACAAATAGACGTTTATGTGTGGCCTGCAACTGATGATATTAGTATAATAGTATTGTATACTTTAAAAAAATACTAGGAAAGTTGTGGAAAGTAAAGGAACTGAGACATGGACAAATTTGTTTCAGCATAACTTCAAAAGAATTATAGAAGTTCATGTAATGAGAAAAATATTTTTACATTTCACTTTGCCCCATGGCTGGGGCAAAGTGATAATTTTATACTATCATCTTTCATCATAAATACACTACAGAAATTCAATAAGAAAATTTCAAGAAAATTTCTATTAAAAACCAAAGAAATAATAAATTACATAGTGTAATCTTTCAAATAAATTTCCAATTTGTTCATTAATGAAATTGTCATTCTTTTTAAGTATTTCACAATGCCCCACGTTCCCCTACTCATTTTGTACATTGAGTATAATGACATGCTCAAAAATGGGGTTGACCAATAAGAATCCAAATATCCCCATGTTTGACATGACTATATGCTCAAAAATGAGTACATGGGTTTTCAAATTTAAGTATATATTGTTTCGGAGCTATTTTGAGACAATTTAGCTCATTTTTAAGAAACCATTTTTAACAGTGTATGTATAATTTAATAAGTTGTTATTCATAAAAGTAGAATCATGACAATAGAAGATCTGGCAATAATTTTCAAGGCAATAGAAAATCTAAATTATTATGATAGATTTGTTAGAATTTATTAAGAGAAAAGAATCTATTGTTTTAATTGAGGTTTAAACTAATATACGTGCTCTTGTAAGTTCCATTATATGTGTTAAAGCTTAAGATATTCCGTAAAAAAGATTACGCATCTCAGGCACTTTTCAGCCCACATTTAGTCCAGCCAAAAAAAAAAAAAAAGTTTTTCTCCCAAAAGCAGTAAAAATGTTTATTACAACAGTAAATTCAATATATGATTTACGCAACAGACTTTAGAGCAATAACCCGAAGCATTATCTAGATTACTTGAGAAATGTAAGTTCAAATATCGGCCACTTGACATATGGAGACCTCTGAAACATTTTTTTTTTCAAACCAAGCCTTGAATAATAAACTAGTTGGCATAGGTGGACTCTGCTCAGTTCCCCAACATATTTATGTTCTCATAATTTTCTAGTGCGAGACATATTATAATCATGTTAAAAGAAATGAATTTGACCAAAGCTTGATACAGTGACAGAATGAAATCCCCGCCTAATAGACTATGCACAGTTCACTTCGATAAATTTATCCTATTCAAATCTATTAATTTATTATATCAGTGTCAATTCTGTTGTTTAGTTTTCATGCTACCTATTTCCAATGCAATAAACCTCAAAATTCATATTTATATGAAAAAATTACAATTTCGCTATGTTGATAAAATCGTAAATTACGAATAATTTACGAAATTTTACTATTAGAATATTTGTATTCAATCATGTTCAAACAAATATCATAAATGTAATTTTGAAGTTGTCTAATGTATTTATGATCCTCAAAATGGAAGTTTATGCTCAATTTTGCCTTATTCTGACATGTTAAGTAAATCGTAAATTCCAAATAACTTACGAATTTTTTAAATTGGAAAAATCATAGTCTATGATATTCATTCCAGTATCCAAAATAATATTTAAAAAGTGGTTTAAAATCTTTACGATGAAAATATCCCCCAAGATTGAAGTTTATGTTAAATTTTGCTCTACTCTGCTATGTTAAGAAATTCGTAATTTTTCAATAACTTACGAAATTTTTATGTTGGAAAATTCATAGTCACTAATATTCATGCCAGTGTTCTAAATAATATTTCAAAAGTAGTCTGACATCTTTACGATGAAAATATCTCTCAAAATAGACGTTTATGTGAAATTTTGCCCTATACTGCCATGTTAAGAAATTCGTAAATATCCAATGACTGAAATTTTCAAAGTAGCATATTTGTAGTTACTGATGTTAATTCCGGTATCAAAACTGATAATTTAAAACTGGTCTGACATTTTTACAGTAAAAAGTTTCCATTTAATGCACGTTTAAGTGAAATTTTGTCCTATTCCCCCATGTTAAGAAATTCGTAAATTTCTCATAACTTCTGAAGTTTTTTAATTCGAATGTTGCAAATGAATAGGGTTCTTGCCAGTATCGAAAGTAATATTTTAAAACTGATCTGACCTCTCTGCGATCATTTGTTCGTGAGATATCATGTTAAGAATCTAACGGACTAACGGACTGACACACTAACGGACTAACACACTAACGGACTAACACACTAACAGACACCCTACAGACAGACACCATACAAATTTTGTCATTTTCGGATTCATCACACCTGAAAACGTATAAAAAGGTAAAAAAATCTAGGTCGAAAATTTTCACGATTGCCTAAGTTCCCCATACCTATAGTATGATGGGGAACTAAAAAAAAAAAACACAGAACTGGTGTTTGAAACTAATTATTACAAAAGTTTAAATAAACACCATAAAATGCAGTAAGCTCGCAACAATTTTTTCGGGTCATAAAAACACGTGCGTTGCCGCTTTGACTATAGCAATCGTGCCTACTTTGTTCGCCTTACGAAAGGTCGTGTGTTCTTTCGACCTGAAACGATTGTTGTGAGTTTATTGCATTTTCTGGTGTTTATTCAAAGCTTCGTCATTATTGCTAACTGTGAATACCTACATATTACGCATATCTTAACATCTGCATTTTCAAGTTTATATATATATTAACTATTAATGAAAAAAAATAAGTGAGCAAAAGGTGTTAAAAAGAAATAATAATAATAATTTTTTTAAGAATCAGCTAAACATAAAGAGAAATAGGTCGTTTGCGATATCCAAACTTCGTTTAGTTTCATTTTTTAATCTTTAAGCAAACCCTTCGTTTAGTTTAAGTTACACAGTATTATAGTTACTATTATTATTATTATTATTATTATTATATTTTTATACGATATGTTTGATAACGCAAGAAATTGTTCAGATGGATTAAATTGACTTAAATTCTTGATTATAATGAAATATTCATTAATTTATAAATATTATATTATCGAAATATAAATTGTACACTAAGGACAGATTGATAGTGTGCTTCATTTAATTTATACATCTAATGACATACTGAAAAGATTATGTTCGATTAAAGTTTTATCACAAATAAAATTGTCAGCCATCAATTTCGGCACAAGATTCATCGCACAACTGAATTTTGTTGCAATTATAGAAGGAATATTCAAGAGAAGTCATTTCAATATATGTACCAAATACCCTTTTACACGTGGCACTATTTAATACGGTAAAAATAAAATTCTATCTTATTTAAAATTTATCCAAGTCGAACATACAATTAACACAAAAAATTATTTGGAAAATTCTAGATTACACTTTCTCTTATAGATCCTTTTGTAACAGTGTTATAGATAAATTTGATTAAAATTCCTTTTAAGGTTACTGAATTTGATGCCTTTTCAAGATAAAGTAATTTTTATTAAAGATCTGAGTATTAATTTAATGTTACGATATTACTAATTGCATGTAAGTTGAAGTACACTAAAACATCTTTTAAATTAAGAAATCAGTGATAAGAAAATTCTTCATTATTAAATAGATTTCAAAGGCGAACATCATTTCTGGGACTATGCTTTGACGTATTCATGTGCGAAATTATCAATGAATTAATTATACAGTAATTTATTCAATTTGTCCAATTATGAGAAATTGTGATAGAGCAGTCTGTTTGTGATTTAAATTAATTTCACACAGCTATGTGATAGAGAAATCGATTCTTTATACTTCTTTTATTTTTTATTTAATAGATGAGACTATTAAATGAATGATACAAATGAGATGAAATTATAGCCGTTAAGAACTTAATTTTATTGAAAATTCAGAACCGTACATTCCATTATCCAGGAAGCAAAAAAATGTATTTATACAGATTTAGATATTATTTACAATTTGAAATTTTACAAATTAAATAAATACAGTTTTTAGATTATATCTAGACTTTAAATACGTATTTAAGCATAAGAAAATAATAATCGAATTATTGTTACTTATTCCAGTCGGAAAATACAAGCCTGGTAGTGAAACTTTCCAACACGTGGTCTAATAGAGTTGTGTCACGTTTAATATTCTCACTTGTTACATCTGCGTTAGCGGACACGGTGACATTTTCCAACGGTTATAATGTGAGAAGTACTGAGCTGATTATCATCCAGAGTGGCTTAGTAGAAGAACACCCGCACTTTAAGCGGAGGGTCCCAGTTCGGTTCTTGGCTCTGGCATTTTCCCCATAGTTGGTATAAAAATCAACTTCAATCTATCTAAAAGGTAAATATATGATTTCTTGGATTTGGGAAGTCAAAAACATCGGGTCAGATATAGCATTATTAATTCAGAATGCTATAGAGTAGAAATAGTCTTAGAGTTGAAATGGTAGAGTATAATGGTTATTGCACACATTTCTACAAGGTGTAGAAATGTGTACAGTCCGCAACTAGTAGGGCGCTAATCGGTATTTTACAAACAAACATTTTCAGGCACATGGATACTCAGAGAATGACATAAAAAAAAAATGCCCGAGTTCCGTATGATGTGACACTGGCTCAAATAATGCTCATTTCTAGCAAAAATTCCTATATTAAAAAATTTGGAGTGACTCCACTCGACTTTCCGAACATTTAGTAATTAACAGTTTTGTAGATAAAGTAAAGAAAGAGGAGTTGTTAAACAAACAAAAGAGAGAAAATCATAATAGAGTGTTTGAGTATTTTTCTCCATCTATTAAACGATGTTTTATTAAACGCTACTGAACTTTGAGCCCATAGATCTTTACGATAAATAATTTATCGTTGTGTCCCTGTAAAAACATATAAATGCTAGATTCACCAAAATGCTTATAGTTAGTGCAACAGTGATTTATAATACTCATATAAATTTTCAGCTCAATTGAATAAGGCGTTTAGATGCTATCGCACTTTTAAAAATTTAGACCCATAGGCCATAATGATAAAGAATTTTTCTTTGTGTCCCTGTGAAAAAACTGTAAGTGCTAAATTCACCAAAATCTATACAGTTGGTGCAACAGTGACCTATAACATGTGTACAAATTTTTTGTTCAGATTAATAAGGCGTTGAGACGATATCACACTTTTAAAAATTTGGCCCCATAGGCCATAATGAAGAAGAATTTTTCTTTGTCTCCCTGTAAAAAAAACTATAAGTGCTAGATTGTCTAAAACCTATACAGATTGAGTATCAGCGACCTATAATATGTATATAATTTTTTTGCTCAATTGAATAAGGCGTTTAGATACTATCGCACTTTTAAGATTTTAGTCCCATAGTCCATAATGATAAGAATTTTTCTTTGTGTCCCTGTAAAAAAACTATAAGATCTAGATTCACCAAAACCAACAGGGTTCGTACTATGGTGACTTAAAATATACCTACCAACTTTCAGCTTATTCGAACAAAGCGTTTAGACTCTAGCGTGTTCCCTCACAGACATACACACATACATACATCATCGCAAAAATAGTGAAAACGGACTCAGGGGACCTCGAAACGTATAGAAACATCAAAATCTCAAATTCGTATTTTTGACATGATTACAATACTTTCCTCACTATAATGTTCGGAAAGTAAAAAGTAGAGTTAATACTGTTTTGTTAAATAAGTCCTTGTCGAATCATGTTCTTGGACTGACTAAGAACATAATTCGACAAGGATTTATTTAACAAGACAGTATTATGTGTATTTTTTTTATATAGATATTTTTGCTAGTGTTCGGATACTTTTGTTACCGACTGTAACATCAGATGAAAAGACGAATATAATGTAATTTTGCCTCTTCTAAATTTACCATTCAATAACTGTAACTTTACCTGCAAAAACAAATGTATAATTGGAAAGCCTTTACTTTGGAAAGATTTTTTTAACACCCTATATAAACATCATATGAAGTGATTTGTTAAAAATTAATAGTTTGCACTAAAAATCCAGATTTTATTCCTCTAAACGAAATTTTATTTGTATCTTCGTAAGATAGTGATTAATTTACATTTTATAATTCCAATGAATCCAGTGTTTAATGAAAATTTGTTTGGTTAATACACTACCTACCAATAAAAAAGGTATTTGCATACTTTCGAATTTAGATGTTTTATCAAATATCTAGAAGAGTATTTTAGGAATCATCTTGAAATTTTGGGATTTTAAGAAACATGTTGCACTTCAAATATTTATGCAAATATTTATTTTTTCCTGAAGAGGAAAATTGGATCAAATAAAATTAAAGTAAAATTAAAATATTTTGCATTACCCTGCTAAAAGTATTGTTTGAAAGGCATTTTGGCTGCAGCATGGGATTATATGAATTATTCTAATCACCTGTATAATATGTTATAAAGCTACCTCATATATTCATGGAAATATAACGGTTTCTTTTAAAATTTGCAAAAAAATAAATTGTCACTTATTAAATTATAACACGTAGGGTATTAAACTCAGTGCAAATCTATTTTTAGGAAACTTGGCATACTACATTAGACACAGCATACTGTGATCTGAATGCAAAAACGTTAAATATGTTACCAAATATTGGTATTTTTAAAATAATTTTTAATTGCGCATTTGCAAGCTTTATAAAATTTCTCTTTGCATACTTTAATAGCCAAAAGTAATGAGCTACAATGAAAATCCCAAACAAATACAATGTACATTAAAACAGTTATGAATTGTAGAACGAATAGAATGTCAGTTTCACTCAAAATAAAAGCTAAATTATAAGGGGTTTTTACTCACTTTTTTTATTTTGAGTCAATCATTGCCCAATGGTTATGCAGTATTCGCTGACTGTAAATAAATATTGATAAAGCCCTCCATCATCTTCATTTGTTTGAGAAAAACTGAAATTCTGTTCCTTATATACCTCATAACTGTTTCAATTTACCCGATATTTTTGGGGGTATTCATATAAGTAGCTCAATACTTTTGGCTATTAAATTATGCTAATGAAATGAATATTTTTATAAAGTTTGCGCATGCGTAGTAAAAAATATTTAGCAAAAGTGCTCATATTTTATAAGATATTGAACATTTTCGCATTCTGATTGCAGTATGCTGTGTCTAATGTAGTGCGCAAAGTATTTTTCTAAAAATGGTTTTGCATTGGGTCTAATATCCTGTATGTTATAATTAAAAAAGTGGAAATTGTTTTGCGATTTCTTAAAGAAACCATTACATCTCAATGAATATATGTGCTAGCCTCATAAAAAATTATATATATGTATATATAAGAATCCTTATAATCACATGCTGGAGCGAAAACGCATTACAAGCATTACTTTTACAGAGTGAAGTAAAATATTTTGATTTTTCTTTAATTTTCCATCGGTGCCCTTTTCCTATTCAGGAAAAAACTTTTGCTGAAATACAAGATGTAACATGTTCTTTACACTAACAAAGTTTCAAGATGGTTCCTAAAGAATATTTCTGGACGTATAACAAAACGTCTAAATTCGAAATCCCGAATACTTATTGGCAGATAGTGTATGATGCATCTCTTTTCCATGAAAGCTAATTGTGTGAAAACCAGAAGAATATATTAGATGACAAAAATGAAGCTTTTTTGTAGTTTCTAAAATTGTCAGTGTATTGAAATCTTGTTAAAAAACAATAGAGATGAAAATATAAGAATTACAACAAACGTGGTTTAAATGTAATGGTATGATATGAATAATAATAATAATAATAATAATAATAATAATAATAATAATAATAAATTCTCTGAAGTTGAAACCTTCTTTCAAATTGAGTTTTCATAAAAATGTGAGAAATTTGAACTTAATGATTAATGTGTATTCAATATTTCAGTAACTGTAAATGTAAATTCATATATATGTACTCCGCATGTAATGAAGACTATGTTCGTTTTGTAAAAAGAGTTACTACCATGTCTATGATGAACTACAATGAAATAAAATTGTTATGAATAAAGAAAATGGATACAATTTTATTTTCCATTATCTTTTCACCTTTAAATTAACTGGACATTAATGCTTAATGGCTCTATATAAAACAAAAAATGCACATAAGGGACAGTCGCTAAATCTTTACACATAATGAACCATGATGTCCAATACCTCCGGCGAAAAGAAATAATATTTATTTTAGTATTACGAGAGAAAAAAATTTTTTCATCTAAATCAAATAGTATTGATCTGACATTTAAAGATTGTACCTGGGGTAGTAACCAATTAAAATTGCGATTTTCGATTAAAAGTGTTGCAAATATAGATATGACAATAAGAGTTAATAATCAACATTTACGGCAGATGTGGTTAGTTTAATTAAATATATATATATATATCCAAACTTTAAACTTGAGTTTTGATGACATTTTCTTAATTTTCAATTTAAAACAAAATGACTTAACTAGTTTTGTGTAACCAATTTGATAAACACGATATAATCTTGAAAGTTTTATTAATACGTAATTTTAGAAATTCAATACTTGACAATTAAAAAACGTTTTTTGAAGGAAATTCTCATTTTATCATAAATACTGAATAGCTGTTTCAGAAAGAATGATTTTATTTAATAAAATATATTGCTGAAAATATTATAATAAATTTGGATTTTTATTCATCCTAAAATTACCGAACAACTTTAAAAAGATTGAAAAAGATTAGTTTATAAAATTATATTTATGTTAAAGGACATATACTGTAATTCATAGTACAGTATTCAAATTAAAATATATGGGCCAAATAAGGTCTAAATTTATTTTACATGTATGATAAATAATTCTGCACGGTCCATCTACTTATAAATTATTGATAGCATACGTAAATTTTAACGCATTTTGAAGGAAACATATTTCTAGATGTTTAGTTTTAAATTTATTTCAGTACTTCTGGTGAGTTCAACAATGACTATCCGGTATGCTGATTCATTATTTTAATGGATGCTTTGTCGGAGCAATGTCAGTGAGTTCCTATAACATTTTAATACAAATGGCCTAGCGAGCTATTTTGAATATTTCAAAGGTTTTGAGTACATGCCTAATCAGCTTCATCTTATTTAGACTAAGCAAAGGGCTTAATTATTTTTATGGTATTTACATTAAATACTACGGATTTTCTTTTAAGAAACGAGTTATTTTTCCTTTAATTTCTAGGATCAAGCTTATGTCAACTAAAAAATAGTTTTTATTAATTTAGAAAATCTTTATTTATCAACCTTAATTAATTTAGAAAACTTGGAGTGGAAAGATGATTTTTATACCAACTATGTGAAAAATACCAGAGCCGGGAATCGAACCCGGGCCTTCCGCTTGACGCGCGGATGCTCTATCAAGTGACATAATTATTAAGTGACATAATTATTCGTGGCACAACTCGATTCCCGGCTCTGGTATTTTTTACATAGTTGGTATAAAAATCATCCTTCCACTCCAAGTTTTCTAAATTAATTAAGGTTGATAAATAAAGATTTTCTAAATTAAAAATTCCGTGGTCTATTGGAGTTGTGCCACGAATAATTATGTCACTTGATATAGCTAAGTTTGCAGACTCGGTGACCTTGCCAATGAATATTATGTGAGAAATGCCTAGCTGGTTATCACCCAGGGTAGCTCAGTGGTAGAGCATCCGCGCGTCAAGCGGAAGGCCCGGGTTCGATTCCCGGCTCTGGTATTTTTCACATAGTTGGTATAAAAATCATCCTTCCACTCCAAGTTTTCTAAATTAAAAAAAAAAAATAGTTTTTATTAGTTAATTGTTTTATTAGTTAATCTGAAAAACTTAAATAGAAAATCGTTTTTCACATTCGTGGTGAATAATAGACTTGTGTGAAATTGAAAGCTATTTTTAGAAAGGTATACAGTTCTTAAATATTAAAAATATGTAAATATGGCTATAATTTTAAACATTAGAAGTTTCTTTAAAATAATAATTAATAAACCTTTATAGAATTTTAAATTAAAGACTTTTTTGAGCATTTTCTATCCAAATCTTTTTTTTTTTTTTTTTTTTATGTCAATTTTTAATTTGTTTTCCTTTCATAAGTTATATTGCATTTATTAATAACAAATAATATTTTTAAATAGTTATTTAGGTGTGCTTCGCAATAATTACACGGAAATATTGTTTTTTTTTTTTTTTTTTTAATAATCAATGAAATTTGTAAGCATTACATTTATGAATTACATAAAAATATATGAACAAACTTTTATATGCTTGAAAATCAAAATATTATTTTTAGCGTATTTTATTGAAATTTCTAAATTTTCCAAATGAAAATCTTTATTTCACTTTAGATCTTGAACGTATATTGCATTGTTGCGTAATAATAATAATAATAATGCTTACTATTTCAATGCACTGTATAATAATTATCTGAAAAAGATGTATTCTAAATTTTCTTTTGTTATTCGAATGAAAATGCACTCAGGACATTTATAAATAATCCTAAAAGTGCTTTTAATATTAGGTAAGTTTACCATTACTACAAAAATAAATAGTAGATAAAACAGTCTATGTTTCATTGTATGCAAATACGTTTTATGTTTATTTATATATTTTATGAAGCAGAAATTATATACTTTTAACGTATGAGATACTTCAAGAAAATGAAATTATTTTATTCAGATTCTTTTTAATGTTTTCACATATATTGCAGCAAAATAATTCGTTGTGCATATACTTAATATATCGAAAGTAATTACATATATTTTCGTTAAATAAAAAAATATAAGACCCAAATAATTGGGTCTTACATTTTTTCTTTTATTTATTGGAAAGATTTCATTTACAGAACAGTTCCATCATAAATTTTATAAAAACTAAAAATGAATTAGTAAAAGTGTCCATTTTTTATGAGTTTCGAATCATTATAATTTACTTATTTTATTTTGGAAAATTAACGTTTACTTATTAAAATTGTATAGTTACAAAATCAATACTCAGGCCTCCTTCTTTTAGTATCTAGCCCCACCAGTGACAGAGCTGCTCTGCGCTTAAAGCTGATTGACAGAAAGGGAAAGATTTGATTGCACGTAGCGCTCGTCGGCCTAGTCGTTGAAAGTTTTCCGTGGTTTTCTCCGAAATTATGGAAAGTACGTTCCAGAACTAATTTGAAAGACCCCCATGGAGGGCGTTCCACAAATATACCTAGGACTTTAGCGTAGTCAGTCAGCCTTAACTCCTACAATCCAACACATTTTTAGTCTCAAAATTTTTTTTTTTGCATCTGTATAAATCTCTTTCTCTATCGCTATAAAGGTTACAAAAAACATCTAAAAATGTCAAAGTAGCAAATACTCGAGTTCATTTTTTTTTTTTTTTTTTTTTTTTTTTTTTTTTACAATTACTTATGTTTCACACACCTATAGTAGATGAGTAATGTAAACTTATCTCTGGTTTTTAAAATATAAAAAGTATCCGCAATCACATACACTGTTAGGAAAATGCAATCAATATTACGTGTAAAGGCCGCAGCAGAGATTCCAGGCAATGCCCGTAAAAAAATATTTAGACCATAAATGACGTACTTACTCCCTTGAAAATTTACACTGTGACAAACATACAACTTTAAATTAAATTAGGACAACAGTAGCTCTTTTATGTCAGTTCAGTTGCTATATGGCTATTTGTATTAATGTATAAATAAACTCTCTCAACCAATAAAAATACTATTATATTTTCAGTTTCAAATATGAAGCGATTCTTTGGTGTCACTGAAATGCTAAAACTTTTCATTTAAAGTATTTCACCGGACAGTTTGATGGCAGATTTGAGCAAATTGTGTAGATTAACGGCTTTTGCCCGTAATAAACTGCCGATATTCCAAAATTACACATTCATGACATCGATTTACGGACTATGAAAGTTCAGCTAGCAAGATGGTCATTCCCCGTAAAATTATATGGTCATTTCCTTTGATTTTAAATTCTCTTTCACAGTGCAATTACAATGCTGATATATATATATATATATATATATATATATATATATATATATATATATATATATATTTTCAATCAAACTAAATGTTTGAAATTATAAATATACATATGTATATATTCGTTATTAAATATTATAAAATATATAGTTTGGTATCGTTCCTTCAAATTAACAAGAATGAAAATTCATGGGTAAGCATTTCTTACTACACATTCCAACTGTACTTACTCGTTGCGTTTTAAACCTCCAATAATATTAGCCTACACTAATGTTGGAGCATTTTCCTATATTTTTGTGGTCAATCTAATCTAAAAATCTCTGTAAACAAATGTGAGCACTAGAGGCGAATTTTAGAAACTAGAATTTGGTTTTATAAACCGATTCTAGTAAAACAATGAAAATTTCTTGTAACACAAATGATTGATAATATTGATATTATTGTTGCCCATCCAGAAAAGTGTAGACTAGAAATTCCCGATCATTTCTTCTATTCAGTTTATTTGTTTACCTTATATACATAGCTTGAAAATTTATATTTCTAATTTAGGGATATACAAAATGGCTACTTATTCGTTCTAGATAAACGCGGTATATCTATTTTTTTCCCTCAGTGCACGTAATTACATAATGGACAATCAAAAGGACAAAAAAGCAGACAGCCATAATAAATGAATTCAAAATCTATCTTAAACAGTGTTAGAAAATGTTAAATATGTTTAACACAATCGGTAAGTCAATTCCATCAATTTCCAATCGTAGCTCTTACTGTATTTACCTGTTGTCGTATAAATCTTAACGATAAATATATCATATTCTGTACAAAACATTATTTTAGACTGCGTAATAAAAATAAATGAAAATTTCATTATGATTTTCGCAGTAAAGGTTATTTAAGTGGGATTTATATTAAAAAAAATCTCTTTAAACGCACTACACGGGCATTATTTTGGTTTTCCTATACACAAATTTGTTGTAGAGGGCCTATTAATCCCATCTTAAATAGCAAGCATTCCATAAAGAACTTGAATAATATATATCATTTTTTAGACATTCTGAAGATATTTACTGGTGCTATGAATAAACAAATGGACTAACAGAAAAACAGTTGAACTAATTCAAATCATACTCACGCTAAAAAAAAAAAAAAAAAAAAAAAAGACGCTTAACGTTAACGAAAATGTTATTCTAGCAAATTTCCAATAATAGTCATTAATGTAACTGAATATTTCTGTGTGGTCCTGCAAATCTTAATGCTAATCATATTATATTCTATAGAAAGCAATCTTTTGTGCATATAAATAACATATTTCATTAATATTTGTGCAAAGTAAAGTTATTAAAATATGGTTTGTAGAAATACCTCTCATAGAACACGTGGTATTGGAATGTCTTGGGGTGTTCCTGTACACTAAATAAAAGTGTTATTTACTTCCTTTCTAATAAGAAATGTCTGGTAGTAAGCTTTAATAATTTATTTTAATTTCATTAAGATTTTTGCAAAGTAAAGTTATTAAAATAACGTTTATAGAATTTCCTCTCATATAACGCAATGCTTTGGAATACTTTCGGGTATCATTGTACACAAAACATTTATGGTATTACCTCCACTTTCATTAGAGAGCTTCCGATAGTGAACTTTAATAACATATATTAATTTTAAAATATTATATTAATATTTACGGGAGTTACATCACGGACAGATAGACAGACAAACCGAAGTCATAAACACTTTTCAACGTTGGTGTAAAGTGTTACGAAAGAATAATATGAAAAATCCACCTTTAATTTTAAGACTAAAATTAACCTTAAAAATTGCATGAAAACCTTCATTCTAAATTGAGTTATGCTTATATATATGCTTGTTAAAATATTCATTAATGAGTAACAAAGAAATACAATAAATATATTAGTTAATTTTCTTCAGAAAATATTTCATAGAAAATTATTTTAATAAATTCATAAGCAAAAATATAATTGACTATTTATAATTAAAACATTTTTATTCCGCTCTGTACTATGAATAACAGAAAATCAATACAAATTAATTCTATAACTAAATTCAATTAACTGCCAAAATACAAAATTCCCAACATCAGAAAATGAATGAACAGATGCAATAAGCTTATTAGTTTGTCTTTAGATATACTTAAAAGCATGTATATATAATATGTTTTCATCAAATACCAATTAATTATCTTCATTTATTTTATGTGTAACTAATTCTGTATATTGGATAGAACATTTTTCTTCATTTTTATAAAATAATTTCTTTATATTACTAAAAAGCCCGAAAGAAAAGCAAATAACAAAATCTAACTTATGGATTTATTTTAACTGTTCTGCCATCTGACTAAAGTAAAATATTTAAAATAAGAATTTTTTAATGAAAATGAAGATGCATTATTAATGTTAAAATTTTCGTTTATGTTTTATACTGATGTATCATCTATATGCAATAATGGGAGAAAGTTGGTAGAAAAGAAAATATTTATACTGAAAATTCTTTGGTAGATTCAGCATTCAACATATTTTTTCTCAAAAAGAGTTTTCAAAACAGATATTTAATGATAATTAGGTCACGAAAACCAAGTAAAAAACTTATACCAACTAAAAAAGATTTAATTCTTTAATAAAAAATTCATTTGTACTCTTTCTATAAAAATTTGCATATTAATTAAATTATATTTAAACTTTCTTTTCATCTCCACAGCTATCCGAACACGCTTTATGTTTCGGTAGTGCATTTCTACCGACGTGAAATCTGCACAGACGTACAGAGGTTATTCAGATTCATTACTGTATGCAGCATTCAGAAAATTTTATGTATAACGTTTATTGTTATACCATATGGATACACAAGGAAATACATAAATAACTTTTTAAAAAACCGTGAAAGAAATGGGCATTTAAATAAAAATTTCGTGTACACCAGTAGACAAACCGTAGTTCTGACATTATCTTCAATATTATTTAATTTTTTTTTTGTTGTACATTGTTCAAAGGTTGTACGCAAATATACATTTCTTTTTGTACAAGGAACATATTGAACAAACGTATACGAGTGCATATTGCAAGACTGTACGAAGGAAGATCAATACTTAAAAGAAAAATTAGTAGCGTCATTTAAGCATAGAATGTGGTCACCTTATTAGTTAAAGAAACGTGAGGTGACATTTTCATAATGGCATGATCTGGCGACGACATGATGAGGGTGTAATATCCAACTGCTATTTAAATTTAAGGATAAAGGTTCTCTTAATTGTAGATTAAATTTTCGTTCCGAAATCCGTCTCTTCAAGTAATATTCCAAACAATTTTTATTGACATTCAGTGAGCGTACTAGGCAGGCTAAGAGATGAATAGCGTCGGTGTGTATGCAATCTTATACAAACGATATAATATGATAAGTCCTCGTTTTAAACCAAAACAAAACTGCCAACAGAGCTGCGGAAAAATAGTACATGTATGAGGGAAAATGCCAATGTACTGTCAGTTTGTCACGTACTCTTAATTTGGTACATGAAGATCTGTCTGACTTTTTCCAATACGATCTCCCCTTGCCATCATAAAGCAAGTTGCATATAGACCTCTTTCCATTTTTTGTGCACTAAGCATTGTCAAACTTATACCACATAAGTTTCTGCATACAGTCACAAGTCAGACCAATTTATTCCAACCTGAGAAAAAAAGGATACATCAGTCGTTATTATCGTCAATTATGATGTGGAGAACACCAATGCAAACTGATGCTACGATAATGCCCCAAAAGATTCGCATTTACAACATTCTTTTTGATTTTAAATTATATCTTTACGTAAACGCTTCAGAAAATTTTACAGGATATTTAAATTTCTGTGGTATTCAAAGATTATTTGCCAATTCAACAAATGTTTTTGTCGATTTTTCTTGAAATAAATATTTTTCTTGGGGCATCGTACTGATAGAATGACACATTTCCGTGTAGTTGCTGGTCGTTTTACTCATTTTAAATGCACGGCAGCCTTGAAATGAAAATGTTAAATTCACGCGCAACATCTTTTTAGTGCTCCCTTTTCAGCTGATTATTGTTCTACAAAGGAATTATCTAAAAATGTCTGAGAAGTATTTCTTCGATAGTTTAATTTAAACCTTTCTCCTTCGATTTTTATAAATTGCGAGAAAATTCTATGTGTAACAATTGCTGAAATTCCTTATATCTATTAATACAGACACGTACAAAAGTAAAATAGTTGCATCTGACAAAAGAGATTAAATCCTCATTAAAGAAAATATCTAAAAATTGCTGCTCTTATTTACCTTACTGTAATCACCGAAAAAATCATAAGTTTTGTACACCCGTTTGAATTACGGGTTTGACCTTTTATTACATAAAATAAAAAATCAAGACGTAGTATTGCTTCAAACATAAAAATTATTTAAATAAAATAAAATAAAGCGTGTTGAGGTAAATCGTGATGTACTTTTGATTAGAAATACAGAACAAAATACGTTTTGTGTTTTTTTACACACACTAGGGGGCGCTGCCCCCTGCTCGCTCCGCTCACCAACTCCCGAAGGAAGCTTTTCCTCCTCCCCGACTCACTTTACTTATTAACACATGCAGAACTCTGCCCGCCTATTTGCTGCTTTCTTTCACTGAAAAGGAATATTAATAGTGCATATTATAAGACAAAAGCAGAAAATTATTATGGAAAGCCTCATATTCAATGTCAAATTGAAATATATATATATATATATATATATTAATAGAAAGAAAATCATAATATCTAGACTATTTGGCATTACAGCTTTAGTATATGACCTTTTTATTTCTTTTTTACAATCTTAAATCCGGACCACGGTACCCCAGTCAGTAGAGCGCCGAGCTCGTAGTTGGAAGATTGTGGATTCGGTTCTCGAGCCGACCAAAGACCGTAGTGTACACTAATGGTGGCTGGTGCACGTAAAATATGTCGTGGCCGAAATATCCTGCATGTTCCCATCAAAATTATACCTCTGGGGGCCACTGAAGCTCGGGAGCTATCCCCTTCGTGTAGGACCAAAACTGTGGTGGCATGTCTCATGAACATCTGTAGGGGTGCGTCAAAGACCGTCTCCAATTATCCATAGAGCAGTAATGGTGCGACGTCAATCACAACCTACCTAATTATCTACCTACCTGGATCATATTTTAAATTTCCCGTGCAAGAAGATTTCTTTTCTAAAAGTAGAGAAAAAAAGTTGATATTTATTTTCTTTCTTTTTTACATCCATGGTTTCGAGGCGCGTTACCCTAGTCGGTAAAGCGCTGAGCACGTAATTGGAAGATTGCCGATTCGATACTTGAGCCGGCGAAAGACCGTCGTGTACACTAATGGTGGATGGTGCACATAAAATCTGTCGTGGTCGCAAAGTCCTCCATGTTCCCATCCCCACTATATCTCTGGGGATTCCCAAAGCGGAGGGGGATCTCCTCCGTGAAGGATCAAATTTGTGAAGATATCTCTCCGGAACATCTCTAGAGGTGCGTCCCAGACCGTCGCCAATTACCCATAGCGCAGTACTGGTGCGACGTTAAATCCAACCAACCTACCTACCTACGTACAACCATGGATCATATTTTAATTTTCTCGTGCAAAATGACTTCATGACGGAAGAACAACGTCACTGGGAGAAACATTTTTCAAAATGGCAAATAGAGTACCTTCATAAACTTGTCGTTTTTAGTTCATAATTTCTTTAATTAAAATGATAAACATTTCTAAGTGGCTGAAATGTCTTCCTTGGAGTACTCGGAAAACATTGATACCTCTCATGACGCGAAGGACCCTGCCCTCCGTTAGAAGAGGCTGTCGCAGACAAAAAAAATTGACGCCGGTGCACAGTGTTCGGAATTTCAAAAAAGCTGGCCAAAAGTCGAAATTAAAGAAAACAAGTGAAATTGTGATGTATATATATGTTTTCGAGGTCGCTGAATCCGAATCTGACATTGGTTTCTTGAAAACTTCAAAGTCAAACTCAAAAACAAGATGGCGAATTCAATATGGCGCGCCATATTGAATTCGCCATCTTGTTTTTGAGTTTGCCTTTGAAGTTTTCAAGAAACCAATGTCAGATTCGGATTCAGCGACCTCGAAAACATATATATACATCACAATTTCACTTGTTTTCTTTAATTTCGACTTTTGGCCAGCTTTTTTGAAATTCCGAACACTGTGTGGCGGATCAAAAATCAAAAAATTGATAGATGAAGGATAATTTTCATATTTAAGGGTTTTTGAGGTCGCTAAATTCAAATTTGATATCAGTTTTTATAAAAAAAGTGATCTTGCACTCAAAAACAAGATGGCGGATCCAATATGGCAGACCAAAGTCCAAAAAATTAAAAAATTAAATTAAAAAGTAAAAATTAAATTAAAAAGTTAAAACGCTTTTACACATACAGGGGCAGGCGGGGGCACCCAATTCTTTAACGGCTGAATAAAATGGACATCCCTTAACACTCTCCACTTTGAATCAATGCGGGATCTTGCGAGATAAAAAAGTTTCCATACTTTGAAACTTTTGGTTATGTTATAATTGAGGTTAACTTCAAAAAGCCGCTCAGGAGATCACTATCTACTAACCTCCACAATTGTCTGCCATATTTTGTTAAATGTTGTTGTTGCGAAATTTTCCGAGAAACACTATTTGTTTAACTGTTAAAATGCATTAACAATTAAAAAGAAAAAAATGTCACGTTTTCCGCCAGCCTACACTTAGAAATATGTAGATAGAATAAATTTTCCACCTCACAGTTTCATTCAGTGGCTCCCTCTGAAGGTATTTCCGCGGTCTAAAAACGCGCCTAAATTTTTCGACATTTGGCCAGCTTTTTTGAAATTCCGAACACTGTGCGGTGGCAGTAGCTTTTTTTTTTTTTTTAATATATAGAGAAAGTAATTTAAAAACAATTCGAGCTATTTTTTTATTTTATTTTTCACGAATTAAACCAGGTATTTTTGTGTTACATAATAACAAGACAACCTAATTGTTGAATAAAATAATTTATGGATAATTCTTCTTCTTCTTCTTTTTCTTTTTCTTATTATTGAATTACAGATCATTAGGGGGAAAAAGAATACATTTATATTAACATTACTAGCTAAAATAATGATTTTAACAGTGTTTGTAAAATTTGTATAGAAAAACGTTATTTTAAAATGAACTACATTCTAATTCACAATGTAGTGTGTATGAAATATTTCGATCACATACAACAGGCCTCTGCTAGATTGGCTGTATTAAAAATGCAGTTTATGTTGGGGAGTCATGTACATTATACATATATTTATATTGAGACGAAAACTTGAAACAAAATAATATTTCACTTTTTACTTTAATTCCCGAATTAACAATAAAACATTAAAAAAATTATAACAAAACATAAATATTTACAATAATTGATAAAAGAATTGAATAATATTACATTTACAAAAAAGGGTGCGTTATTTGATTCAATTTTTTTTTTTTTTTTTTTTTTTTTTTTTTTTGACTTAATGATTTGACTCTACAGCTACAATAACCGTTTTCACTCCTAAGTATCAGAACGGTTTCGTTAAGTTTCACTGTGGTAGCAGAAGATATCGACTATGAAATTCACCAAATATGTTTCGTCCACGAAATTTCACTCGGCGTGCTGCATATAACACGATGGTTGGGTGTTAGCCATCTCTGAATTAGGTGTATGAAACTAGGTCAATATTATGTGAACAAATTTTCATGTTTACTAATTTAGAATTTCTACAAATAAAGATTACAGAATTCGTTGGACACGAAGTATCCAGAATGTGCCGTGTTATATTCATTAAAATCCCGAGAATAATATATATATATATATATATATATATATATGTATGTATGTATGTATGTGTGTGTTGCATATCATGTAGTAAATAACTTAAAAAACCAGGCATAGTTTAGACATTCAGCATCACCTTGGAATGTTTAGAAAACAGGATTATTCCTCCATTTCTAGGAAAACTATATTTCACATTCTGTAGAATGTTGATGTACTCAACTTAACTTGCGATTGTTATAAGGAAAAACTACTTAATTTGTGTATGTTTCAAATGTTAGATGGAGTTACTATATTTCTGTTTCCTTTTTAGGAAGACTGTATCTCCGTTCCTTAGCATAATATTGAACAAATTTTGATATATTGGATTGTCAACATTAAAAACTATGCTTATTTCATTTGTGTGTATATAACAGTTTCTTCGAATATACTCGGTTTCGGCGAATTTCCGGATGGCAGTGTTTCAGCTTTTAACACATGGAATTGTCCCAAACTGCATATGTACATATTAAATAAAATTATGTTAAGTAGCATATTTATGCATACGAACCTGTCTGAAAAATATTTTGTGATAGCCACAACATACTATATGTATATTTTTTTTCCCTAAAGCTAAATAATAATTATCTACTAAATGTTCATATTGTTTTAAAATCTATGATTTATGCATAATTCTTGTTTCTTTAACAAATTATTTAGTTTTTAAAAGATATATTTTAAAGCGTTGACAGAAAGACAAATCATAAAAGAGAAAAATTTAGAAAAATCTTATTAATTCAAATATTAATAGTGCGCTTTAACTCTGTGCTTTATTACCCATTCAATTAACAAAAAAATAAATAAATAAAATAAATGAATTTAAGTTTAGATTTAACAGATTAATTCAATATGGGGATAGTATATTAGTATTTTAAATGATATTAAAAGTTAGTTTTAATATAATTATATTAAACATTTAAATACATCCAGTAAAAATATCAAAGTAAAAATATATTTAGTGTAAATTTTTAGTTTTATCATTTATTCTTTTCCTCGAGCTAATAATAAAATTTCCTTTTTCTTTTTTTTTTTTTTTTTTTTTTTTAATTTCTCATAAGAAATGTAGAAATGTCAAATTAATTATCAAAGTGCAGTTAAAAACATTTAATTTAAACTATAGACGGAAGAACCAATTAAAATATAAATAAAATTTAAAACATGTGACAAAGAAACATTTAAAATATAAATGTCTTGATGATGTAAATTTTTTATTTAGTTAATTTGTAGGAATAACATTTATGAAGCATTTTGAAAATAAAAATTTATTAACATTAAAAAAAAAAATATTTCAAATGTTATTTAATTTAATTATTTAATTACGTTCAAGTCATAGTTTCATGTTTAGGTTTTCATTTTAAATTGCATGTTTTATTGAAAATACGTTTAATTACATTTACATTAAAAAAAAAAAAAAAATATTTTGAGAAAAATAATATTGTGAAAGTTATGTATATTATATATATATATATATATATTAATTGTATGTAACTGTTTTTTAAATATATAAAAATAGATACATCTATGTAAAAATATTCAAGTTTTTTTACTTCTGTTAAAGAAAATATATTTAAATATATTCTTTTTGCTTATTTCTATGAAAATTTATATGAAACATCACAATTTTACTTTACATTACAAGTTTTAAGTATAAGAAAATTATAAACATAGTTTGCAAAAAGTAAGAAATAAAAAATCGTGCTTAACTCATAGAAATATGTAACATATTTTACCACTTATAAGATATTTTAAAAAAAAAATCATTGACATTTTTACATGGTTACATATAATTATGTGGTGACTCCATGGTTACGAATACTTTGATGAAAACTTTCCTTATTAATAGAAGAATTTGGCAACAGAATTTTTTCGAAGGAAAATAATGTGTATATATTTTCAACGCAACGATGTCGCTTCTGTTTACGTATATATTTATTTATTTTAATGTGTAAATATGTAAATATTTTTATGCTCTATATAAATGTAATGTTACTAAAAAGAAACGTTGTTATTATTCTACACTGGTGACTGCGGACATTGAATATGTGTTTCTATTTTTCAACTTTCTGCAAAGAGGAAAACGCCAGATGTCAAATACAGCTGAGTTACATAATCGTCTGAAGCTTTTTTGCATTCGAAGTGAACAATTTATTTTTGTTTTCTTTGGTCACTGGGAATTTATTTTTTATCTTTTAATCTATGTCTTTATTTGATTCGAATCTTAATGTTGAAAAGATAGGAATGAAAATTTAGCAGTTCTCTCCAACTAATGTTAAATTATATTTTGCACAACTTGAGCTAATTTCGCTATAACAAATATTACCGAGGGAAAAAAACAAATCTGGTTATTTAGTGGCTGCTATCGATACTGAATATTTAAAATATGTATCGGCCATTGTTTTTTACACCACCTACGCAGAATCCTTATTCCGTTCTGAAAGATAAATTTGTAGAACAATTTGAGCATTCGGAAAATAGGAAATTAAACACTTTGTTGTGAGATTTAGTGCTAGGTAATAATAAACCTTCACAGTTGCTACATAATATGCGAGAACTAAGTAATTATAAATTAGATGATTCGTTTCTAAAAAAATTATTACCTTATTTTGTATTATTCTAATACATCTCACTTTATAAGGAATATATTGATAATTAATCTTAACGCAGTTTGTTTCAAACTTAATAATTGTGCAATCAGTGGATGGGGGGGGGGGGGGGAGAACGCAGCACTCGACGTAACTTTGTTGCTAATCAATGCACAAAAATGTAATAGGTATCATTCGACGGGGAATTGTGAGTAGTTTCGAAAAATGAAGTGAAATTTTGAATTGGGGGTCGTATACATATTAAAAGTATGGCTGTGTCGATTAATCGATTAATCGGTTCAGTTAATCGATCAGTGCTTAGTCCCGATCAATTTTTTTAATCGAGTTAATCAGTCAGATTAATTCGATTAAATTTTTTCAAAATCGGATTAAAATTTTCAAACTGCGAAATAATGTAAAATTTTTAAATGTTGTATTGCTTGCAAAATACTGTCCCACCAGTAGTCGAGTGGTTCTGCGCTCAAAGGTGGTATACGGGAAGTACCGAGTTCAATCTCTATTCCGCACGTCGACCTAGCTGTTCGGACCTTTCCGTGGTTTTCTTCGAAACTCAAGTAAATTCGGGCTAGAAACCCTCAGAAAGTACCCCCCCCCCCCACGGATGACATTTCATCTATAGGCTTAGAACCCTTGGAAAAGTCAATCGGCCTTAATCCTAAACATACATACCCCTACAAAATATTTTTTCACATATTCGTATATATTTCACGTAAGATCAAGCTCAGATCTCGAATATGTCAGTGTGCTTGTGTGCTTAAGGGATTGGTGAAAGTAGTATCTCTTTTATGATACATTGCGTAATATTTGGAAATAAACATGTCCGTGGGTTTCATTCTAATCTTTCAAAAAAAATGTGGGAAAGTTTTTTTCATCGTTCAAGTAAAATTGTACGAAGAAAAATGAAAATCGATTAAAAATCCGAACAATCAAACGATTAATCGATTAATGAACTGCAATTAATCCAGTTAAAACTGTTAATCCTCACCCCTAATTAAAACGCGCTCCAACTTTTTTCAATGGTATTGTCCCATTTTAATTTTATATTTCAATTCCTGGGATCGCGACAACGCGAAAAAGTATATTGGTTGTATATCTTACTTATTTTTTCCACAGAGTTATAAGCGTTAAAAGTATAATGGTGCTAATGTTAAGTTCATATTTCAAACTTTTATTAATATCTTCACAAAAAGTAACTTGATCGATACATATATATATATATATATTACGAGATACAGTGAAGAAACCCAAATATGATCCATCAATTGATTCTGAAAAATATTTTTAATTCTGAAATATATTAATAAATTCATATTCATAAAAATTGTGAATTATGACCTATATTAATTTTTACATAAAACGAATCCTAATGCTGAAAAATATGGGTGTACAAATTTGCAGCTCATTCCAGTTATTCGTTTTCGACATATAAATAGACCTTTCGTTTGAAGTGGTCTCTTAAATTTTGCATGAGATAACGAAGCAAATCTTAAAAAATAACATAGAAAATTAAATAAAATATGTTTATTTTTTATTTACGGGTCAAATTATATAACAACAATGTCGTATATATATATATATATATATATATATATATATATATCTTCCTTTTTGAGTTGTCAACTATATTTAAAATTCTAATCAATCGGTGAATTTCATTGTTGCTTCGTGGTTTTATTGTTATTCATCTGCTTTGAAATTTTGCTTTTTTAAATCCATATGGTTCCTGTTCTGGTCGTGGCAGGCTGGGTGAGTGTTGGAGGCGTGAAACTAGTTTAATCCAACAGAAAAGTCACAAGTATTGCCGCCTGCCTCCTTCCTTCCTATCTTGTGTTTCTTAGGTTATTTTTTCATTAATTTTGATAAGTTTATGGTTTTGAGTTGGGATTTGTTGTGTTAATTTATTCGTTTGTTTTGCAGGCTGTTGATTAGTGGATCTGGTTTCTTTACATTAGTGTATTTCATCCACTGACATTTTTTTTTTTTTTTTAATCTTATTGGTCATTGGTGTTTCAGTGATCTTGTATCTGTTGCTTGGCTTCTACTATGCTTAATAGATCATCTTTATTATTATTATTATATATATATATATATATATATATAAACTGGATTCAGGATAATTAAAACTTTCGCGACCGCGACCCTTATAGTATTGTGTTTCCCAAATACATAATCAGTAAGTATTTTCTGAATAATATTTGCTAAAGACAACTGTTCAATTTTAATGAAAAGTTTACTTCACAATCTAATGAACACAGAGTAATAATTATCTAGTAAATATTTATATTGTTTTAAAATCTATGCTTTATGCATAATTCTTGTTTCTTTAATAAATTATTTAGTTTTAATAAAAGGTATATTTTAAAGCGCTGATAGAAAGACAAATCATGAAAAAGAAAAATTAGAATTTTCTTTTTAATTTAAATAATAATAGTGTGCTTTAACCCTGGGCTTTATTAACCATTCAATTAAAAAAATAAATGAAATAAATGACTTTAAGTTTAGGTTTAACAGATTTATTCAATATGGGGCTAGAATATTAGTATTTTAAATGATATCAAAGGCTAGTTTTAATATAATTTTATTAAACATTTAAATACATCCAGTAAAAATATCAAGGTAAAAATATATTTGGTATAAATTTTATCTTTATCATTTATTCTTTTCCTCGAGGTAATAATAAAATTTTCTGTTTTTTTTTTTTTTTTTTTTTTTTTTTTTTTTTTTTTAATGACTCATAAGAAATGCAGAAATATCAAATTAATTATCAAAGTGCAGTTAAAAACATTTAATTTAAACTATAGACGAAAGAACCAATTAAAATGTAAATATAATTTAAAACGTGGGAGAAAGAAACATTTAAAATATAAATGTCTTGATGAAGTCAATTTTTAATGTAGTTAAACTGTAGGAATAATATTTAAGCGGCATTTTAAAAATAAAACTTAATTAACTTTTTTTTAATATTTCAAATTAAATTAAATTAAATTATTTAATTACATTCAGGTCATAGTTTCAAGTTTAGGTTTTCATTTTAAATTGCATGTTTAATTGAAAATACGTTTAATTACATTTACATTTTATTTTAAATTATTTTGAGAAATATAGTATTACGAAAAATATTTATATTATATATATATATATATATGTATATTATAAGTATTTAACTTTTTTTTAATATATAAAAATAGATACATTTATATAAAAGTATTCAAGTTTTTATACTTCTTTTAAAGAAAATGTATTTAAATATATTTTTTTGCTTATTTCTACGAAAATTTGTATATAATATCGCACAAGTTTTAAGTATAAGAAAATTAGAAACATAATTTGCAAAAAGTAAGAAATTAAAATCGTGCTTAGCTCTTAGAAATATGTAACGTATTTTAACGCTTATAAGATATTTTTTTAGAAAATCATTAGCATTTTTACATGATTACATACAATTAACAAACAAACATGTTTGTAAAAATCAAGAAGTTACATCTTTTGAAATAATTGATAACGGTTATACCAGATCATTACACTGTAAAAAAAAAAAAAAAAAAAAAAAAAAAAATCATTAAAATAGAGTTAATATCTGATTTTGCTTGCAAAATCTGCTCCCCTCTGTCTCTCTTCTTTTTTTTTTTTTTTTTTTTTTTCCCCTTTGATATTGGATCATTATTAATTATTTCAGCCAAATCCAACCATTACGTGGATTAAAAATCTGTATTTGTGTTTCGTTACAGTGTTTTTAATCTTTCTAAATAAATTTGTCTACTTTATACCTGAACATTAATAATATTTATACAACGTTTGTAAATATATGTATGAATTATCTGCAAGAAAATAAAAACATTTTTTTTTTCTTTTTCATTTTCCATAGATTTTGTTTACATAAATTAATTAACTTTTATATTTACTTATTTAGCGTTTTACTTAGTGAACTACTTATGACAGAAAAATATTTTATAAACACTTTCATTTGTTAAAAACCAATTTCTTGAAAAATAAATGCTTTTGAGAATATTCCGAATGTACATGATACATTTATATTTTAATAAGTACAACATTTTATCATTTTCTTATAAAATTCAATGGAAAATAATTTCATAACGAAACACACACACACACACACACACACACACACATATATATATATATAGTATATATACAAAATTTTAAAATATATTATATTATTTTGTATTGCATTATTTTCTCGTACATCTGAATTTATAAGGAATATATTGATAAGTAATCTTAAAGCAATTTATTTCAAACTTAATAATTGTACATTATATTAAAACAATAAAATGTTTTCTTAAAAGATATGCACATTAAAGAAAAGTTTTGTAAATAATACATTGAAAAGATTTTTACTACACCCTAAAATTAAAAATAACAACGAAAGAAAAAAAAATATGTATTTGTAATTGCTAAACGGCATACAGTCGTTCTCAATACAAAAGCTGGAATTACGCAGAGAAAAAACTGAAGTGAGTAAAGCTCTTACAATGGTCGAAACTACAATTGTGTTTGTCACAAAGGTTTTAGGACTGGATGAATGTCCTCCAATGGGGTCTTCCTAATGCTCCCTAGCCCATATGCACCAGAGTTTTAGAAAAAAAATGGAAAACTCCAACTGGTTATTAGCACGAGAGCGACTTGTATTAGATCCAGGCACTTTCTGCCTAAGTTTTAAAAACAGCAGGCCTCTTAAACTCATGGTGCAAATAATCAGTCAAAAAACAACATGTGCTGTCTAATAAATGACAGATGTGTCGATAAAATGTATAAGAAAAGAAAAAAAATATTGAAAAAATAGTGTCAAAATAGTGTCAAAATAAAAAAAATAACAGACAGCATACAATAGCTATTTGTCATACGAACTTACAAGACCCAAGAGGACTAAGCGATAGCAGATTAAGGGAAGTTATATTTAGAGACCTTTAAAAAATATTTTACGTTTAATTATTATTATTTTTATTATTAAGTTTGACTAATGTGCCATTTATACCAATTAATTTATACCAATTCTTCAAGGTGATGTGTTTTTCTGGTGTATTTTTGCATGCTGATTAAGTTAAAACTATTCAAAAATTTTGATCATGTACACTTTTGACAAATATTTTAAATGTTTGAGCTGAAATCTCCACTTTTTACAACTTTCATCTAAATTATTTCCCGAAAAATCTGGGTAATGAGAGTGAAGAACAAGGAGAGATATTTCATTAAGGTATCAAATAAATGTAGAAGTGGTATGAAGGACGATGGAGTGTTAACGTGTTAGCAGTTTATTGTTGGATGCAGAAAGCAGTTTATTGTTGGATGCATTTAGAATCCCTCACCTTCAAGGTACTCAAGCCGTTTACGAGTGAAAAATCTCTAGATGGAGCATTGATGTAAACATGAAGATGGGTCCAATCGCTTTTGAACACTAAAAAAACTTAACCACAAATTTTCCTCAAAATCGTTTGATTAATTTTCGAGTAAACCTAATTTCATATTTTGTAACCAACGGATAAATGATTAATATAAAAAGCCAATTTTTCCGAAGATAAGTATAAATCCAACATATTTTTCACCTTTCCAGTCAATTTAAAAAGAAACAACTCTTAATTTTCTCAATATTGTTTCATCCGTATCCGAGTAAACGCAATTTTAGCCATATTTTGTAACTGGTATATAAAGGATTAACAGCAAACTCTAATTTTCCTGAAGTCAAAGGTAAGTCCCTTTAATCCCTCCCTAGCCCCCCCCCCTCCCCAAAAAAAAAAAAAAAAAAAAAAAACATTTAACCCTAACCTTTCACCGAAATCTTCATATCTATTTCTGGGTAAACCTAATTTCTGACATATTTTGCAAAGGACAGTTGAAGGGTTAACAGCCAATGCGAATTTTCTATAAGATGAATATAAATCCAATCGATTTTCCATCCCGATAAACCCTTAACTCCATACTTTCATTAAAATCGTTATATCCATCTTCAAGCAAACCAATTTCTGTCATACTTTGCAGTCGGCGAATGAAGGGTTAATTTCGAACGCAAACTTTCCTCTAGATGAAGATATGTCCAATCGATTTATCATCCTAAAAAACTCTTAACCCCAGAGTTTTATCAAAATATTTTATCCATTTACGAGTAAACTGAATTTTTGTCATATTTTAAAAACAGTAGATAAAAGGTTAACAGTGAACGTGAAATTTTCTGGAAATGAGGATGAGTCCAATCGCTTTTTTGTCGCAAAAAACCCTTAACCCCAAGCTTTCATAAAAATCAGTGTACCCATTTACGAGAAAAACCATTTTCTGTCATATTTCGCAGTCAGTGGTTACACGTTGACAACGAACACGAATTACTTAAATATGTGAAGAAGATCAATTAATTTTTCATCCCAAAAGGCCTTAACCTCAAATTTTCATCTAACTCGATATAACAATTTACGAGTAAACCCGCTATCATATTTTGCAATTGGGAAATAAAAACAATTAACAGTATACACGAATTTCCCTAATATGAGGTTAAGTCCAATAAATGTTTCATTCTAAATAAATCTTAACCCTAAACTTTCATCAAAATCGTTAAATCCATTTACGAGTAAGTCCAATTTCTCTCATGTTTTGTAATCAGTGGATACGATTTTTTTTTTCTTTTTTTGAAGATGAGGATAAATTCAATCAATGTGTCATACGAAACACTCCTTTATCCCAAACATTCATTAAAATCCTTATATATTACATAACATATACAAGTAAACCCAGTTATTATATTTTGAAATCAGTGTATGAAGGGTTAACAACGAACACGAACCTTCTTGAAGGTTAGGATAAGTCTAATTGGTTTACATAAAAGAAAAAAAAAAACTTTACCCTAAACATTTATCAAAATCGTTAGAGTCCTTTCCGAGAAACCCAGGAGATATATTATATCTTTGCACATAGTTTCCATTAAGGTTATATTAGGTGTTATATGTATTCTATTAACATTTATATGCTGTGTTCTTACTTGGTTTATTATTATTATTATTGATAATAATAGTAAATATTTAACATTTGTTCTTATCTATTCTCTAACTTGTTGTTATATTTGATAAATAAACTTGATTTGATATATATAAAACAAGTCACGTGCTTAACTCAGTTAATATAAACGAAGGCTATATCGATATCTATTTATTTTTATCTGTAAATAAGAGTTGGTTTGAATAAGCAAAATTAACTCCACCAATCTGAATATATATACTGTAATTTTAATAAATATAAGAAATGAAAAGCTGAAACAATAACAAAAATCCAATCTACAGTGTATAGTTTATTTTCAAGTTAATTTATAGGAGTTAATGCTACATTTTAGAATTTGCAACAACAGAAATGCTTCAATATTATATTAAGTTCGATAAAATAGAACACACTTTAAGTGATTCATTTTTCTTTAACATTTTCTAAATATATTTTAAAAGCATATGTATAAGAACGTTTTAATAAATTTTGTATTATGACCTGAAATGAAACAAAATGTGAAATAGAAATGTAGCCTTTATATTTTACATTTATAGATACATGTCAGACAACATTCCTATTCCATTATCTGCATTTTAGATCTCGAGAAACGTTTTGAATCTTGCATAAGGAAAAATGAATGAGGAAAGGAAATGTTTCTGTGTGCGTATTGTGTGACACAGGATCTAAAATTGAGAGATATTCAGATAATAAATGAATATATATTAACACGAACAGAGAGGGGGGAAAACGGAAGAAAGAAAAGAAATTGCTTTTTTCTTCTTCTCTCCTATCTATTTAGATTTATCTAGATATAGACTAAGTATTTTAAAATATAAATAAATGTCTCTAGAAAAAAAAGAAAATTTGTAAATAAAATTAAAATTTGTGAAATTTAATATTGAAAGTTTTCATATATGGGTCATTCTCAGATAATGGTAAATATTGGTTTCAGAAAAAAAAATTGTTTTATTTCCTGATTTTTTTACATTAATGCAATTACCCATGTGTGCTATAGAGGAAAAAATTACCAGCAGAGATCGTTTGTCTTAATTACAGATTAATTATTTTTTTTAATTTCCATTGCAACACGGTAATGACACTTGTGAACATGGTAATGACAGACAGAACCACAGAAATGACCAATGGCGAAATAATTACACATTTATTTATGGATAGCTGTATTTATCATTCTAATTTGTAACAGAAAAAATAAAATGTCTAGATGATATATAGTGGTGAGATTTTTTGGAATAATTTTCACTATACGAATCCTATAGCTGTCTGTTTTAACAGGCGACATAAAGTGATTTACACTTTACTGCCCAGCAGTCATTACAATATTCCTAGACATCATTACCATGTTCCTAGATATCATTACCATGTTTTCAGAACACCTTGGTAATGACTTTCTTAATGTTAAGCCTATTTATGGCTAAATTATAGCATTTAAAAGCTAATGCAATATTTATTCTGTATGTGGTCCCAAAGATCTTTATAAATCATTCAGTAAATTTAAATTTATTAATTCTGTATTTCCGAAATAATGGACTTTGTAATGACACACAATAAGTACACTGACTATACTTTTAGAACAAAAACAGCAAAATGAAATAATTTGTATTTACTTAAACTAAAAAAAACTTGTCTGCTTGTAAGGGCATGAAACACTTTACTTTTGACAGGTTGATAATTATGACAGCACCATCTAGTAGTGAGGTACTGAAAAAAAACTTACACACCTTGGTAATGACAATTACCCTTAGGGACAAATTTTAAATAAAAATAATTGATAGATTTCTTTTTTTTATGCCTAAAATTCCAAAGAAATTAAAAGTAGAAAAGTGAAATATACCTAGCAAATAGTTAGCTTTGTTTAAATTTTTTTCAATTCTTTAAAATAAAGGTTCAAATAAAAAGTTTGGAGTTTGGGACAAGCCTTGGTAATGACATTTACAACTTTAAAATTTTTTTAAATATTGAAATTTTACTTTTTTTTGGTATTCAAATTACTGTACAGTGTAGTGCTTGAAAAGAATTGTTGAAAATGTTTTTTAATTTTCATAGCTGACATGCTCAAGTAACATTTTTTAGCCAAGGACACAAAATTTACCATTATGTGAGAATGACCCATATGAGGTACAATATTCCGTTTAAATAATTGTTTTTTACAAGCGCAAGAAATAACTCAATACTCTTTCTTTCGTAATTAAATATTTTACATTTTAAAATTTTAATAATGAAACATGCATATTAATATAATTAAAGGAAATGTTTTATAGTTATTGATGAAAGTTTTATTTGTTCTCGATAAAACGTTTTTAAAGTTATAAATCGCATTGCTATATACAATACAGACACTTAAAATAGCGTATGTGCAATAACATTGTACCATTTTCTTTTATTATATATAATCCAACATCGGTAGCATTATGTATTTTTACTTTCCGAACACTATAGTGAGGAAAGTATTGTAATCATGTCAAAAATCTGAATTCGAGATTTTGATGTTTCTATACGTTTCGAGGTCTCCTGAGTCCGTTTTCACAATTTTTTAGATGATGTATGTATGTGTGTGTGTATGTGTGTATATATGTGTGTATGTATGTGTGTATGTATGTGTGTATATATGTGTGTGTATGTCTGTGAGTGAACACGCTAGCGTCTAAACGCTTTGTTCGAATAAGCTGAAAGTTGGTACGTATATTTTAAGTCACCATGGTACGAACCCTATAGATTTTGGGGAATCGACCACTTATAAATTTTTTACATGGTCACAAAGAAAAATTCTTTATCATTATGGTCTATGGGACCAAAATCTTAAAAGTGCGATAGCATCTAAACGCCTTCTTTAATTGAGCAAAAAATGTTTATGCACTTATTATAGGTCACAGTTGCACGAACTGTATGGACTTTGGAGAATCTGGCACTTATAGTTTTTTTACAGGGGCACAAAGAAAAATTCTTTATCATTCTTTACCAAATTTTAAAAAGTGCGATAATGTCCAAATGCCTTATTAAACTCAGAAAATAATTTATAAACATATTATAGGTGATAGTTGCATGAACTGCATAGAGTTTGGTGAATATAGATCCTATATCTTTTTTTACAGGGACACAAAGAAAAATTCTTTATCATTACGGCCTGTGGGACCAAATTTTGAAAAGTGCGATAGCGTCTAAACGCCTTATTCAATTGAACAAAAAAATTACACACATTATATAGGTCACAGTTTCCCGATCTATATAGGTTTTGGTGAATCTAGCAGTTCTAGCTTTTTTACAGGGACACAACAAATAATTCTGTATCATTATGGCGTATGGGGTGAAAGTTTAAAGTACGATAGCATCTAAATGCCTAATCCGTTTTAGTGGAATATTTATATACGTGTTATAGGTCACCATCACAGAAACTGTATGGATTTTGGTGACTCTAGCACTTAACGAGTTTTACGGGGACACAATTAAAAATTGTTCATCATTAATACCTATAGACTTAAATTATTTAAAGTGCGACAGCGATTAAACTCCTTATTCAAATTTAATGAAAATTTATATACATGTTATACGTCACCGTCACACGAACTTTATGAACTTTAGAGAATTTAGCACTTATGGTTCTTTTTACAGGGACAAAATACAAATTTCTTTATAATTGTGTTATATGGGTTCAAACTTTAAAGTGCGATAGTGTCTAAATGCCTTATCCGATGGAGCTGAAAATTTATATAAATATTATAAGTGGCTGTTGCACTAACTATAAGCATTTTCGTGAATCTAGCATTTGTAGGTTTTTATAGGGACACAATGAATTATTCTTTGTCATTATGACCTACGTGTTTGGTAAAATAGCGTTAAGTTAAACATCGTGTACTATATACAGAAAAATACCCAATCCACCTATTATAATTTTCTCTTTTGTTTATTTAACAACTCCTCTTACTTTACTTTATCTACAAACCGTTAATTACTCAATGTTCGGAAAGTCTAGTGTAATCACTCCAGATTTTTTTTATTATACTTCCATTAATTATGCAAGTAAAAACAGAAACCATAAATTTAGAAAATAAATTGAATACTATAAAATCAATTATATATTTACCTGTGAAAACTCTTTCAATTATATACATTTTTAAGAAACAATTATCGAATTAGAAATTCTTATAATTTGAATGAAAGACAAAAATATTATTTTAAATTTAAATCTAAAGGAATAAGCAGAGGAATTTTCAATATAAAATAATTATTTCGCGTTTCGAAATAAAGATTCTTTAACATACACAAGTGAAAAGTTACGCGGTATTTATATAAAAATTTAAATAAGAAAAAAATAAAAGGAACTGAAAATAAATTAATAAATAACATTTTAAATCTGTTTGATGAATGGTTTTGATGCAGAAAGTGAAATCGTTCATGAACAACAAAAAATCTAGGCATTAAAAATGCACTGTATACAAAATTAATTACACACATGCCAAACTTAAAAATATTTTATTAATTCAATGCTAATTTTTTACAGTAAATATATACTTCTTAAAGAAAAGATACATTAGTTGTATAAAAAATATATGTTTAACTGCCACTTAAATAGTAGTAGATTTTTTTTTTTTTTTTTTTTTTTTTTGTTAACTTTACTACAAACATGGCATTAATTAAATCAATATGAAAGAAAAAATGCCAATTTTTCATTCCTTCATAAATCTTTTCAAAATAAGATCCAAAAATGGATGAAAAGTTTAAAAGAATTTTTAATGTTTTTACTTCGAAAATTAATTAACGGGTAAAATATATTAAAAAATATATTTAAAAAAATATATTAAAAAATATATTTAAATATATTTAAATATATTAAAAAAATATTTAAATAAAGGCAGAAAAGTAGTATAAACAGAATGCCTAAGAACCTTTTATTTATTTATTCATTTATGTATTTATTTTTGAAAAGTAAATAAATAAATAAGCACTAAAAGCATTCATGATGTTAAGCTCATGAAGTTAAGCTTAACATCAACGATGGCATCTGGCATACTTTCAAGTAGATTAACTCGAAGAAAAAATCGTCACAACAAGTCTCATCCAAAGAAATACCTATAAAATTACCACAAACTTTAAAAAAAAAGGTTTAGGTTTAGCTTTTTCAAACTTTATGGAGACTCACTCTAGAAATATTGCAAACAGCTTAAAGGCCACTAAAATAGATTGGGAAAATTTTATTAAAAGCTACTAAGATAATAAATCACGGCCAAAAATTTTTGAAGCGCGGTGAGATATTATTATATACAATACAATTTTAAGTCTCTACTAAAAACATTCGTCCCGGAATTTTTTAACAAAAATTTATTTTTATAACTTAGAAGAAAGCATTCTTTTATTTCTTGTCTTCTAACTCTACTCGTAAGTTCTTGAGGCTTTCCGAATTAACCCCCTTACTCTCTCGAGTTAACTCTGGTTGGACAGTCTGGAGATAGATTTCTTTTCCTTGTACCGAAGAAGAATTATGAGTAAATTTATTGTACAATTTTTTTTAATAAAATCACACAATCAACTGTGGAAGAAAATCATATTTTTTGAAATTTAATTTTTCCGACTGAGTGAAAATAATGCCTGGACCGGGACTCGAACCCCGGATCTTTGACCTACAAGGTCAAGGCTCTACCAATTGAGCTATCCAGGCCGACATCCCGGTCAGCATTATTCACTCAGACAACCTTTTAGGCTCCTTGACCTTGTAGGTCAAAGATCCGGGGTTCGAGTCCCGGTCCAGGCATTATTTTCACTCAGTCGGAAAAATTAAATTTCAACAAATTTATTGTAGTCGTTTCTGGAGCCAATAGACGGAATAACTTTTCTTTTTTTAATATTTCAAATGCTTGTTGAAATAAGGTTTAATTATTTGCGGTAAGATAGGTATAATTGCGTGAGCTGAATAAGAGGTTACTTTTGAAACGCTTACTGAAAATAAATTGGTAAGGTAGGGGTTAAATGCGCGTAAAAACATTGCCCAACAAATGTTAAGTAAAAGCCACAGTTAATGCCAAGATGAATGACTATGCAAAAGAGTCCAGTCATTGAATAGGAAAAAATATAAAAATTATGAGTGAATTATGATAATTAATCAAGGAACGCGGTAGCGTTCCGTCCCGCCAAGCTAAAACAAACATAAAGAAAACAAATGAAATTTACAAAGTTGGAAAGTCAATGGTGAAACGCTACAAGTGTATATTATGTCGACATAGCATCTCGGACTTTTCAACTACCTGTATCTCAGCTCCCTGATCCCCAAGACCTATGATTTTTTGCACAAACCTTGAGCATACCCTTAAGACAAAATATACAAATTTGTATGTCGTTCCGAATTAAGGGGCCTGAATTATATAACTTTGAAATCCCGAATTTTTTTGGTTATATTCTTCTTCTTCTCCTTCTTCTTCTTGTTATAGTTAAGATTCACAGCGAGCGAGTCTAGAGTTCTGCAGCTAACAAGCTGAAAATTTGCTTGGACATTCCTTCTGACCTGTACTAGTGCCTTTTGCAACCAAAAGTGTTTTGGTCAATATACAGCGTAGTTAATTTTCAATTTTATGATATTTAACCCAAGAATTTCGGGAATTCGTCAAGAGATGGCGCTCGTTTTCAATTAATTTCATTTTGTCTTTAATAAGACAATAAACAGTAATAAATTCTGTTTTTATTTTTCTTTCTTTACTTTTTTTTTTACAAAAATAGATGGAAATAAATTAAAAGACAATTTTTTTCTTAAAATTTTAAAAATTTTTACAAGAAACATGTTCATTAATAAAAAAATTAATTGATAAATTTAGATTTAGTAATAAATAAATGCTTAAAGGACGCGCTAAACAGACTTTTAACAAAAGTAAAATAAAAGAGCGATTCATTAACTTTATAAAATTACGGATGATGGAAGAATACATATAATTAAATTCCGATCATATATTATATAAGAGAAATATTATCATGGAAAAATTCAAATTTGACATTGTTGTGTTTCTATGAGTTTTGAGGCCTTCTGAATCCATTTCTCATTTCTTATAATACATGCATGTATGTGTATCAGTGAATACGATAGCGTCTAAACGCTGCATTTGATATGTATGCTGGAGGTGACCCACAACTAATGATTTTCATGACGAAGAACCTATTTTTTTTTTTTCTCTTTTTTACCATGTTTTTATTAACTTCGATTCTTGTTTGTTTGTTTGGTTTCCCAGTACAAATCTTGTAATCGATTTTTACCTAACTTCCCAACTAGCTAGACATTTGAAACTTTCAGGATAGCTCAAAACACGGTAAAAATGCAGTTTTCCAATACTTTTAGCCAACTGTTTCGGGTTCCTTCTGCCAAAGGCAGCGTTAGCAGTACAAATCTTGCAATCGATTTTTAACTAATTTCTCGACTAGCTAGACATATGAAACTTTCAAGATAGCTCAAAACACGGTGACAATACATTTTTTAACACTTTTAGTCAACTGTTTCAGGTCACTACTGCCATCGGTAGCGTTTATATAATTCGGCAGAAAATTTATTTAACTAACTTTCCGATTAGCTAGACATTTTAAACTTTCAGAATAGTTGAGAACACGGTAAAAATGCATTTTTTTTTTTTTAAATATTTTTAACCAACTGTTTCGAGTTACTGCCGCCTTCGGCCGCGTTACCAGTACAAATCTTGCAATCGATTTTTAGCTAACTTCCCGACTAGCTAGACATATGGAACTTTCAGGATAGCCCAGAACACGGTGACAATACATTTTTTTAACACTTTTAGTCAACTGTTTTAGATCCCTACTGCCTTCAGCAGCGTTTATATCATTCAACAAAAAATTATTTAACTAACTTCCCAACTAGCTAAACATTTGAAATTTTCAGAATAGTTCGTAACACGATGAAAATGCATTTTTTAAAATACTTTTAGCCAACTGTTTCGGGTTCCTGCTGCCTTCGGCAGCGTTACCAGTACAAAGCTTGCAATCGCTTTTAACTAACTTTTCGACTAGCTAGGCATTTGAAACTTTCAGGATTACTATTTGGATCAGGACATTTGAAACTTTCAGAATAGTTCAGAACACGGGGAAAATGCATTTTTTTAAATACGTTTAACCAACTTTTGTTCGCGAAAGAATTAACACACTTTCATGGCCCATGCGATAAACTGACAAATTAAATTTGAAACATTTAGCTTTATTCAAGATCGTAGCTAAGGGAAGGGTATTTGGGTAATTTAAAAACCCAAAAAAAGTTTGCAGATTTGTCGAAAAAAAATTTGATTATATTTCTTTTTAAACACTTAATATTACGTACTAAATATTGAACCTATACTGAAATTTTTATCTGGCTACGATCTTGGCTGTATTACAGGTAAAATTTTTACAATTGTTTATGAATTACACTAGCGAAAAAGCATCTGAAATACTTTATTCCTTAGACTGAATTACCGTTGGGTCTCGTTGTGAGCATCAATCGTCAAATATGCCAAATGGCATGACAATTTTGTAATGAAAAAGTTTTCCCATTCGGTTACTTACTAAATTATTCTTCCGATTCAACCTTTTTAAACATTATTAATTACTAAATGTTCAGAAACTCGAGTGAAGTCAATTCAGATTTTTAATTATGAAATTACAAGAAATAAAATTGACATAAGTGGATTTATGTAGAATTTAAAGGAATAAATATATTGCAAATTCATTCGAATGTCAATATGAAACACTCGCATCATATACACTGTTTCTCATAATTATAAGGACACCCGCTTTTCTATATTAACTAAACACTGAACACTATTATTTAAACAAATATATTTTTTATTAATTTGAATTTCATTAATAGACTATATTAAAAAAGTTTTATCGTTTTTCTATCTTAAAAAACTTTAAACAATCAAAAAGATGATTTTTCTGGTGTTCACAATTATATGGACAGCTCGAATCTTAGTAATTTTTTTTTCAGTTATTCTTTAAATTAATATTTTATGGGGTCTCATTTTAAGCTGAAACAGTCAGACATTCTCTCTGGTATATATATATATATATATATATATACATTTCTTTTAATATTCAATTTCAATACCATTTCATACAGCATAGATGATATTCTGAATATATTTAAACTATTTAAAATTGCTTTCCACTTGCATGCACTTTTCTAATACGAAAAGTTAAGTTTTTTTTTAACTTTTAGGCCACAGGAAAGGCAATAATACAGAAGTTTCTTTCTTCAAAATTTTTCCTATTGCTCTAGAAGAAGAGCAAAAATGTAAGTATTGTTAAAAAAATAGTATTACCCCCCAAAATCTAACAAAAATCTGAGAATTTCCCGTTTAAATTTTGCGGATATTCTCTTGATGTTCATAATAATAAAAATAAATTACTAAATTCATTCTGCCTTCAGTAGAAAAAGCTCCCCAGAGCACCATAGATCCACCTATAAAATGCCCGATTCATATCTGCCTTTAAAAATATCTGCTCTGTCTTTCGCTATCTTCAGATCGTGCCGATAACTGTTAAACCCATTTGGTTAATCAAGAATAAAATGTTTTTCATCAGAAAATGCAACATTTTACCATTTAATATTGTCCTTATTCAACTTTAACACAGACGTTCTTTCCCCCATTAAATGCTTATTGATTATTACAGGTTTTTTATTCATTTTAACATATTATTAATTATTTTAAACATATATAAATGTGGACCTCAACCTTTCGTTAAAAAGTACGTGCAAATTTATCAGCAGGCATTATGAGTAGAACAGAAAGAGGAATTATGAGTCTTTGATCTTTGTAAAACAACTCTGATTTTGCATCAGATCTCTCTCCTATCGAACCAGCAGTTCAACGTTTGATCACATTTCCTTCAGTAATTTTAGATCTTCGAATTCCATTAGAAATTCGGCGGATTGAAATTATTCTTCCACTTAAAAACAGTTTTATCATACTTCACTACATGAAAGTTCTTTTTTTTCGAGGAATTATTAGTAATGTCCATCCTAGAAAAATTGAAGACATATATGAATTAATCTAGCCCAGTAGTTAACAAATTCGCATGTCAACTGTGATTTATCCGCTAGTAAGTTAAATAAAACGAAAAAATCTTGATTTTTCCCTATAATTATGAACATCTGAAAACGTGGAGAAAAAAATATTTTGCATTATTTTTATTAATTTTGTTTCATAAAAAAAAAAAAAATATATATATATATATATATATATAGCAGTTTTGGTTTTTGGAATACTAGATATATTAAATGCACTTAGTATAATCTTGATTACAATTAAGTTTACATTATTTATTTCAAAACATAAAGTCTCCTTATAAATATTCCCACTAAAAATAATCCGAAGATATTCTTAAGAAAATAGTATTTTCTTATGATTTTCTTCAAATATTTTAGAATATTTTAAAGATTTATCTTTTTCTACAAAATATCTTGAGAAATTTTGAAGACATTATGAAGACATTTTGGAAATTTTCTTAAGAATGGGCCAAATAACTTGATATTCTGTAGATTTTCTCTAAAATTATCTGCAGAATATCTTGAGATTATTTTTAGCAGGGATGAGAAGGAGTGTAAATACATATTCATAAACATGGATTCCCTAAGAATTGCACACTCACATAATATATACGCATTAGACAAACATATTGTTGTGCACTCTGAGCTTGTGAATTTCTGTGAATGAAAGACGAACCTTGCAGAGGTTTACAAATTTAAGAATATTTCGGAAAATTACAGGTCTGTTAAACTCAGTATCAACTTGAGTTTCACGAGAACGCGCAGCTTACAGCATAACAGCTGACAACATAAAAAAACACAGCACAAACGATACCATAATCATAACATTCAGAAATAGGCTGGAATTCAATGGTAGAGGCTTAGTCAAGCAGAACTTTCTGTTCCCTTAAGTCTTAGGGAGAAACTCACCTCAGTGGTCGGAACGGGACCTCTTTTATAGCCTGCCATTAATTCACAATTTTACAGTAACTTCCGTAATAATCGATTTACAGCTTGGAAAATGGGTCTATCGATAATAAGGTTTTTTTCACCAAGTTCGTCAAAATTATTGTCAAAGAGCGATAAAGTCACCAAATTCGTCGCCAAGTCCATTACGTGCCAAGGTAAAGCGTGTTTTTGACGGAAGAGGAGCTTTTTTAACGCGGAAACAAGCTAGAAATGCGGAAAATTGATATTTTATAATCTGACTATGTCTCTTACAAAGAAATCACATAAAAATGACTAGTACTATTTACATATTCGTAGCACTATATTTACATCTAAGCATAACACACACGATTTTTATCGATCTATTACACAAATATATTCATTATGCATACGTATTATACTTTTTAAAAGCATATACATAACCTGCAAAAAGAAGTGATATCTGATAAAAAACAATACTATTGTAAAAGTCACCCAGCTCAGCAATAACGTTTACCTTTCTTATGCATACGTATTATATTTATAAAAGCACATACAAAACCTACAAAAGGAAGTGATATCTCATAAAAAAACAATACTAATGTAAAAGTCACCCCACCAAGCAAAAACGTTTACCTTTCTTATGCATGCGTATTATATTTATAAAAGCACATACAAATCCTGCAAAAAGAAGTTATACCTCATAAAAAACAATATTAATATAAAAGTCACCCCGCCCAGCAAAAACCTTTCTTAAGCAGCCAAAAAAAAAAAAAAAAAAAAAAAAAAAAGAATTGATATCAAATTTCGCCGCCGCTAATGAATCCCGGGAACTCAATGGCTACCTTAATGAAGATCTGCCGATAACACTGCATGTGTCTTTCTAATAAATCCTAATCTCTTTCAATATTCTTGTTATCTATGTTAGTTTTTTCGCTGCATTATAAAGTTATAATTTAAAGTATTTTTACGGCGCGGTGCGTAATAATATTTTAATCTTTACTAATTATTTATTAATTAAAAGTCTACATAGGGGACGCACACTGCCGTAAAAATACTTTAAATTATAACATTATAATGCAGCCTAAAACTAACACAGATAATAAGAATATTAAAAGAGATTAGGATTTATTACGAAGATACATGCAGTGTTATCGGTAGATCATCATTAAGCCAGCCATTGTGGGAGGGGTGAATTTTACAATAGTATTGTTTTTTATGAGATATTAGAATGCACTACTATATTTTAGTAATGACCTAAAAATTAAACAAATTTAAATTAGTATCACTTTAGTAATTGTAAAGGCTTAAGTAAGTGATTTTAGTGAAATTTTATAGGTAATAAATGGTTCTAATTTTATAACGTAGTTGATATACTATTATTAATATTAAATCCTGAATCTATAAACAGTTTTCAGTTATCATAATATGGTCTAGTATTGTTGGCAATTTTCAATTATGTAATGCTTCATCTGAGACAACATTATAAAACAGTTTTCAAATGAGGTTTTCCTTATCATTACTTGCCAGTTCACCGAAATTTTACGGTGAGACATATACTTTTTACAATATAGATTTTGTCTGTCACAAAAAAAAAAAAAAAAAAAAAAAAAAAAGGAAAAAATAATGTGGATATCATTTGTATGTAAGTATTGATTTCTGTGTTTTAAGTGAAGAATTTTATTATACGTATTTCAAAACTATTTTATAATAAGCAAAAAAGTGAAATATGCTTTGATAAGAAATAATAAGTAAATAAACTTTTCTCTAATACAAGTTTTATTTTAAAAAAATATTCTCATATGTTAATAGATAGAAATTTAATTAATTAAATTCACTCATAGCAACAATTTCAGAATGAATAATAAAGCACTCAATAATTCAAATTCTAAGTGCATAATTATCACATATCACGCAATAAATTATTCATGAAAGTGAAAAAAAAATCAAAATAACAATCAATTTCCAGCTGCTGAAGCTATTTTTTTAAAACTCGGATGTTTCTTAAATATTTAATCACGGCTTTGAGTTTTTAGATTATCGATTTTTTCTAGAACTAAAACTACTTCGAAATGGCAAGGTTTAATTCTCCTTTTAAATTTCTAGCTGTACTTTTAGAGAAACTAAAAAATTATAAGTAGATTTTATTCAGTAATTTTATTAGTTAACATTATATTTCTCTAAAATATTTAATTTTAGCAATTAAAAATGATTTGTAATGATTTGAACATTATCATGTACAATATTTCTAATTCGATTTAAAATTTAACTTTTAGATAGTTATAATTGAATGCCTCAGTTTCTATATTTAAAAAACTGTTAATATTGAAGTCAAGACTATTATAATGTATTCGTAGTCATGTGATAATAACAGGAAAGCACTACAGAACTGGCGTTTTAAAAGTAATAATTACAAAACTTTGTATAAACACCATAAAATGCAACAAACTCGCAACAATAGTTTCGGGTCAAAAGAACACACAACCCTTCGCCAGGCGAACAAAGTAAGCACTCGTAGCGCTTACTTTGTACCGTCAGTGGTGGTTTTTTTCATCTTTTGAAAAGCACATTCTTTCTGTTGTTATACGTTAATATAAGCGTATTTTATTACAGTGTTTTGATCATTTACTCCTGTATCACTATATCATGTCATACTTGATAATTATGATTAAATTATTTCTAAGCCAATATATTTTTCGCAATGGAGTATATTATCACCCACCCTGTTAAAAGGTAAATTAAAACAAGAAAAACAGAGAGTTTGCGATCCAACTTTATCACAGCAGAGATGTTGAATATATATTACATATTTTAACTTTTTGGTTACACTATTTATTCTAATAATTAGGAACGCAGTATTTTAAAATAAGCATGCAATATTTTGTAGATTAAAGCAATTTGCTTAACGTATTTCATGCATTAATCACCGTTAGTCTCACAGAATGAGGACATATCAGTAAAAATACCTGAATAACTAAATAGGGCATACCTGGCGTCAACTTTTTTTTTTTTTCTGAGACCGCATCTCCTCGAAGAGGGCAGCGTCCTTCGTGTCATGGGAGGTATCAATATTTTCCGAATATTCCAAGAAAGACATTTCAGACTTATAAGTTTCTATTTTTTTTAATTAACGAATTTATTAGCTAAAAGTGTCGGGTGTATAAAGGTACTCTATTTGCCATCTCGAGAAAAGTTTCTTTTAAGATGTTTTACTATCATGATGTTATTTTCCATGGAAAATTTTAAATGTGATCCATGGTGTAAAAAAAGTAAAATAAAATAAATATCTATGTCGGTATTAGTAGAAATTTTCAATGAAAAAAATAAATTTAGGACTGTAATTTGTCGTCTGGAAACATGTTTTTTTTTTTTTCCTAATTTAAAAAAATTAATTTTATTATTGGCAATATTTTTATGTTTATACATATATATATACCGGGTGATTCAAAATAGATGTTACAGCGATTATCTCATAAACTAAGAAAGATAGAAACATACTTCCAATTACAAAATTAGTGCAAAGTAAAAGTAAATTTCATATATAGCATTCTTTTGTACAAGGGGCTGTATACATATTAAATACGTAATTTAATTATTATACGGCCTCTCCTATCATATGACTTATTTATTTACAAAAATATTCTCCGCGATCTAACAAGCAAAATAAAAATAATAATTTAAAAATAATCATCTCTCTATGTCTCGGTGAAATATTGCAATTTGAAAATGCTGACTTATACACTTTTTTTTTTTTCAATTTTGGCATCTATTTTTCGATGCCAACGGATACACTTTAAGGGGTTATCTATGACATGAGAAAAATTAAGGTAAGATCCTTTATTTTAAAATAGTAACTAAAATCATTCAAACATGTGAAATCAACAGTTTTAGGAACTTAATGCAAATTTACATTATTCCGTATTGTTAAAAAAATTAATAGTTAAATTTCTTAGGGGGTCACCTGCAAATTAAAACACGTTAAGAGAGGAAGAAAGTTAAAAGACTAGCAAAACCGCGTGAAACTTTCGCACTTTATTTTTACCACTTTCCATCATGGTTCAAAAATTTAATGACTTCGGCTCTTTAACAATTCCAGCAACGTTGAAAAGTGTCAATGACTTCGATTTGTCTGTCTGTCCATCCGTCTTTTTGTGTGTCCGCGCTCTAACTCCCGTGAATACCCATAGAATTTCCTGCAAGTGATATATGTTATTTGAGTTCACTATTGGATGTTCCTTTTTGAAAATTGAATGAATACCTCTGCTTGTGCACACAGCACAGGGACACCCGAAAGTATTTCAAAGCATTGTGTTCCACGAGAGGTATTTTTATAAACCGTATTTTAATACCTTTAATTTATGCATGTATTAATAAAATTGAAATAGGTTATTAAAGTTCAATATCGGATATATTCTATAAAAAATGGAATAAACACCATCACTGGTTTGTATACATGGACACCCGAAAGTAGTCCAGAGCATTGCGTTCTATGTGAAAATATTTCTATAAACCAAATTTTAATTACTTTGCATAAATCTTAATGAAATTGAAATATGTTATTCATATGCGCAAAAAAATGCTTTCTATAGTGTACAGTACGATTAGAATTAGATTTTACAGGGCACACAAAAATATTCAGTTACGTTAAGGGCTATTATTGGACATTTGCCGGAATTGAATTTTCGTTTACATTAAACATTTTCTAACAGTTTTTAACTGTGAATATGATTTCAATTTGCATTTTTTTTTTTTTTTTGCCTTGCTGTCCATCTGTCCGTCTGACCGACCCCAACGTCTGTAAATATTTTCAGAAATTAAAAAAAAAGTTATATAAGTTATTCAGGTTTACTATATGATATTCCCTATTTAAAATGGCATTAATAGGTTCCTACAATTTGTTTAAATTCAGGAACGCACAGAAAATGCCAATGTATTACGTTTTGAAACAGACATTCTTATAAATTACATTTAAAAAACTTTATACTGTAAAAATCATAAGAAAATTCATATTTATTGTTAATATTCTAAAATAATGTTTTGTATAGAATATGATGTGGTATTGATGTATAATTCTATGTTAGGGGGTTACCGCCCTTCTCAGCCCCTGTTTAAATATAGTGCCTATATTTATGAAAATAAAAATCAAGTCTGTTATCAATTTCCTTGAAACTTGCAAACCATGATCAACTTTTCAAGTGGCAATTTGATATGGAATCCAAAGTACCAAATTTACATTTCCTGTAGTTATTACTTTCTCTTATACATAAGGTAGAGAAAGTATTATTTTTCTGTCAAATTTTCGAAAATGAGTTTTTGTTATATTTACACGTTTTGCGGTCCCTGAATATGAAAATCGTGTATTTAGCAGTAGGTCTGTGTGTGTGTGTCTGTCTTTTATCAGCATATCTCAAGAACAAATAGCAGCAAAAAATCCAAACTTGATATTCTAAATATGTATCATATATGGATGCTGCACTAAGCTTATCGTTGAGATGATGCAAATGGTTCGTGTACACGGACACTTAAGAATATTCAAATACATTACATCTATGGGGGAAATTGCAGGTAATCAGAGTTTAACACCTATAGACTGCACTAAACCAAATGAAATGAATATATATTTCTTATATGCATAAAAACATGCCTCATGTATAATATGGCAAGGAAATCATTCACTGTTTATTTACCGAGCTACACAAAATAACTAGATTATAATGCGACAATAGCTGAAAATTGATGGAAGTGCATTTCAGGTTGTGCCGTATGTTATTACTATAAGATTATATTTAGGTACACTATGGGGTTTGTACATATTCTTTAAAAGATATACAGGGTTGCAAATATTTAAGCGATAATATTATTTTTTATTGTTAGTGAAAGTGCTTTAATATAATATTTTATCATGTCCAGGAAAGCTGCTCAGGAGTGAAAATGAATTCCTCATAGACATATGATAAATATTGTACGTTTTAAGCTAATTATGCATCGCTTGTTTCTTGTGTATTTACACGTTTTGAGGCTTCCTTATTACAAAATTCAAGTTTTTTAAAGTTTGATTATTGCCTCTGTTGAATAATTTCAGGCGATCCAAAAGTTGTATTTTCAAATTAATATAACTTTGTTGCTGGAAAAGTTTGATTAAGACTGATAAATTTCAAGGAATGTTGTATGTGAAAGTTGTCTGATTAATTTTAAGTGAACTTTTAATTTCAATTACAGATTTAAATTCTATATAAATCCAGGTGCATTAATGAAACGGGGATTGAGGGGGTGGTAGCCCCCTCACACAGAAATACATATCCTAAAATTTTATTTTTATTTCATTTTTCACGCGCGCTTTTTATTTCTTAATTCAAAATTATTTAAAAAAAAAAATCTTTTTCGATAGTGTTTGTAAGTAGAAATTGACTTAATTTTTTTTTTTTTTTTTATATTACTTGTTATGCATGTGAACAAGAAATATAATTTTTTTTTTGATTTATGCAAAATTAATGTATTACAATATGGTTTATAGTACCTCTCATACAAAGCATACTTTGGAATACATTTGAATGTCCCTGTACACAAACAATGGTGAAAGTTATCCCATTTTTAAAAGAGAACACAGCATATTGAACCTGAATAGCATATCATTTTAAAGAAATTCTGAAGATATTTAGGAACTCAAGAGGCTGGCACACATCCAGATAGACTGGTGAACAGTCAAATAGGCAGAAAGACACAAACAGACTTACTCAAACCATAATCACTCTTAGACATTGGTAGAAAGTGTTAAACTACTGAAAATGAAAACGTAATTACAATAATTTACAATTCGCTGTTAAACAGCTGCTAGTCCAATTATTTGCTATTAGCCCTTAACGCCTCTGAATATTTTAGTATATCCTGTAAGTAGAAAAGCTTAACTTACTGTAATAAAGTCAAAAACTACTAAAAAAGGAAATTTACTAATTTAAAAAACTACTAAAAAGAAAAGTGTAATTACAGCAGTTTCCAATTATAGCCTTTAATGCAACTAAATATTTTTATGTGGTCGTATATATGTGAATGATAATCATACTATATACTACAGAACACATATTTTTTTATGCCTATGTATATAAAATGCGAAGTTCAGCTATATAGCTGCACAGTACCTAAATTATACCCTAATATTACACAGTACCTAAATACTAGATCTCTAAAGTGTATGAGTCAATATTTTTAAAATGACGAAGCCTAATTTCAATTATTTTAACATAGGTTTACATAATAGTACTCTTTATTTTACCTCTTAATTTCCAACCTGTATTTATAGTATTGAATTTCAGGGTAAGAGAGTGTCGTGTGTGTGGCACACCAGATCATTTGTTGTTAAATTATGCTGATAATTCTTATATATACAGACTGAATACTAAAAATTTAACTTTCGTATTCAGGAAGCCTGAAAACGTGTTATCATACAGAAAAAAATTGCTCTCCAAAAATTGCTTTGTTTACAGTATGGGTATGAAAAATTAATTTTCCGTTCTATGTCAGCTGTGTTTTTCGAAATACAAAAAAATGCAGCAAAGCACTTACGCCATTTACATTTAATAAAAAAATGTTTACCTTAATTTTGGATAGCCCTGTATATTGTGTATAAACCATATACACATGACTTTGTGTACGTAAATTTAGTGTTATATGTTAAACAAGTAACGCAAAATGAAATACACTTCCAGCAGTTCCAAAGTATAGCTCCAATATATCAAAATACTCTGAGTAACCCTGTAAATGAATGATGAATGATTGCTATACCACAATCTGCATAAAAAAATGCTTTTATGCGTATAAAATACATGTTATTCTTTTCATTTCGTTTAGGCTAGTCTATAGATGTCACACTGTACATATGAAACATTTCGCTCACACATGTAATGTATTTGAATTCTCTTGAATGACCCTGTAAACAACACTTTGCCTGATCGCAACGAATACTTTAGTGTAGCACCGCAATATGATACGGATTTGGAATATCGAATTTGGATTTCCTGCTACTATTTCTTCTTGAGATATTCTAATAACACACACACACAGAGAGAGAGAGACCAACCGCTAAAAATATGATTTTTGAATTCAGAAGATCTGAAAACGTGCAAATATAACAAAAGCTAATTTTCGGAAATTTAGCTCAAAAACATTTCTTTTTCTACACCATGTATATAGTAAGAGGATGTATAAAGGAAAAGAAAGAAAAATGAATTTGAAAATTCCCTTTTAGTACATAAATTATACATAAATTTTATCTGTTAAATTATCAATGAGTATTCTCGTGTGTATTCACTAGGAAAAAGAGAGACATTACAGGTTAAAATAGCCGTCTTTCCCTGAATGATTTTTATTTTTTGTTTCCCAAACGCTGATTAACGTGTGCCCTATTACAAAAGCTATAGTAATTACAATTTCTCACTCTTGATACAACCCCTTAAGACTTGGCGAAAAATGCTGGAATTTTCAAATTACAATAACTCAGCGAAATTTTGACTTAGACAGATGATTTTTTTTTTTTTTTTTTTTTTTTTTTTTTTGCTTGTTAGAGCGAGGTGAATATTTTTCTAAATATATATCATATGATAAGAATATGATAAGAGGGGCGTTTAAAAATTAAATTTCGTATTTAATATGTATACAGCCCCTTGTACAGAAAAATTCGATATCTGAAATCTACTCTTAATTTGCACCATTTTTGTAATTGGAAGTATGTTTCTATCTTTATTAGTTTACGAGATAATCGCTGTAACATCTATTTTGAACCACCCGGTTATATATATATATATATATATATATATATATATATATATATATATATATATATATATGCATATATATATAGTTCCCGCCGCTTATTAAAATCACACTCGTTCTCAGCCAAAGTGATTTTATAAAGCGGCTGATTTTTATATCTGGCGAACGTTTCTGCACTTAAGGAAAAGGTATTACTTTCCTGAATTTGGAAAGAAGCTTCAAAAGGAAACGAATAATGGAATTAGTAAAGAATATTAATTATTTTTTGCTAGATAATTAATTTGTTTCTTCAATATAAGTAAATTAAACGCATTTCAAGCCCCCATGCGCTTTCTTTTGAGGAAAATCCTCATTACTTTACCAAAAAATTCATGTGCTGTTCTTACAAATTTAAAATTTTTCTGTGTAAGCCTCATGAGTTATAGTAATTTCAAAATAAGAACTAGAAAGTGCCTTTTAATAATTAGATATTAATATATATATATATATATATATATATATATATATATATATATCATTTCAAATCAGATCTGTAACTTTTTACTGTGTTTTGAAGAATACGTTCACTGAAATTGTTACGGAGATAACTTATGGGGCGTGTTTAATTTGTAACTGTGCTGCAAGTGTAAAATCTTCGACAATGAGTGATAACGGAGGGTTTTTTGTGCTTAAATTTCTTTTTCTATTTAAAAAAAAAAATGTTTTTTTTTTTTTTTTTTTTTTTTTTTTTTTGTGCATGCGTGATATTTTTGGCTGCTGAGGAGATATCTTTGAGTTTATTAACCGGCGATGCTGATTTTATTAAACGGCGGCAATAAAAGTAGTTTGTATTGATTTGATTCCGGTCCTGGCAATTTGATCAGATTAAGGGGCTCATTTTATTAACCAGTGAATTTATTAATCGGCGGTTACTGTATATATATATACAGTCGGTAACAAAAGTTCTTAGTTAGTGTAAGAACATGATTCGATAAGGATTTATTTAACAAAACCGTATGAAGTGTACTTTTTTTACATAGGAATTTTTGCTAGTGTTCGGACACTTTCGTTACCGACTGTATATATATTTAAGTTCTTTGTGTGTGTGTGTGTGTGAATAAGGACGAATGTCGTGTCTGCATATAACTGACTGCATTTCTTTTAGTCTTTAAAGTTTATTTTTTTTAAGCATTTTTTTAAATACTTCGAATATATTTTGGCCTAAAAAAATAGAGTCAAATTCCATCTCATTTATAAATGACTCGTATAACTCATATAACTCAATATATACTCATATAACTCATATATACTCATATAACTCAATTGAGCCCATAAATAAACTTATCTTCTAATTTTGCATTGGTATATTTTTTTTTTTTTTTTTTTTTTTTTTTTTTTTTTTTTAAATTACAGAATTAGACATAGTTGGCGCAAATTTCTCCAAGTAAACTTTATTGGTGACAACAATAGATTAATGGAGTAAAAGATAATTTGTAACTTAGATTTATTTATTTATTTAAAAATTAAAGTTAATTTATGTCCGTTATTATGTATTTGATAAAATAAATGTTATATTTTTTATGGGACAACAATTTATCTTAAAATTTTAAAATCATTAAATAAACGGTCATGTTCCCCTAACTTTCTTTTTATTATTATTCAAAGTGGTCCTTTCTTCGGTGCTTAATAGTTGGCGTCAGTTGTATCATTTTTGGCGATTTTATCGCATGCACTGGCGAAATGGAAAAGTACCAACTTTTTTTTCTTTTAAGAAATTTTCGAATGCGTAAAATTATTGCGTAGCTGTGCATTAGAAATATATATAGAATATTATATACTGCCCTAAATTAACTAAACAAAATCGAATAGTAAAAAGTATAGACATTAAATAAAGTAGTTACTTTTTTTTTTTTTTTTTTTTTTTTTTTTTTTAACAAGCAATTATATCAAAAGATTCATCCCCAAATAGTGTCAAAAATGTAAATGTTGTATAAAGGGTCATATACTAAAGCTGCAACGCAAGATGGTCTAGATATTACAAATTTCTTTCTATTCTAATAATAATAATTATAATAATAATAATAATAATAATGTAGTATTAAATATTATGTATTTTAATTTGACATGGAATTTGGGGATTTTTATAAAACATTTCCGCTTTTGTAATTTCTTATGCACTATTAATATTCCTATTCAGTGAAAAGCAAAGAAGCGGGCAGAGCCGCGCAGGGATTAATGAGTGAAGCTTCCCTCAGAGGTTGGTGAGCGGAGCGAGCAGGGGACAGAGCCCACAAGTATCTTTATACATATATAAGGCAATGTCTGTCTGTGTGTGCGTGTTTACGGATAGCGTAGAGTAAAGACGGTAGCTCGGACAGTCACGTCATTCAAGACGAAGGTGCCCCATGAGAGATCCTAGTGCACCTCGAAGCCCGTTTTTTGAATTTTGATTAGTTTTCTTTAAATTAATTGAAATGTGAAAATAATAATCCCATAAAAGCTTAAAAATTAGCCATTTAAATCTTAGCTATAATTTAATTGCCCCCTCCCCCCCCCCCAAAAAAAAGAAAAAAATAGAATTTATTTTTATTATACCATAAAAGTTATGATTTTGCAAATTTTATTGTATTTAGGTGAAGGTATTAATATATTAAGGTTTGAGGTATTAAGGTGAATTGCATACTTACTGTTTTTTTTTTTTTTTTTTTTTTTATTAAAAGAAAATAAAAATAAAAAATAAAAAATTTCGAATATATTTTGGTATAAAAAAAAATAGAGTCAAATTCAAACTCAAATTTATAAATGACTCATGCAACTCATTATAACTCATATATAAATTCATCTACCAATTCCGCATCCATAGTTTTATAATATTACAGAACTTCGCCAAGCAAATTTTGTTGGCGACAGCAATAGATTAATGGATGAAAAGTTAATTTGCAACTTAGATTTATTTATTTACCTCACGGGATAATTTTAACACGAAAGGATTTTGTATAATTTATTTTCCTAGCCATTTGTCTGAGATGATACATTGAGAAATCAAATGTTGCCATTAGAAATATTAGTTTACTTAGTTAAAAAAAAAAAAAAAAAAAAATGGATGGAAAAAAAGATTTGAATTAAGGTGGCAAAAGAAGCGTAAATTAAAAAATAAAAAAACCGAGATAGGGTTTTCAGATGAAGAGACTTCGTGAAGGAAGACACTACAAATGAATTATTAGTGATTTAGTTTCGAACAGGAAGTAAAGTAAGCAATGGTTGGTAAAGTTACTGTAAGATTTAGTTCGTTATTCCTCTCTATGTCTATTGTCGTGAAAGTACTGCAGCAATGAATTTTTAATCGTAGGCCTAGACAGATTGAATTTCACAAATACTCGTAGAAACTCTCACATATATGTATATACAGGGTGATTATAATTAAAGTTACAATTTCAAAGCACTATAATTTTAAAACAACTCATCGGAGTGATTTGATATTTCACCAGAGCAAGCGTGATGCAATGAAATTTCGTTTGGGAAAAGAAAAAGAAAAAATAGTTCCAAAATGTGCCATTAATTATACATACAGTATTTGTTTCATAAAGCTCCTCTTTTTCTCTTTTCACTGACTGTTTCCGCTGTAAACACGTATTCTTGTCTTTTTTCTAAACAAGTTGGAGTAAACCCTTGAAGTCTATTGTTTCCTGCTATTCCACTGTGCTGCTAACAACATTCCTGTGTCTAATGAGTCCATTTAGGCGTTTGCCCTGACATTACCCTGACAACGCCATCTACAGGAACATGTTAGAACTACTTTTTTCCTCACCCAAATAAAATTTCACTGCCTCATGGTTGCTCTGGTAAAATATCAAATTGCTCTGATGGGTAGTTTTAAAATTATAGCGTTTTAAAATCGTAACTTTAATTATAATTACCCTGTATATATATATGAACTTTCACTTATGTTTGGTGTCAAGTTTAGGAGGTATGACAACATACATAGAAAATTTAATAAAATTTTAAGTATGTGCACTTATTGCAATCAGTTACTTAAATTTGCGAGTCACTTAAAAGTACGTTAATATATATATATATATATATATATATATATATATATATATATATATATATATATATATATATAATAAAGATGATCTATTAAGCATACTAGAAGCCAAGCAACAGATACAAGATCACTGAAAAACCAATGACATCAAACTATTGAAGGTATATCTACTTTTTGGAGATGATTGGATTGATTTGGATATGATCAGAAGACTTAAAATTATCTAGCAAAGTAAGACATGTAAAAAGTTTCAGCTGAGAGGAAGCTGATACATATGTAAATACATATAAAATAGAATTTACATAGCGAATTAAAAAATAAAGAATGATAAATCTTGTATCTGCAATATATAATTACACCACATTTCTTATTTATATAACATATTTCTTTACTTTTTACACAATTTTTGTTTGAAATTTATTGATGTACTAATTAATTACATTTTACACAAACAAACAAACAACAACAAAAAAAGCATTACATTTTATGCACACAAAAATTTACCTGTATACTTATTTCAATTTTATGGCATTATGCACAAACATATACATTCTTTTTCTTTCTCTACAAATAAATAAATAAATATTGTTAAAAAAAAAGAATTATATACTTACTAAATATACACATTAAAAAATATTTTTAATAACAATCAATTAAATTCACTTTTTATTTATGTAATTTTTCTATTCAGCCTGTACATTGAATTGCTATCATTGGTAATGTATATTCTTATTGTGTCGAAAAAAAAAAAAACTAGCGAGCTTCGCCAGCCAGCGGGTCAGTATTTTTAAATAAATCAATATAATTAATGAATCACTAACAGTAACTTTTAGTCTTAAGAAAAGAAATAAAACAAAAACATTAAATCATTAAATTCATTTTTTTACTTATTTTTATTTCATATTATTTCACGCGCACTTTTTATTTCCTAATTCAAAATTATTAAAAAAAACTTTTTCGATATCGCTTGTAACGATACTGATTATTATTAATTTTCTTTCCTTTGTCTTTCAATAATAATAATAATAATAATAATAATAATAAAAAAGACTTTGATGAAATTCTGGCAAAAGCAGAATTTAGTTTAGGACATAGGTCTATTAGTTTTTTTTTTTTTTTCAAATTATAACATCGTTTTCAAATTATTCAATTAAATTTTCGATAAATTTTAGATTTCGACAAATGTCCAACTATCGAAATCGACAACGCAAAAATCCCAGATTGAGACTAATGGCCCTCAGTCCTAATAAAAAAAAAGAAAAAATTCTAATTATCGCATCGATTAGCAAATTGTACACCTGGATTCAGAAAAATGGCTCCTGTCTAATGGTACCTATTCTGAGAAAATCATACCCTTACTTCTTTTTTTATCTGTCCTTTTTAACAGTCTTGCGGCTAATATCGCTTTTAAACGAAATTTCAAACGACAAATTTACAAACTTATACGGTTCCAGATGAAAGCGAATGCATAAGATTTCGGGGAAAAATTAAATTACGCATCTCACAAAAATTGTCTTATTTATTACCTTAAAATTTTTTATACATATTGATAAAGTGCTTATATGGATGATAGTGGTCTAAAAGGATTCATTATTTTAAAAATTACAATTTCTTATATTTTTACTGTCAAGTTGTTGTTATATAAACAACTGTCCATGATGTGACATACGATTGCACAGCGTTTCTTTACTACTCTAAACTTTATAATCATATATTTATTTTAATTTTATTATTTTATTTATAAACCTTCATGGGCATTTTTTTTTTTTTTAATTTTGGCGCTGAAATACACCGAACATATTTCGCTAAGAACTTTAATTCAGCAATAACCATTTTAAGCCAAGTAGCGCATCAAAAATATAAATAAATTATAAAATATTTCAGAAAAAATATTGGAACAGGAATAATAGTCACCTAAATGATCTATTTTTATCGGAGTAGATAATTGTATGGAAAAAAAAATGTGGTTTTAGGAATAGAAAATTTCTTTCCACAAGCATAAAAAACATAAAATAATATATACATAATATGAAAGATTCTTATAAATTAACGAAAAGGTGCAACCAACAAAAGTATAATCAAATAAACTGGAGTGCCATTCACACGACATTCCCTTACCCTGAAATTTAATACTATAAGTACGGATTGGAGATTGAGGGTTAAGATAACGAGTACTGTTATGTAAACCTGTGTTAAAACAATTCAACTTTGGCTTCGGAACAGCTTTATTTGACAAATAATTCTATGTGAGGGGGGCTGCCGCCGTCATCAACCCCCCGTTTCATTATTGTACCTACTTTTATAGACAATTCAAATGTGTTATTAACGTCAAAAGTTCATTTAAAATTATACAGACAACTTTCACACGCATCATTCCTTGAAACTTTTCAGTATTGACCAAAGATTTCTAGTAACAAACGTATTCACTTCAAATTACATAATTTAGATTGACTGAAGTTATTTGTTTTTAATTTACTCTAACAGACACAGGCAAAGCTAAAATCATAAAACTTGACTTCGGTATTCAGGACGCCTCAAAGCGTGTGAATATACAAGCAAGCAATCGATGAATATTTAGCTTAAAAAAATACGTTATTTACCATGTGGTTTTGAGGAATTAATTTCAATTTCTTTCCTGGACATAGTAAAATATTATATGATATAGTACATGATAGTAAAGCAATTTCCCTAACAAATAAAAAACTAGTATGTTGTGGCCACCACAAGACTTTCTTCTATATTTACCTATACATATTCAATCAGTAACAATATTAAAAAAAAAAAAAAAAAAAAAAAAAGTACGATTTTTTTTTCTAAGTTTTTTTTTTTTTTTTTTTTTGTTAAAAGTAAAAAAAAAAAATGATAACTTTGTTTTAAATTATCACAGATTTATAGTTCAACCATTCGTTTTAAATGTATTGACGAGACCTTTCGAAAGATACCCATCTTGAAAATTTATCCCCCCCGGGGGGGGGGGGGGTACATGCAGAAAATTTTTTTCCTAGTTACATACTACTATTATTAATAATTCATATTAATTTTACAATCACAAGTTTAAAAAAACTCTTATTATGCACATTTATACGAATTTTTGTCCTATGCTGCCATGTTAAAAATTTAGATAAAATGCTATCACAGCGCCACCTGTTGAGCTATTGATCCCTAAATGTAATCAGCACCAAATTATGTCGGGGACCAACTAAATACCAAGTTTGGTTAAGTTTCTTTAAAAAAAAAAAAAAAAAAAAAAATACGATTTTTTTTTTCTGTTTTTTTTGTTAAAAGTAAAAAAATCGATAACTTTGTTTCAAATTGTCACTGATTCATAGTTCAACCATTCGTTTTAAAGGTATTGACGAGATCTTTCGAAAGATACCCATCTTGAAAATTTACCCCCCCCCCGGGGGGGTACTTCCCCCCCAGGGGGGGAACCGGTGCCCCCACATGCACAAAATTTTTTTCATAGTTAACTACTACTATTATCAAAAATTCATATTAATTTTACAATCACAAGTTTAAAATAACGCTCATTATGTACATTTATACGAAATTTTGTCCTATGCTGCCATGTTAAAAGTTTACATAAAATGCGATCACAGCGCCATCTGCTGGGCGATTGATGACAGACAGACAGACAAACAGACAGACAGACAGACATTTTCTAAAATCTATTAATTCGTGTTCTCCATATCCCAAAACATGTAAATCCATCAAAAGTCGCGAAAATTTTCGCGAATCCAATACTTTCTCTATATTACATATAGAAGAAAGTAATAATGTTACACTGTTAAACATTTCAGTTCAAGGTTGAACCAAATGTTGATACTACAGTAGCTTCAGAAACCAAAACATGGTACATTTTTGCTGCCACCATGCGATAGTGAAACCTTCTACTATGATTTGGCGTTTCTTGTTTAAAAAAAGCACCAAATAATGGTAAAAAAATTTCTCCGTCTTATGAATGTAGCTATTGAAGTACCAAGCCTTGGTTTAGTAAAGCACCAAATAATGGTAAAAGGTTTCACTATCGCATGGTGGCAGCAAAAATGTACCATGTTTTGGTTCAACCTAGGAGAAATTTTTTAACAGTGTATGGTTTAAATATTGCCAGTCCTGTATATCTTATGAAAGTTATGTACACATCACATAGTGCACATAAATATAATCCTATATTAATAACGCATGGCACAGCCTGAAATACACTTCCATCAATTTTCAAGTATTGTAGCATTATAATCTAGTTCTTTTGTGTAGCACTGCAAACGCATCGTGAATGATTTTTATACCATATTCTACATGAAACATGTTTTTATGTATATAAAAAATATATGTTCGTTTCATTTGGTTTAGTGCAGTCTATAGATGTTAAACTCTACTTACCTGCAATTTCCCCCATAGACGCAATCTAATAGAAATCTCTTCGGTGTCCCTGTACACGAACCTTGTGCTTGATCTCAACGAAAACTTAGTGTAGAATCCCTATCTGATACACATTTAGAATGCCAAGTTTGAACTTTCTGCTTTAATTTGTTTTTGAGATATGCTGATAACGGACAGATACACACACAGAGATCAACCGCTAAAAGCATGATTTTCGGATTCAGGAAACCTCAAAACGTGCAAATATAACAAAAGCTCAATTTCGAAAATTTGACCCAAAAACAACTTTCCTTCTCTACCTTATGGATGAGAGAAAGTAAAAAGGTACTGAAAAAAAAATCCCCCTTTTAAAACAGAAAGAATATATATATATATATATATATATATATATATATATATCATCGCCAGTACGCCAACAAACGTTCAAAAGCCGCCAAGGGAAAGATATAATGAAGTTATGTACCATGTAATAAAGAAGCACCACAAAACTGGCGTTGTAAAAATATGGTGCAGGTGCGTTGCCGCTTTGACTGCAGCACTCGTGCGTACTTTATTCGCGTGCTGAAGGGTCGTGTGTTTTTTCGACCCGAAACAATTGTTGCGAGTTTATTGCATTTTATGGTGTTTATTCAAAGTCTGTAAGTAATATGTACCATGTGTTTTACTTATTTATTTACTTTTCGTATATATCAACCAGCACGCTAATTTAACATATAAATTAATGAACATCCATGAGTGACTGCACATGCGCGCTGTCGGGCACAAATATTTGATTTATCTATATATTAATAGGCAAGCATAAAATTTGTAGCCCCTTTTTAACATATTAATTATGGGAGTAGAGGGTTGAAAATGGTATCATTCGAAAGGTATGGTTAGCCGGAAGGTGCGAATACAAATATTATTTTCTTACGATGTCAAGAAGGTATTTAAAAATACATTTATTTTTTATGCATTTTCCCCCATTCTTCCCTTTTATACACGTGTTCCTTTACATTAAAAAATACCTAAAAGTAGAAGGTTGTTAAATCTGGCTATTTCATAAATTTCAAATAAAACCATAGACACAGTAATTTGTATAATGTAGCATCACAATACGCAAGCGAAGTGATGACGTCACTGTCTGTCCATGGAGCCATGAAAAAGATTTTCTATGGTAATCGTCCATTGGATTTTTTGTAAAAAATTATTAAAAAATAACGGAAATTATCTGTCGATTTTAATTCTGATATTTGGGTATAGTTATATATAAGTTACTGTCTACATGTGTTTGATTCAGTTATTTTTTCTGTAAAATTGATAAAATTTTAATTTAAAATCACAAAACTCCAGAAAAAAAAATGGTAAACTTCCAGTTTCGAATGTAAACATAAACATTTCATTTCAAAGGGTGATATTTAAACAATAAATATTGAACTAATATACTAAATAAAAGGAAAATGGATTTGTTACTAACTGCTGCATGTATAAGTAGACGATACGGAAAAAATTCCGATTTCCGTTTTTTGCTGAATTTACATGTTTTGAGCTTTCTTTACGTTTCAGTTAACTGAAATTGGCTACTTATTTTTTTAAAAAGTGTCTTTATTGCTAGATTTTGTGGGTAGAAGAAGCAAATAGAAGATATATAAAAACTTTTGATTTCCGGTTTTCGATGAATTTACACGTTTTGAGATTTCCTTGCATTTTAATTAAGTGAAATTGACTACTTATTTTTATTTTTTAAAAAGTGGATTTATTATTCTTTCCTCTGCATATATAAGTAGAAAATATAAGATTAAGAAAAGTTTTAGATTTTCGGTTTTCGATAAAGTTACACGTTTTGAAATTTCCCGAACTCAATTCGACCATTTTTGAAAAATATCTTTTTTTTTTTTTTTGTTCAAACACTGTACTTTATGAACCAATCGAATTAATTTAATAGAATTTGATACTTGGTTGGGCCTTGGTTTGGCATGGTACCTATTAGCTTCTGGGCTGCATCACACAACAACGTTTCACGTTGCGATTTTCTCTCATTTCAGGAAAGGCTAACATGTACAGAGAGAAATAGTTATATTAAGTAAAACTCTGCTGATTCAGTTAGAGTGAATATCGGCAAACAATTGCCTCAACTGTGTTGCAATTGCATTCCGTTTAGGACAAGGCAATAACTTTGCTTTACCTCGCTTTGAAAAAAAAAATGGTCGAGTTTCGACCACTGGGCGATACTAGTTTAAATTAATATTTAAAAATAGAAATCAAAATAACAGTATGTTAAGGGGAAATTTATATAACAATAAAATATTGGTTGTTTAAAATCCAGCTGAAATAGCGTTCATAACATATTGTATAAGCAGACCCATACAGGCGTGAAATTGTTGTCATTTTACGGTTGAAAGGATGCATGATAAATTCAAAATAACGTTAAAATAAACACTATGTATAGTACACAAAGTGTTGCATATATATAGTTGCGATCTACATATAAAAGTCTATTTCGGTATTTTTCGGTACTCTTTGTGTCAAAGTTGTCATCCAATAAGCACACAAATTGAAGTTTACGGGTAAGGCGATGTCGCACGCACCAGAGACAACGACCTGAAACGTTGTGGTTGGGGAATCTCTGTCGAAGTCAGCGAGGTCTCGGAGAGAATTTTTTTAAACAATTTTAATGAATTTTATTTCTCAATTCCTATTTGTAAAGCGATATATATATATATATATATATATATATATAATGTTTTTTTTTTTTTTTTTTTTTTTTTTTTTTTTTTAATATAGTGACCAGCGAAGCTGGCAAAGCCTGCTAGTATGTATATAAAAGAATTATCAACTCAATCGCTTAAAAAATATATAACACATTTTGTAAATTACAACAATGACATACGTTACGCTACTAAATTAAAACAATATTTTTATATACATTATTTCTGATGTCGAATACAAAAAGCATATTTTAAATTTTAGCTTACATAGTTTATATATATATATATGTGTGTGTGTATAAAACGATAAACATTCCGGTCGCTAAGAAAATATACAAATTATTTTATATCTTTAAGTTATCTATCTTTTAATAAATTACAATTTCCTTTGTTTTATTGAAGGAAAAGGATGCATTTAAAACAAATATTCCATTTCTTTTTTATATGGGCTTAATAAAAAGTTAATTACTAATTAGTTTACTTAAAAAAAAAAAAATGAATGAATGTGCAGTTATTTATTTGTTATTTATTTTTGCTTTGAAGGAGTGCTTTGCTCAATAGATTTATTTATAAATATTAAATCCAGTGGATGTAAAAAGCACATATAAACATTTTAAACAATAATCAGGAAGCTAAAATGTTTAAAGAAATCGTAACGTAAAATATTTCAATAGAATTTAATGAATATAGATAATTTCGTTTTATCTAAAAAAGCGGTAAAATAAAACTTAGTTAATTGTATCCTCAAGAACTGAGCATTTTAATAGAATTTTTACTGAATAGATTTTTCTTTCCGCTTTTCTTTTAATAATTACTATAGAAGATAAAAATAGTTAATTCTTGATTATTCTATTACTGCCCAAATATTTATTGACTAATTTATGTTTTGACTAAAACACATTTAAATATATATATATATATATATATATACATAGTGGAGGATTTATGTTCTGCAATAACGTTTTTTACTCTAATTTGCTTAAAATGAACACTTTAAAGGACGTGAGATAGCTAAAATTTGTAGTGTATAATAAAATAAATAATGCATGTTATCGAGGCAGTGATGAGCTACAGTACATTGATGTACTTCTGTAAGTCTTCTCAAATCTGTTGTAAACTACCCGACATAGTAAAAGCAACTACATGAAGAAGTCGATAAAATGTGATGAAAATTTGCACACAGACAACGCATGCATATCTAAATAAGTGATACTACGTACAATAGGATAATTTGGGATACAATGGCATATTACGGAGTTTTCAGTATAAAGAAGGACCTCTTGTCGCGGCAATACAAGAAGCATCCCTACGAGGTACGGATAGTGTCCTCAGGAAAATTAGTCCATTTGTTTTTAACTATTCTCCACAGTTTGTCCTATACTGAGGCTGGTGTAGAGCAGACAAATGACGACCAATCGCGTCCAACAGATTCTATATTGGTGAGAGATTAGAAAATAATGAAGAACAAGTAAGAGACTTTACATGCCCCAAGGCATGTCTGCTAATGAGTGCAATGTGCGGTCACACTTTGTCTTGAGGAGAAAAAAACATTTTGTAGTTATTGAATGTATTGCAGTACAAAAAACTGCAGCCTCAAATCAACCTATCGTCGTGCAGTCAGTGTGCCACTTTTGCGCACTGGGACTGATCTACTAACTAATCGGATGGCACCTCAAACCATTATGCCACGTTTACGAGCAGTATGGGGTTCAACAATATTATTCAGATTCCTCTAGACTCTCATCATGGAAACAATCATTAGACAAACAGAACCGAGACTTGTTGTTGAATACCACGTGGTGTTCAGAGTTTATCTAAATGTGCTGTTTGGTTACTGATGGTTCCTTGATAAAAGTCTCTAGACGTCGACGTATAGAGGAAATCTGAAAATTAGTTTTGAATGACGTACCGCTCGTCAACGTCGTATAATGGTTAGGGGTGTCATTACACTTTGATAGCAAGTCACTCCTGATACGCATGTGAGGCTCACTGACTCCATGACGATATGTTAATTTGGTTCTGCAGCTGGTTATGCCACCATACGTTGAATTGCTGGAAAATTGTTTTTCCAAGCAAGACCCTATATTGTGCGATCGTACATTGCACTCATTAGCAGACAAGACTTGCATCATGTCCAGTTCATTGAGAAGAAAAAAATATACCGTCTTCCTCTAGAACGAATAAGTGGTCATTTTCGAAATCCCTAAAATAGAAATAGAAATTTACGAGCTATGCATATAAGGCACTCCAATAAACTGAATAGACTAAATGATCGAGAATTTCTAGTCTATACATTTCTAGATGGTAGAACAATAATCTGAGTATAGGCACATAATAGGCGAGATGTATTAATCCTGGACGATAGATCTAATGCCCCAGCCCTGCCCACCCGCTCCTCGATGTCTTTTTCTAGTCAATTTTGTCCTTTTATTACTTCTGGTGTGAGCTTTTTTTTTTTTTTATACACACTTGACATTGTGAGTATTTTTGGTTTTCGCCCCATGATATTTCTATGGAATTTTAGCTTTTTTTCCCCTCTCATTTTCTACATTCTAAAGTGCGGTGATATCATGCGAAATTATCGCTTGATTTTCAAGAATTTGGTTATAAACCAAGATTATAGTTGCTAAGACAGTCCTCTTGTGTTCGCATCTATTTGCAGAGATTTATGAATAGGTTTGACCACGATTATATAGGCAAACGCTCTAGAATTCTAATAAGGTTTTCCAGAACTCGCTTTAAAATGGGACTATTTATAAGGATGACATGGAATTTTTTTTTTCTAGAGCAGCAATTTAGATTGTAGGTGTCAGTTACAGAATTGTTTCTCAGTGTTCCTTCCATGACATTCAATATATTCTATTTTTTCACCATTTGAGATTAATGGGAAGCCATTACCGGCCATTTGTTAGCTCGGCTTCAGCCTCCATAAGAGGGTAGGAGAATGGTTAAAAATATATGTGCTTCCACGCTAAATAAATCTATACCTCGTAGGGCTGTGATTTTGTATCGCCTCAACAGGGACTCAATTTTTTTTTTTTTTTTTTTTACTTATGATTTCGTTACGTTGTTCTATCTAAAATTACCTTTTTGGGAATACCCTCATTTGTTTATTTATGAATCAGACTTCTGTGTATAAATTTGCATCATTTTCTACCCACCTCTTCATGGTGTTGCATTTTCTAAGTCAGGTAGTGTATGCTTTGTTGTAATAATTAATTAAAATACATTTTACTTTATACATAAAAAAATACATAAATGTAAATATTTAATTTCTTTTCTTAAAATAATTTTATAATAATACTAGCAGGCTTTGCCCACGTCGCTGGTCACCATATTTAAATGAATATTAAAAATAATACTAATCATTTTAAAAAATAATGAATATTATAATGAATAAATGAATAAATAATAAATAAATGTGCACTCACTAATTTCACTTTAAAGTAAATCACTATTTTCACTTTAAAAATAAAAACTAAAGAAAACAAAATCCATTTAAATCATAAAAAAAAATTACTACGGTATACCGCTGCCTTCGGCAGCGTCTTTTCCACCTTCAATGTTTCGCGTCCATGTCACTATTGCCTGAGACGACTAACGTTTTATCATAGAAATTTAATTTGGATACTTACTGGAATACTGTTTTGAAACGGATAATGAAAAAAATAATTAAATGAAAGATTTGCCTTTTTCTTATTTAAATCGCGATGACATTAAACAACACTATACATACTATACATAGAATTTACTATCGAGTAATTTCTTATATTTTGTTTGATTTACCCGGTCGACCATAAAATAGTAGCAATTCCTCTCCAGATATAGTACTGTACTACAGTATGTTATAAACTTAAATTGGAGTCAAATCAAAAAAAAAAAAAAAAAACTAAAAGTACGATTACAATATTTAAAAAATCTGGAGTGACTCCACTCGACTTTCCGAACATTGAGTAATTAACAGTTTTGTAGATAAAGTAAAGAAAGAGGAGTTGTTAAACAAACAAAAGAGAGAAAACCATAATAGAGTGTTTGAGTATTTTTCTCCATCTATTATACGATGTTTTATTTAACGCTACTGAACTTTGAGCCCACAGATCATAATGATAAAGAATTTTTCGTTGTGTCCCTGTAAAAACCTATAAATGCTAAATTCACCAAAATGCTTATAGTTAGTGCAACAGTGATTTATAATACTCATATAAATTTTCAGCTCAATTCAATAAGGTGTTTAGATGCTATCGTACTTTTAAAAATTTAGTCCCATAGGCCATAATGATAAAGAATTTTTCTTTGTGTCCCTGTAAAAAAACTGTAAGTGCTAGATTCACCAAAGTCTATACAGTTAGTTCAACTGTGATCTATAACATGTGTACAAATTTTTTGCTCAGATTAAGAAGGCGTTTAGGCGCTATCACACTTTTAAAAATTTGGCCCCATAGGCATAATGATAAAGAATTTTTCTTTGTGTCCCTGTAAAAAAACTATAAGTGCTAGATTCTCCAAATTCTATACAGATTGAGTATTTGTGACCTATAATATGTGTAAAAATTTTTTCTCAATTGAATAAGGCGTTTAGATGCTATCGCACTTTTAAGATTTTGCTCCCATAGGCCATAATGATAAAGAATTTTTCTTAGTGTCCCTGTAAAAAAACTATAAGTGCTAGATTCACCAAAATCTATAGGGTTCGTACTATGGTGACTTACAATATGCGTACCAACTTTCAGGTTAATTGAACAAAGCGTTTAGACGCTAGCGTGTTCACTCACAGACATACACACATACACACATACACACATACACACACACATACATACATCATCGTAAAAATAGTGAAAACGGACTCAGGGGACCTCAAAACGTATAGAAACATCAAAATCTCGAATTCGGATTTTTGACATGATTACAATACTTTCCTCACTATAGTGTTCGGAAAGTAAAAAGGACATTTTACAGCACTTTATAGAGCATTGAATGAAGAAAAATCAGAATCTTCTGGTTATGGAGGGAACGTTTCCTAGTGAAAAATTTTGCAAAAAATCACGATTGTTAATAACGTTTTAATTAGTACACTCATGTCCATAAATTAAGGATAATTCAGATGCACACTGAAATCGAACTTTAATGCAAAAATTTCACCTGTAGAAATATCACGCACATCTTCAAGAATAACATGCAAATTATAGGAAGCCATCAGGTGACGCCGATATGATGTTACAATGACGAAAGTGTAAGAAGGGGGTAGATAAGGAATGGGAGCAAAGAAGGAAAATTGCTCACAAGCATTCTGTGTGCCGCTCAGTGCCACAACCGAATGGTTATGACACAGAGGATGCATGCAGATAATTTTTTACGTGGTAGAATTATCGGCCGACTAGAATGTGGGCGTACTCAGATAGAAGTATCGGTGGAACTTAGAATCGCCCAATGTGTCATCTGTAGGCTTTGGCAACGATTCCAAAATGATGGAAATGCTAGTCGACGTTACAGTACTGGTCGGCCCCGAGTTACAATGCCGAATGACCACCGGTATTTGGCAGTAACTGCCAAAATAAGCAGATAAAGCACAGCATCAGACCTGTCTCGTCAGTTGTCTGCAGCCACGATTGCCACAGCTTCAATTCAAATCGTGTATAGACGTTTGGGAGATATTGGTCTATATCCTCGCAGGCCTGTTAGATGTGTTCCACTCACGGCAATGCACTGTGCCAGCGGTTAACTTGGAGTAGAGAAGATGTAATGTGGACAGCGGCACAGTGAGCTTGTGTGATGTTTTCCGACGAATTTAGCTTGCAGTGTGATTCACGCCAGATCCTCATATGTAGAACGTCAGGTAGCCGTTACCACCAAAACGGCATCATTGAACGCGTTACTGTGGGACAGGAGTGCTCGTTTGGGGGGAGGGGTCATATTGGGCACCAGAACAGATCTCCATGTTCAAATCGGAAGAATGATAGGCCAGATTTATCGGGACATCATTCGGGAACAACATGTGCGTTTGTTTAGGGGTGCCATGAGCCCAGAATTTGTGTTTATGGATGACAATGCGTGTCCTCACCGTGCAAACGTTGTAAACGGATGCCTACTATCTGAAGCTATCATCCGCATAGAATGGCCAGCATTTTCACCTGACTAGAATCCGATAGAGCATGTATAGGACATGCTTTTACGAAGAGTTGTAGTCCATCAACCACCTCCTACACGTGTACCGGAACTTCGGAGACAATTGCTTACTGAATAGAGTAATCTTCCTCAAGATCAGATCAATAATTTAATTCTCAACATTCCTAATCATTGTAAGGACTGTATTTCACCATCTGAGAGATATACTATGTATTAACCATCATACCAACCATGTAATGTTAAGTTTTTGTACGGGAGATTTTTTTTTGTAATTGCTTCAGGGAGCAATAATCGTAGTTTTTATAAATGGTATCCTACATAAACCACCCTTTTTTGTTCTTGATCTTTTGTTTAATAAATGGACTTCATGAATAAATCATGTTTGTTTTGCTTCTGAACCTTTATTTGCCTCTGCTAGCATTATCCTTAATTTGTGGACATGAGTGTTTTTTGCTTCCAATTTAAAAATAAAATTGGGCTTCAAGGTGCAGAGGGTGATATTTTAGACTGTGTGTGCACCAAATTTTATATATGTTAAGTGCGGTACATTTTTCTAGAGACAGCTCTAAAGAGGGAAAGACAGACGCTATTTCAGTTTTATTAATAAGCTATTAAAATAAACTTAGAGAACAGGTATTCAACAGAACCCTGTTGGCAAACTGAAATTTCAAAAATAAGTCGGACTTTTCTTGCCAACGTCTTTATTTATGCAATTGCGATAACTATTTTTATTCATCGCCAAAATGACAATAAATATTAAAAATCGCCATGGATATTTTATATTAAAGCTCTACCCACATTACTTTGTGAACCATAAGTTCAAGAAAAAAAATCTGGTGTGAAACAACAATACGTTTTCCTGGCTTCCTGGTTTCCATTACCCACTATTACACGTATACGCACTTTTAGGAGATAATGTGATCAGAAGAAATCAAACTGACCTAAAATAGTAGACACATAACAATTTTCCAATAAGAGTTAGCTGATACACATGAAAAGACATGTAAAACGAATTTTACTTACTGAGTTAAAAAAAAAATAATAATAATAATAATAAAGAAAAAAATTGATAGGGGCAATTTTTAAACACCAATTTCGGAGATCTAAAACTGACCTACTTAATCAAGGTAACTGTTATTTTTATTATTATTTTTTATTTTTTTTTAATAACCAAGTAAGGCATTAAATGATATCTAAAATGGATTTATGTAACAATTTTCAAGAAAATCATTAGAGAAGTTTTTTGAGTTACTTAATTTTGCCAAAACTTGGCGTATTCAATTGTTGACTGGAAAACAACAATTACATACAATAGGATATTTCAAAGGGAGTTAATATGGTGGGTTTGAAAAAAATCCGTACAGCCATTTTTAAAGAAACGGACTTGCGAGACCTGAAATTGAGCTATTTATACAGGACACCTATCATTTTTTCTGAACTAACTAACTATGCCATTCGAAAAGACACCTAACAGAGTGTTTGTATAACAAGTTCGAAGAAAGTTTGAAGAAACAGCTGTTTTTTGAGATACTTCCAGTTTCCGATGTCCTATTTTCGGTTTTTCAATTTTCACCAAAAGTTAGCAAACTCATCTGTACACCAGACTTGTTTCAATTTCGTCATTCTATATTTATAGTTTCGGAGATATAATAGTTAGAATATTCCCCGCATACAAACACACACACACACACTGACCAATTATAAAAACTATTTTTTTGGACTAAGGATACCTTAACGTGTAAATCAGGTGAAAACTCGATATCGAATTTTTGGACCGAATATAATACTTCCATTACCTACGGTAATCGGGTAATGGAAGTAAAAAGGTATAGAACTACTTGATAAAATCAAATCAGTATTTTAAATATAAGTAAATAAAACAATTAAAAAATGTTATGACCTCAATTTTATCAGAATATTTTGATGATACAGATTTAATTCTCCATTTTGTTTATTTTATTTTATTTTATTTTATTTTACTTATTTATTTATTTTTTCACGTGTACATATTTTTTTTTTTTAGGAAAAATAAATGAAATAGGAAATTGTAAACATTATATTTTATTGGCAACAGGCTGAAATTACAACGCAAAGAAAAATGTAGCAAAATTTAATCGAGTCAAACACGTTAGTACCTTTTAATCAATAACTTTCTTCCTAATTAAAAATTTTAAAATCCTGCTTCCAGGTGCACACGGATCCATTAGAGACTATATTCGTGCCAAATTGCATGTCTGAAAGTGCGGTAGATTTTTCTGTAGACAGCTGACAGACAGACGCCATTTCACTTTTGTTAATAAGACCACAAGACTCTGTCAAAGGCAGAGGTGTCCCGCTATCTTTGGGGCCGCGGTAGCCCAGTCGGTAGAGCGCCGGCCTCGTAATTGGAAGATTGCGGGTTCGGTACTCGAGCCGGCCAAAGACCGTCGTGTACACTAATGGTGGCTGGTGCACGTAAAATCTGTCGTGGCCACAATGTCCTCCATGTTCCCATCAAAAATTTTACCTCTGGGGGTTACCGAAGCGGGAGAGCCATCCCTTCCGTGGAGGATCAAAATTGTGATGGCATGTCTCCGGACCCCTTCTAGGGGGGTGTCCCAGACCGTCGCCAATTGCCCATCTGCGCAGCATTAGTGCGACGTAAAACCCAATCACCATCACCCGCTATCTTTGAGATTTTGAGCGATCGCAATTGATTTATTTATTTATTTTTAAGTTTTTATTTAAAACTTGATTTTTTTTTTTTTTTTAAGTTAAATATAATGACTAGCGGCGCGGGCAGAGCTAGCAGGTTTTTTTCCCGCATCGCTGGATATTATATTTAAAGGAATAAAAAAGAAGAATCAATATTTTCACTTTATAAATAAAAAGTAAAAAACAAAATTCTGGAAAACGCTCAAAAACTTTCCACCCACAATATTTCGAGTCATTGTCACTGTTGCCTACTGAGATGATTAATGCTTGAACCTAAGAGTTCTATTTGTTTTTCTTTATTGATATACTGCTTCGAAACTGACAAAAAATAAATAAAAGTACCTTTTTGGTATTTAAATCGTGACTACAGTAAACAACAATGCACAGACTATATTTAGAATTTGCTATATATAGACAGCTGACAGGGGAAAGACAAACGCTATTTCGGTTTTTCAATAAACTATTCAAATAAACTAAATACACATTAACATTAGAGAAAAGCCCTAATATATAATTCACTTTTTTCGAAATTTGAACTTTGACTAACATCTTGGATGTTTCTTGCCAAGGTCTATACGCCTGTAGCTTAATTCCGATAGCTATTTTTATTCATCGCCACCAGGACAATAAATATTAAAAGTCTCCAAAGGGAATTTATGCTAAAACTGCACCGATATTACTTTGTGAACCATAAGATCAACGGGAAAAAATATTATATAAAAAATATATATAAAAGATATTTGATTAAACGAAATTAATATTTTAAATATAAATAAATTAAAAATGTTTAAATGTTATGAAGTCAAATTTGTCAAATATTTTTGATGATACAGGTTTAATTTTCCATTTTTTTAATTATTATTCATGTGTAGAGAAATGTTTATTTTTATGCAGAAAAAATATGGTGTGAAATAACGACACTATTTCCATTACTCACTATTACACGTATTGTATGCATTTTTTGGAGAGAATGTGATCAGAAGGCATAAAAATGACTTAACAAAGTAGACACCAAGAAATTTTCCGGTTAGAAAAACTTAATACACGCGTAAAAATATATAAAACAGAGTTTACATAGTGAGTTAAAAAAAAAAAAAATTGTTGTTTTTTTTTTTTTTTTTTAAACACCAATTTTCGAGATCTAACACTCACCTACCCAATCAGGATGACTGTTAGTTTTCCAGCAATAACCACATAATATATGAGAAAGGATTTCTAAAATGAATTTATGTAACGATTTTCAAGAAAATCATTAGAGCCGTTTTTGATATACCAACTTTTACCGAAATTTGGCATACACATTTATTGACCGGAAAACAATAATTACATACAAAAGTATAATTAAAAGGGAGTTAATATGGCGAGTCTGAAAAAAATCCCTTCAGCCGTTTTTAAAGAAACGCACTTCGAGACCTGAAATTGAGCTATTTTTGCAAGATGCCTATCAGTTTTCCTGACCTAACCAACTATATCATTCAAAAGGGCATCTAAAAGAGCGTTTATATAGCAATTTTTAAGAAAATCCTTAGAGCCGATTTCGAGATACGGATTTACGGTCCCACTTCCGGTTTTCTAATTTTCACCAAAATTTCGAACATTCATCTGTACACCAGACCTGCCTCAATTCTGAAGTTTTGTAGTTCTATCTTTGATAGTTTCGGAGATATGAAAGCCGGAAGATTTCCCACATACATACATACACAAGCTCACAAGAACACAGACACAGACACTGGCCAATTGCCAAAAACTACTTTTTTGGACTCAGGAGACCTTAAAATATGTAAATCAGGTGAAAACTCGATATTGAATCTTTGGACCAAATATAATACTTGCATTACCTACTGTAGTCGGGTAATGGAAGTAAAAATAAATTAAATAAAAAATTGTAATCTTTTTATTTACTGGCAGCAAGCTAAAATTACAGCGAAAATGAAAATGTCGAGAAATTTAATAGTTAAAAATGTTAATAAGTTTTAATCAATAACTTTCTTCCTAGTTAAAAAATTGAAATTCCGGCTTCGAGATTCACACGGAGTCGTTAGAGACTATATGTGTGCCAAATTGCATGTCTAAAGGTGCCTTTATAGTGGTCGTTCCGTTCCGCTGTCCGCAAGTACTGAGCTAGAATATAAGGAGGAATAACTAGCTACTGAATAAGAAATTGAATAGAATAGTATTGAATTTGAAGTTATCACTCCTTATATTCTAGCTCTGTTCTTGCATACAGCGGAACGGAACGGCCACTATAAAGCCTGCTTTAAAGTGTGGTAGATTTTTCCGTAGACAGCTGATAGATAGACGCCATTTCGCTTTTATTAATAAGATTCTAAATTTATCTCCATTGATTGGTTTTTGACTTGAATGACAGGGAATTTATACTAGGTAAAACAAAAATTGATTTTTTATGTAAACTAAAAAATATTTATTATTATTATTATTATTATTATTGTTTTTCATATAAATATATATGAGTAAGAAGTTTGACACCTGAAAAATAGTAAAGAGCAAACAGATACGTATGAAAAGTCAGAACTTCGTCCCCATATTAAAATCACACTCTAATCAATACAATGCATCGTTTATATGTGCTTTCTTCTTTATAAGATTCTGGTATTTGAAAAGATTTGTTCGTTGGTACTTTTAGAGTGCACTGTTAAAAATTTGGTGTTACTTTGAACCATAACTTGCTACTGAAGTAGCTACAATCACCCGATGTTTTAGCCTTTTACCATGATTTGGTAACTTTATGTTAAAACAAATATTATTATAATGTTTTAAATTTAAAATAAACAAATAAAAATAAATAAATAAATCGACTAAGATCGAACTGAAAACCTTCTTGTCTCAAGTCAAACACTCTGGCACTGTGTCACGTCTTCTTACGGCTGATTCGGTTTCGTTGATTATGATTAAGGGTTACATGCAAACGGAACGCTCGCAATTTCAATGACGTAAATTTTGCAATTTTTTGCAAATACAGTCGGCAGCAAAAGTAACAGAGCACTGGCGAAAATTCTTATGTAAAAAAAGTACACTTATTGCAGATTTGATAAATAAAACCTTGTCGAATCCAGTTCTTAGTCAGTCTAAGAACATGATTCGACAAGGATTCATTTAACAAAACAGTGTTATGTGTGATTTTTCATATAGGAATATTTGTTAGTGCTCGGTTACTTTTGCTGCCGACTACAGTCATACATTTGGAACGCCTGCAAACGGCTTTGCAACTGGAAGTGTTTCATTTGTATGTACTCCAAAAGGGGCTAAGTTTTCTACGATCTTATCTCGGACCATGGGTGCGTTGTTGCACAGAATTTGCACTTCACCCTATGTTTACGACCACGCTCTATAATTTTAGCTTAGTTCGGATTCAAAAGAAATTTTACAGATTCATACAGTCGGTAACAAAAGTGTCCAAACACTAGCAAAAATTCCTATGTAAAAAAAAAAAAAAATACACTTCATACGGTTTTGTTGGATAAATCCTTATCGAATCATGTTCTTAGACTGAATAGGAACAGGATTCGACAAAGATTTATTTAACAAAACCGTATGAAGTGTACTTTTTTTAAATAGGAATTTTTGCTAGTGTTCGGACACTTTTGTTACCGACGGTACTTCCCTTGTGAGTGGATGTATGGTGAATCCAAGTTTTGGTGCAACTAAATTCGATCGCAAGAGAAGAAAACTCAAAAGTGAAGTTGAACCATATTATAGTATTGCTTATAACTTTAATCCATATAGTGGTTCAATTTTAAACTGAAATTTTTAACAATGCATATTATTTTCCTAATTTTTCCTAATATAATATAGTCCTATTATAAATAACTCTTTTTATGGATATAATTTTAGAACAGAGCTATTTAGCCGAGTTCTTAAGTTAATTATAATAAAGTCTCGTACAGCGCGGTGGCAGAGATGACAAATAAATAAAACAGTTTTATTTTTTAACACCACTAAATTTTTTGGGTATCAATCTATTGGTTCATACACTCGATTTAAGTTTTGTATAAAGCGGTTGCTTTGATATAAAATTAGTGGTGTTAAAACATAAATTTGTAATATTCATGAAGCAAACTTGCACCCACGTTGTAAGAGACGTAATTGTATTGTAATTTCCTTGCAGTCACTTTGGAAAATCACATTTTATATATATTCAACTTTTAAAAAAGGGCTTAAAATTTTCACTATTTAATGCATTCAATAATTTAAAATACGAAAAAGTTAAAATGCCAGAATTTTCTTTTAAATTAAAATTTACAATAATTTATACGTTTATTTTCTAATTATTAGATAATAAATACTTTTTATAATAACGAAGAAAAATAATCTAGTGTGTCAATCACACGACTTTCTCTTACCCTGAAATTTTATACTATAAATACAGGTTGGAGATTAAGAGGTAAGATAACGATGTTATCGTTATGTAAACCTATGTTAAACAATTCAAATTAGGCTTCGGAAGAGTTTTATATGGTAATTAATTCTGTGTGAGGGGGCTACCTCCCCCCTCAACCCCCCATTTCATTAATGCACCCAGATTTATATAAAATTTAATTCGGTTATTAAAAAATAATTCTGTTTTTAAAAATTAATTTATTAAAATTATTATTTAAAAAAATTATCTTTTATGATAATGCAGACGATTTCCATATGAGAGAAGTAATATAACACTAAATATGCAAAAAAAGTCCATTTTATTCTCAATATAAAATAAAATAAAATAAAATAAAATTAACAATCTTTTTTTTTTTTTTTTTTTTTTCGTTAAATGTAAAAAAAAAAAAAATCGATAATTTTATTTTAAATTATCGCAGATCGATGTTTCAACTATTCGTTTTAAAGGTATTGGCGAGCTCTTTTGAAACATAACCATCATGAGAAAATTTACTCCCCTTCGAGGTGGAACTTCCCCCCCCCCAGGGGGGGGGGGGAAGCGAGGCTCCTACACACACAAAATTTTTTTCCCAGTTGACTATCTCTATTACAAAATATATATATTCGTTTCATTTGGTTTAGTGCAGTCTATAGACGTTAAACTCTACTTACCTGCAATTTCCCCCATAGACGTAATGTATTAGAATTCTCTTGATCGTCCCTGTACACGAACCATTTGTTTGATCCTAACGAAAACCTTCCTGTAACATCTATATATGATACACATTTAGAATATCAAGTTTGGAATATCTGCTACTATTTGTTCTTGAGATATGCTGATAACAGACAGACAGACACACACACACAGACACACAGATATACACACAGACCATTTGCTAAAAACATGATTTTCATATTCAGGGGACCTCAAAACGTGTAAATATAACAAAATCTCGCGTTCGAAAATTTGACCCAAAAACAATACTTTCTCTATCTTATGGGTAAGAGAAAATAAAAAAAAAAAACACTCTATAAATCTAATGATGTTAAAAAAAAAAAACTTTTACTTATCATTTTTATTCTTTAGAATTAAAACAAAAAAAAATTATAATGAGATAAAAATTAATTTGTAGAAATATTTCTTTTATGGCATAAAATTATTCTTCTCTAACCTTTCATTAGCCTAAGTTTGAAAGAAATAATGAAAACTTACCGCAGAATATAGAATTATTTTGTTAGAAAATATAATAAGATTTTTAATAATTTATTTCAGTGCGTTTATGTACGAGTAATTTTTTTTTTATATTATAATTCTTTTCTTTCTTTTTTTTATATATATATATATATATATATATTTGAAAAAAATAAATATGTAAAGAATAATGTAATCATTATTTTTTGCATGCATTTTCGTAATGCTGAGTTATATTTAACGTTTTTGTTAATGTATATAATGAAATATTATTCCTTCTCTTGCTTAAAAAAATGACTGTTTTATCCTTCTTTCTTTTTATCTATTTATTTTTAGAGTTTTATGGAGTAGAAAAAAAATGTAAAAGTTCCAAAACGATATAAAATACATTCTTGCGAAAAAAATTATGAAGATCATTTTATGAATATTTAGTTCAGTGATTAATATGTTTAAAATCAGTCACATTTTTTCTTGATATGCTATATCGCTCATTTGGATGTAGAAATTATACATGTACCAAATAAACAAATACAAAATAAATAAATAAATAAATAAACAAACAAATAAATAAATAAAAACTATTATTTAAAATGAACTGCTATTATAACAGTTTTGTGATATATCTAAATATATATATATATAATTGGTCATGCTCGGTATATTCTATTTTAATGATTCACAATAAAACTGTCATTTATTTCTACTTTAACATATCATAATAAAAAGTAATACGTAAAGAAATATGGATATTCAAGTATACAATCCTAAATAATGACACTTTCATTTATATAATCTCGTTAATGATTTTTAAAACTTTCGAGGAAGATAGTTTTTCGCTAGAAACCAATGAATCATTCCGGAAAACTCCAGCACCCAGTTCGTCCTGAAATTAGTTTACGAAATTTGATAGCATTAAACCCTCATTTATCGCCGCATTTAATCACTAAATTTGTCGCTAATGACAAAATCTGTGTTTGTAAAAAAATCATCTTGTTTGTAAATATGATTCAAATGGTGCATATTTGTTTAAGGGGTGAAATATCAAATGTAGCATTTTTTCTTTAAATTAATATGCAAAGATGAAATTTGTCTTATATTTTTAACATATTAATTATGGAGTAGAGAGTTGAAAATGATAAAGTTCGAAAAGTATGATCAATGTAAATTTGAAAGAAAAAAAAAAAAAATATATATATATATATATATATAATGTCTAGATGGTATTTAAAAATGCTTCTAATTTTTATGCACTTTTTACTTTCTCTTACCCATAAGGTAGAGAAAGTATTGTTTTGGGGTCAAATTTTCGAACGCGAGATTTTGTTATATTTACACGTTTTGAGGTCCCCTGAATACGAAAATCATGTTTTTAGCAAATGGTCTGTGTGTATGTCTGTGTGTCTGTATGTCTGTGTGCGTGTCTGTATGTCTGTGTGTGTGTCTGTCTGTTATCAGCATATCTCAAGAACAAATTATGGCAGAAAGTTCAAACTTGGTATTCTAAATGTGTATCATATAGGGACGCTACAGTAAGCTTTTCGTTAAGATCAAGCAAATGGTTCGTGTACAGGGACAATCAAGAGAATTCTAATACATTACGTCTATGGGGGAGATTGCAGGAAAGTAGAGTTTAACGTCTATAGACTGCACTAAACCAAATGAAACGAATATATATTTTTTGTAATAGAGATAGTTAACTGGGAAAAAAAAAATTGTGTATGTAGGAGCCTCGCCTCCCCCCTGGGGGGATAGGTCCCCCCTCGAGGGGAGTAAATTTTCATGATGGGTATCTTTCAAAAGAGCTCGTCAATACCTTTAAAACGAATGGATGAACCATCGATCTGCGATAATTTAAAGCAAAGTTATCGATTTTTTTTTTTTACTTTTAACGAAAAAAAAACTTAGAAAAAAAAATCGTACTTTTTTTTTTTTTTTTTTTTTTTTAAATATTGAGAATAAAATGGACTTTTTTTGGACATATGGTGTTATACTACTTCTCTAATATGGAAATCGTCTGCCTTATCAAAAAAGATAATTTTTTTAATAATAATTTTAATAAATTATTTTTTAAAAACATAATTATTTTTTAATAACCGAATTAAATTCTATATAAATGTAGGTGCATTAATGAAACGGGGGGTTGAGGGGGGCGGTAGCCCCCCTCACACAGAACTAATTATCATATAAAACTCTTCAGAAGCCTAATATGAATTGTTTATCATAGGTTTACATAACAGTACTCTTTATTTTACCTATTAATCTGCAAGCTGTATTAATAGTATTAAATTTCAGGGTAAGAGAATGTCGTGTGAGTGACACACCAGATTATTTTCATTTTAAATACGTATTATTTTGTATTTAAAAGTTCTTAAAAAGAAAGTTGTTAAATCTGGCAGTTTCTTAAAACTCAAATGAAAACTTTAGACACTGTACAGACGGCAGCAATATTATTCGAGCTCTAGCAATAATTCCTTTGTAATAAAAAGTACACTTCATACTGTTTTGTTAAATAAATCCTTCTCGAATCATGTTTTTAGACTGACTATAAACATGATTCGACAAGGATTTATTTAACAAAACAGTATTAAGTGTACTTTTTTCATATAGGAATTATTACTAGCGTTCAAATAATTTTGTTGCTGACGGTAATTTGTAGTCGGCAGCAAAAGTATCCGAGCACTAGCAAAAATTGCAAAATCCTTGTCGAATCGTGTTCTTAGACTGACTAAGAACAGGATTCGACAAGGATTTATTAAACAAAACTATATTAAGTGTGCATTTTTTATATAGGAATTTTTGCTAGTGTTTGGATACTTTTGCTGCCGACTGTAGCATCCATATACTCTCGACTACAGATTGTTCATTCTAAAAGGAAACATCCATTATAGTGGCACCTCTAGGGGTGAGTCCCAGACCGTCGCCAATTGCCCATCTGCGCAGCACTAGTGCGACGTAAAACCCAACCAACCAACCAACCATTATAGTGGTATCTTATTGAGTGAATGAGTGGTAGATCAAAATTTTAGGCTATTAAACACTTATGCAAATTAAAAATGGATTTGATTTATGAAAGTTTTTTCTAATTTATTTATGAGCTAATTTCTTTCTTTTCTTTTTTTTTTTTTTTTTTTTTTTATTTACGTCACCTTTAATTTCAAGACATATTTTCTAGGAAAACATAATGCATTTCAATTAACAGCAATTACTACTATACTTAATTTTTAAAGAAGTGAATTCATTACTATATTCTGCTTTAAGAAAAATATATATATATGATTCAGAAAAATAATAATAATAATTTCTGGGTTTTGATGAATTTACACGTTTTAAGATTTCCTGAACACGATTCTACTAGTTTCAGAAAATTCTATCTTTTTCAGTTAGCAAAATTGTGCAAACACTTTTCCTCATGAACCAATGCTTTTAATTTAACCAAACTTGATATTTGGTCGGACATTGGCTTGAATTTGTTCAAATTAGATTTTAGGCTATATGACCGAAAAGTTCGCGCTGCAACGCTGCAATTTCCTCTCATTGCAGGGAAGGCTCAATATATGCAGTGTACCAAATTTAGTATAAGATATATACAGATACACTAAGCGACAAAAAAAAAAAAAAAAAAAAAAAAAAAAAAAAAAACGCACTGTAGAAAATATGTCTTATACCTTATTTATTTGTAATAACTTAAAAATTAAGGGTTGAAACAAATAAAACTGACTTAATTGCATAATACCAAAGGGATGAAATTATACCTATGTACATTTTCGATATAATAATTCCCTTTATTACACTCTACGAAGTACTTTATAAGAATCTGCATAAAACTTTCGTTTTAAATATAATGCAATAACCGTATATTTTGTATAATATTATGATTTATTATATGAAATAAACAAGTTATATTTTAATATATGAAATAAAACTATTTATTTGTTAGATCTACGCAATCTTCTATTAAAAATATGTATTATGCATTTTGTTAATTCCTCCTTTATATGGACTTACTGCTTTAATGCGCATTCGCAAAGTTTTATACAGTGCTTGAATACAAATCTCAGAAATTTCAATGTGCAAAATTTCACAAATGATTTTTCTAGTTCTGGAAGAGTTGTAGGCTGCAAATTTCGAATCATCTCTCCTCTCCCCCACCTTTTCATAGACGAAATATTTTCGAGCGGAACGCGATTAGGACTATTTCCATGTCTGGTAAAGAAGAAATTCTACTATATCTTTTGTCGGATTTAACTTAAAATGAAAAAAGGTATGATTACTTACAAAATTATAGGTTCTCATGGGAATGGATAGGAAATGTTGACAATTTGAAGTGAATAAACTTACCACATACGCCGTGTAGTAAGGTTCATTATCATCTTGAAATGCTGTTTGCGGAAATGTCTAATGTACCCCCCAAAATAGTCGGGCAGGCACCATTTTTATAAAGACTGTGTTTTATTTCGACTTAATTGACCCCTTAAGAATAAAAATTTGCCCGACTGTTTGAAAAGTTATGCAGATCCGTACCATAATGTATGGAGAATGTGTCACTGATTGAAAAGTGCCATTTTCATTAAGTCAGTAATATTTTCGTTGTCAGATCTGCTTGTTTTTTTAGCTCGAGATAAGTTAAACTTAACTCATCAGAGATAACCAGCTCAGCCCAATATTTAACTAATAATTTTTTTTTTTTTAATTTTTTAGTCATCTGAGGTCTTGCTTTCCTAATTCTCTTCACTGAGAATGGATTTTGTTCGAATTTTCTGTCATTTAAACCTGCTTTGTTTAATAGTTGCTGCACTGTAGTTCAAGAATTTATGCTGCTAAACACTATTTCTGAATTTCTTTTATGTTCCAAATGTAATACAAACCGATTTTATAAGCAATAGCTTTTTAACCTACGGTCATCTCGCTTGGATGAGCAACATGGCCGCCTAAATTCAAATTTCCAGTTTAAACGGCCAAAAAATTTTATATTTTTCTAAAAACCTTTTTACCAATATTGCGTTAATATTTAATTATTTTGCCATTTTACGCATTAAAATATTTTTTGATTTTCATTCAAAAATTAATACTTTTTGTGGCATCGTTAACTGCCTTATTCTTGCCATTTTTGAAACAATTTCTAAAATTACAATTTTCATGAAAATTGCATTTTGTTTTTAACACTGGACTCAATGCTAAAGTGTAAGTGAAGGACAACATAATAAAATCTGATCAGAAATTTGCTTTTTAAACAAAATTGGCAGTTTTAAAAGGTGAAAAGGAAAATATCCAAGTGCGAACTTTTTTTTGTCACTTAGTGTATATACAGTCGAACATCGTTAACGTGAACGCTGTTAACGTGAATTACATTTAACATGAACTGTTTCCACAATCCCAGTCTAAATTAAGATTAGTTTAGTTATATGAAGATCAGTTACTAATAGCATGAACTACTGATAACATTTTTTTTTATCCCCCTTGAGATTCACGTTAACGAAGTTCCACTATATATATATATACTAGCTGGAACCCGTCGACTTCGACGGTCACTTTATTGACCATAATGTTTCAAAAATCGTCGTATCATTATTTAAATGTATTTCAAGTTAAAACATCTAATATAATTTACAACATTTCACTTAAAAAAAAAAGAAATTCAGAAAAATGGTTATAAATTGAAATACTATATATGACATCACTTTTTACAAAGTACGGTCAATGTAACGTCAAACTGACTCCAAATAAAACAGTTGCTATCTTTTATTTTCTGTTTCTTTTAATACTAAGGCTACATGTTAGCTGACCCGCCCGGCGTTGCCCGGACCCATGATAATAACCTTAATTGAACCTTAAATTTGTATGATTTTATATCTTTAACTCGATTTTGTTTGAATTTCTATTTTTAAATAAAGGCATCGCGAAAAAAATAATCAGCTGTAACAAAAAAATTACCTCGAACCGAACGAAACTCAGTCTTGTGACACCGGTGTCTGCGGCAGCACATAAGTGAGCCGCTAATAACATAAAAAAAATTCTCAAAAATTAACCTGCAACCGAAAGAACCCGCCCGGTGTTGCCCGGGCCCATGATAATAACCTTAAATGCACCTTAAATTTGTATGGTTTTACATCTTTAACTCGATTTTGTTTGAATTTCTGATTTTAAATGAAAACATCACAAAAAAAAAAAAAAAATAATAATAATAATAATAATAATAATATGTAACAAAAAAAAATTACTTTAAACAGAACGGAACTCGGGTTTGTATCCCGGTGCCTGTGGCACGTATATACAGGCCGCTATTAATATGAAAAAAATCTCAAAAATTAACCTTGAACCGAACGAACCCCTGACTCGTGTTACCGCTGCCTGTGGCTGCGGCACCGTATAGCAGGCATGCTACGCATGCCTGCTATACGGTGCCTGCTATACGGTACGCATGCTATACGCATGCTATACGCATGCCTGCTATACGGTATGCAGGCATGCTACGCATGCACTGCAAAATCCACTTTCCTCCAACAGGGAGCGCAGTATGTTGTATACAAACATCACCAATCACCTTGAATTTCCAAGACCTTTCAAATAAGGTGTCACATGGTGGTGTCAACTGCAAAATCCTTTAGTTGCACTTTCCACCGCCAGGGGGCGCAATTTGTCCTGTACGAACATCACCAACGGTGAGGAAATACCAAGACCTCTAAAATAAGATATAACATGATAGGGTCTACTACAAAATCACTTAGTTCCATTTTTCACCACCAGGGGGCGCACTATATTGTATACAAACATCCCCAATCAACATGAAATTTCAAGACCTCTATCACCAATCGCTTTGGATTTCCAAGACCTTTTAAATAAGGTGTCACATGGTTTTGTCAACTGCCAAATCCTTTCCACCGCCAGGGGCCGCACTGTGTTCTGTACGAACATCACCAACGGTCAGGAAATACCAAGACCTTTAAAATAAGATGTAACATGATAGGGTCTAGAGCAAAATCACTTAGTTCCATTTTTCACCACCAAGGTTCGCATTATACTGTATACGAACATCCCCAGCGGTCAGGAAATACCAAGACCTTTAAAATAAGATGTAACATGATACGTTCTACAGCAAAATCACTTAGTTCCATTTTTCACCACCAGGGGTCGCACTATACTGTATACAAACATCCCCAATCGACATAAAATTTCAAGACCTTTAAAATGAGGTGCTACATGTGTGGGTCTAGAACGGATTTCTCTCTCAAACTAATTTCCCACCTTTCCCCTCCCCTCCAAATCTACTTTCCCCCTTTTTTCCCCCTTTAAAATAGAAAATTCCAAATTCGCAGATATTGATTTTTTAGTATTCAACTCTAGTCCCCATATGTACAATTTCTTCACCGTGAAGTAATTTGAAGATTAGTTAAGCTCGTAAACGTGTTTTTAACCCGAAACGGGTGGGAAACGGTTTCCCCCGGGGGGGAAAACCGTTCGACTTTTATTATTTTTCTCTTCTCATAGCACATCTACAGACCAAAACCTTTTTTTAGACACCTCAACCAAATTTTTACACCAAGTAGTTCTCTCAATATAGTGGAGACAGACAAAAACATGTTTCAAATTAATATATAGATTCCTCAAAAATAACATATACATATCTTATACTATTAAGTGAGCAATATTTGTATATTTCACTGTTCTCGAAAACGGTAGCTCGGACAGTCACGAGATTTAACACAAAGGTGCCCCCCGAAGGGTCATTGTGCACATCGAAGTCAGATTTTCGAATTTTTGATTAGTTTTTTCTTAATTAATTAAAATATGAAAATAATAACCTTCTAATTTCTGACAAATAAGCCATTTAAATTTTAACATTTTATCCATAATTTAATTGTTGCCAATTTTTTTTTCGACAAAATAATAATAATTTAAAAAAAAAAAAAAAAAAAAAAAAAAACGTACATTTATTTAAAATGAGGAAAATAAATCAGAAATATTAGAAAATAAATTAGAAATATCAGTCGCATCGTTACAAATAAGATAGCAAATGAAAGGGAAAATTTTTGTAAATCCGATGCATTAAACAGCTTATCAATCGGACAATTAGATTTTTGAAAATTAACTAAAGTATGAATTTTAGGTGGCAACAGCAGACGATTGTGTGGAAACCGTTAGGAGAAAAAAAAAATGAAAAATCTGCTTCACATTAAGTCACATGATTTTTAAGTGGGATTAAAAATTGCAGTTTTCAAATTCTTTTAAATTTTCTCTCACGAACACAAAAATATATATACAGCCTGTACCCCACAAGACCAACTTGCATTTCAAATTTCATCAATTATTTTGGTTAATAAGCAAAAATTATTATTATTGCTATTATTATTATTTTTTTTTTTTTTTTGAAATTAAGTTTTATTCTATCTTCGAAAAGATTTATGTGATCATAGATATAATAATATCATCCCCATATAATCTATATATAATATATATATATAATCTATATAATCTATATATAATCTATCCATATAATCTATATATAATCTATCATCCCCATATTATCGTGCAAAGATTTTTGATGCCGAAAAAAAAGCGTTGGTATCAGCCATTAAGTGGTATTGAAGGAAAAAAAGAAAAAAAGAAGAATGAATTTGAAACTATATCTGGAGCTTTTCATTCACCTTTAGTAAATAAATTATTCAGGAATTTTATTTGCTAAAACATTCGTGTGTATTCCCATGTGTATTCACTCGGGGAAAGACTGCCATATTTTGGTAAAATCGCCGTCTTTTCCCGAGTGAAAAGGAATCACTTTTTTCTCCCCAATGATCAATCTATATATTATTACTATATCTATGTATGTGATACGATACATTAATAATTTGGGTTTTAAAAGTTTTTTAAATAGATTATTTAAACCCTATGAAACCATATTTTTATTTTATCAGTTTCATTAACAGATCCTGCTGGGCGATTTTTTAAATTTTGGTGTTGAAGTACACCGAACGTTTTTCGACAAGAAGTTTAATATAGCAAGAGTCATTTTAATCTAAGTATCGCATCAAATATATAAAAACATAAATGATTTATTTTTACACAAAATTTTCAGAACAAATGCAGTTTTAAAGATAGGAAATTTATTTCAACAAGCACAATTTTAAACCTAAAAACCATTAAAGATATAAGCAGAATATAAAGTATTTTTATGTATAAACAAAAAAGTGTCTGATAAAATTATTAGCAAAATAGTCTTCCCCTTTTCATACAAAAAAAAAAAAAAATCCATCGCTAATATGGCGACAAAAATTCAAAAACCGCCAATGGATCGACATAATAAAGTTGTGTAACAGGATAATGTTTACCTATTTATTTATTTTTTTATATAATAATCACTATGCTAATTTATCATACAAACAAATGAGCCTCTGTGTGTTACTGAACTTGCACGCTGTCGAACAGAAATATTTGAAAAATTCAAATTAATATTAAGTAAATAAATAAAAATATGTTTAATGGGAAATATATATAACCATAAAAAGATTAGTTGTCTAAAATACGGCAGAAATAGCTCTCATAGCATATTGTTACAAGGGATAAAGTCTTATTGCTACAATGGATTAAGTCTAAAATGGTGACAAAAATTCAAAAGCCGCCAAAGAGAACTATATTAAGGCTGTACTATCAGGTTTACAACCCATGAATTATATATAAACACAAAAAATTAATTGTCTCATGCGACAGACATAGCCGGTCACAGCATATTGTAATATTTGTCGTGAAATTGCTGTCATTTAATGGTTGATTGGATAAACAAAATAAACATATGAAATAACGTAAAAGCAAATATTATGTTATCTAAACCCAGTTACGTTTGAGTCCAGTCCGAGTTACATGTGAACAACACGTATAGTGTTGTTCACATGTAACTGGGATTCAAATATAAAAGGGAAACTCCAATTTTTTCGATACTATCTATTTCGAAACTATTATATACTAAGCACCTAAATGGAAGCTCATTGGTAAACTATTGTCGCAGGTAATAGGGACAAGCGCCCGAGTTGCAGTGGATGACCAAATCACTGCCGAATGCAGCAGGGACCTGAAGCGAGCTTTTGAACAATTTCAGTAATTTATTTTATTTTATTTTTATAAAGCTATAGAGAAAAGAGTTTCCTTTAAATTTAGTGGCCAGCGAAGCGGGCAAAGCCTGCTAGTTTTACATATAAAAGAACAAAATAGACTATGATTATTTACAGAAGTTAAAGTCATTATTTTGTAGGACCGCCTTTGTTTTTAATAACTGGTGCAATCCTCTTAGGCATGCTATATATAAGAGACTTGCAGTAAGCTTTAGAAATGTATGTGCACCATACATGCTTTATTGCTTCAACAAGTACCACAGCAGTGGAAAGTTTGCTTTTCAGCGACTTTATTTTTTTCAATACACCACAGATTCTATATTGGATTCAAACCTGGCTGTTACCTGGCCAGTCAAGCACTTTGAGTTTCTTTGTCCTCAGATATTTCTTGAAAACCTTCGCCCTGTGACACGAAGCCCCCTCATGCATGAAAATTAAACATTTAAGAACACGCATATGAAGCTTCAACTTCTCACGTAACAAATTAAGGTACCGCTTTCCATTCATAGTTGTTCTAGGTGGCACAAAATACAGACTAGCAGTACCGGACACAGGAATTGCACCCCATATCATTTGGCTTGGAGGATGTTTCATAGTATGAATCGTATATCTCTGATCATATCTTTTTCCCCTTGGGCGGCGAACACATGTAGTACGTGCAGAAAATTGCTGCACACGTGACTCCTCCAAAAATAATACCCTACTCCACTGCTGTACTCTATTGTCTGGCGAAAGTAAGTCGTTTCTTTTTCATACTTGAAATAAGTCGAGGTTTCCTTGCAGGTTTATGGGATGATAAACCAAAATCTTTGGACAAACGTCTTCAAATACACTCTTAAAAATTTCCGTTCAACGTTGAACCAGCGAATGGGTCTAGCTAAGAGAAAATTCCAAACAATGGAACACTTGCTTTCTCGAAAAATGTGATCATGGTTCAACTTTCAACATGGTTCAAAGTTTAACCAATCCATGGGAATACCTTTAGTCCAGAACACCGCTTTGCGCATGCTCGCTCAGAAGCCTGCTCCGCTGCTCACGTGACTTATGACGAGACGACTTGTTCTTGTTGGTGCTTGCCGCTATCAGAAAATTGACGAAATATCTTCATTTGATATTTTTGCCTAACGTATATTCTTCTTTCACGCATTTTCGACTGTTTAAATCATATATTGTAGTTGTTAACCTGAACTACTCGAATCAGAGCGTTGGAAGCAAAAGGCAAAAAAATAAATAAATAAAACATCTCTCGATCTACGTTTTAAAATAATGGCGGACACAACTATCGGAGATATCGAAGAGACGCTCATTGAAGAAGTCAAAAAGAGAGACTATTTATGGAAAGTTAAAAGCCCTCTCTACATGAAGAAAAGTTTAAAAAGATGTCGTTATATAGAGATTCAAAAGACATATCGCTCTTTTCTACGCCCGGTGAGTATTTGTACTTTTAATATTACGTTTACTCTTTATTTTTTTTTAATAAAAAGTATCCTTTTTATATGTAAATAGTGTTAGTAACATATATTTTATGTGCATACTATCTATCTTTTAATTAATTCTAAATTTGTTTTTGTACTGGATTCTATCATATTTGTCGCCAAGTGTTTCAGTCGCCAACACCAAAACAAATGTATACAAAGTTTCTCTTAAAGTATATACCGTGTTCATATGAAGTTGTTAAACATTAATAAGTTTCATTTTCATGAAATTAAACTTATGTCGTAAAGATTTATAGTTAAATCTTTTAGTCAATATTTAGAATATGTTGTTTTACACAGAATTTTCTAATTTATTTGGAGTAATTTTAATAACAATATCTGAGGTGTCAAAGATATCAAATGATTGAAAAGGAAAATTGATATTTCATTGTTTTCATCAGATTATTTTTTAAATCATTTAAAATCACACATTTCTTTTTTTTTTCCGTTCAAATTAATATGAATGATTATTAAAAGAAAAATACAATATACTTGTTGATTAGGATAAATACGATTTTCATTATTTTTAAAGGTATGTTCTAAATAATGTTTTACAGATGAATTATGTAATCTTGCCTAGATTTTCGTCAGGCTTGAAACACAATTTTCTTCATTATTAATAAAATCTATTTTACATTATGTTGATAAATTATGAGAAATACATTTTAAGAGTTATTATTTATTATATTTTACTTTAAGTATTTAGTGTATATTTTTAAAGAAAAGTAGCCCTGTTAAACATTATCTCATTAAAGACCTCATTTTATGAATTGAAATTATTTATGTAATTATGTTTATGTTGTGTATAAATTTTTTAATAATTGTACTAATTAAAATTAACAGTAGATTGTTGATCAATATCTTCCAACCCCCCCCCCCCAATGTTTGTATAATATACACATTCGTTTTAAAAATCTAACTTTGTAAAGATAAACAGATGCTCATTTATTCAGCCCTTTACTGATTAACTGTGAAATCTGCATGTGTGTATTATAAAAATCCTGTATTGTCAAAGTTTAATTCATAGGATATAAAAGCATAATGCTTTATATATATTGAGTATGGCTTTTGAAATGTATTTAGTAATTACTATTTGTGATTTTTATATTGCTCTTAGTAATTTCATTTTATGTCACTATGTTAAATTTCAAATCCAGTTTCATGTTACGTGTCAAAAATTAATATTACATTTGTCGGAAATAATGATATATGTAGAAAACTAGTTCAATAATTGCATGAATTAACACAAGTATAAACAAATAAACTAAATGAACAATAATTCAATATATGTAGAATTTGTGCGACGGTAGTATATTAAATAAATGGAGATATACGAATTTAAAACTCCAAAAGAAATCAGCATGTGTTTAATTTATAATAAACAGAGTTTTACATGAAAATTATTCCCACTTTCATAAAAAACGAGATTTTTTTTTTTTATATAATATATTGCAATTGGAATTCAATAAAATATCTTATTAAATATGAGCATTTTAATGAAAAATGTTTTCACTGCTCATGAGCAAAACATAGAGATAATATTTATTACATAAATTGAAAGCTATATATATATATTAGGGAAACATTTGTAAAAAGTTCATTTTTATTTTGATTGCATTTAGTGATGTGGGGTGGAAAATTTTCTTTTTTGAAAAATTTTCCACTATGTTTTTCCGGAAATTTTTCAAAGCCAAGAAAGCAATTTTTTAAGTAAATTTCATACATGACATGTTTAAACTTTTCTTTTATTAGTCACAGTACAGTTATTAGTTACAGTAATGTTAGATATATAGCGGGGGAAACAAAAGTTTCTATTAAAAACATGATTTAAAAAGCTACCCGGAATATGATTTAAGCAACATGCTCAAGACGGAGGAGGTTATTTATTATAATAAGAGATCTGAGGTTGCAAATGAGAATTTTGAATGTCGCTTCAATAAGTTTGTGTGAACATAATTTATAAATCATTTGGCAACATAACAAAAAAGAAAAAAATAATAATGTACTACTGTACTGCTGAAAAACTAATTACTGCTCTACTATGCTCTGTTTTCTAAAATATTCATATGCATAAATAATGATATAACTATGTTTATCAAAGTTAGGCAGCAATTCTGATTTAGGTCATCTTATTATCTCTGATTCTGAGAGTAACTTGGAAAGTTAGGCCATTGTCATAATCTTTGTTAAATATTCAATAAATAAACAATCAAACAAACAAAAAAGAAAGAAAGAAAAAAGAACTTTTAACAAAATTGCTTTAATCACAAAATTCACATTGTTGAAAATTTTTTAAGAAAATCCTTATGTAAAAACACTATTTCATTTTTTAAATTGCTTTTAAAAACTAATTTCTAATGTGTGTGTGTGTGGGGGGGGGGGGGGAGTTTTTTTATGCAAGCAACAGGAAATACAATTAATTGTATAAATAAATAATGAGCTTGATTTTGAATACTTGTTGAAAAAACTCAAAATTTCTTTATTTGCTTAAAATAACTGAAATTGATTGTACTTGAAAAATCTCAGAGTTTGTGTTCCATTAAATTTTTTTAAAAATAATGATAATAGAAATAAAAATTACAAAAAAATCCTCTCAAACTTCCAGATTAATTTTTTTGAATAGAAGATTACCTCCAATCTCGATACTATGTACTATTAAAATGTATGATTTTGTATTCATGAGTTATACTTAAAAATATGACAAATCGGAAAGAGTAAAAATGAATAAAAATCAAAAGAATTTTAATGAAATTAACCCTTACATGGTGCAAGCCGTACCTTGCTAATTACCTAGTAAGATTTTTCTGCCATTGGCATCCAAACTTCATGTTATTTTATAGAAACATTTGTTATCAGAATTACTCATTATCGATTTATTATTGTTGTTATTATTCTGTGTGTTTACTTTCGGACAATTCACAATTGTTAAATTTGTTCTCTTTTTCATTTTTTTTTTTTTTTATGTTTCATTTTGAAGTACTAAAGTGCAAAAAAGCACATGTTTTTCCACATCAAAACTTCCAAATGAAATATTAAGAATTCAAGAAATACATTTGGGGAATGGGGGAAATTAATTATTCTAGATTTTTTGATAATGAAAACAGAATAATTAAAAAAAAATCTCATACAATTTTTTCGATATCATAAAATAGATTTCAGCTGTTGGCAATGAAATATGGAGAGTCTCTGAGAGCTAGACAAGTACACAGACACGTTATTGGTTGGTTGGTTGGTTGTAGGATTTAAGGCCGATTGACTCCTGATGTGTCCTAGGCCTAGAGGGGGAATGCCCTCCGTGGGGGTCTTTCTAAGGGGTCCTAGCCCGTATGGGACACGTTATTGAAATAGATTATTCGACCATCATACATGCGAAACAGTCATTAAATTTTTTTTATAAATATTTAAATATTATTAAATCATAATTTCTGTGTTTTCTTTATTAATTTCTTTTCTAACTGAATAATTATTCATATTTTTCTTTAAAAAGGGCTTGAAAATTATACTGCCGGACATTCATCTTGGACATTCAAAATTCAGCTTGGACATATTACTTTTTTCTCCTTACACGCCCAGCTGGGCATGCAAATATTTAATCAAAAGTAATTTTAAGATAGAGCATATCTTGTCTAAAACTTTTACATAAATTAAATTGATGTAAAAAAATGTCAATATAAGTATAATGCTGTTAAATTCTTTTCACTGAATATGTAAATGTTTTTATTAATATGCATTTGATTAAAATATTTGGGCATGTAAAAAATTAATTTGTGCATGTATTCTCCAGACTAACATGCCCAATTAGGCATGTAAAAAAATTGAGATTTTTCAATCCCTGGTTTTGTTTACTTGTGGTTTTTAATGTATTAGTATTATTATACAAAACATTCGTGATTTAGAGACTGAAATTTTTCAGGTAAATTTTCCATTACAAAATTTTCTGGAAAACCCACATCCCTAATTGCAATATATTGTTTCAAAAGTGTTTTTTCAATTTATCTCAAAGTGAGAATAATTTTAGCTCAAACTTCTGTATGTTGTAAATAAAAAAAACATTTTATTTTATTTATTTATTTATTTATTTTTATTTTATTTATTTATTTTTATTTATTTATTTATTTATTTATTTTATTTATTTATTTATTTATTTATTTTTTTTTGGGGGGGGGGGGGGTTAAAAAAAAAAAAGCTTATCTCTGTTATTTAACATGCTAATGTCACAGAAATTGCACTGGGCCTATATTTACATATCCTAAAGTTAGAAATAATCTTGTTCACTTAATGATGCAGGGTGATCCCAAACATTATTAATGTTTATGTTACTCTATTTTTTGTCTACCTGCCCCCTGAATGTTCTCTTAAACAAATCTTCACTGAAAAACTTGATGAAAATCCAGTTCTTTAAATTCTCAATGTTTGAAAACATTTCTTCGAGAGTTTAATTTTTTCATAAAGATTGATTGTTTTCAAATCTTGCTACACTTTTGAGCAAGAGTGAAGTGTATTAGATTAAAAAAAAAAAAAAAAAAAAGATTATTTGAAAGTTTGAAAACCCATGTAACCCCTTATTATTATTTATAACAATTTTTGCAATGGAGAATGAAAATTAATTATATTGCCAGGGACACACATTAAAAAAAATAAAATAAAACAAAAGTTTGTTATATATTTAATATTTAAAGTGTGCCATTTTTTTTAAATTCATTTTTCTTATTAATATTTCAGAATTGATCAACAAAAGTTCTAAAACATGAAACAATATTATAAAAAGGAACAAAAGAAAATAAAATGCTTAAAAAGTGGATCAGCTGGTGGTATTCCAATAGAGTCAAAATGGGTCCACTTTTTCAGGATGTCCTTTTTAGACGACATCATTGTGGCAGAGGACAGTAGAACAAATTTAGATGTTGAAGAATCGCAGGTGGAGGTAAATATTGTTAGTATTAATTTTCTTTTTGTTTCATTATATGTATATTGTAAAATTTTTTTGCTAAATATGTATAGTGGTATGGAATGGTTAAATACCCCAAAACTGGGTATTTTGAAAAATATTTTATTCAATATGTATATATATATATATAAATATATACTTCGAGTAGTGCCCAAGAAGAGTGCTTTCATTATTTTTTCTGAATTTTGTTTAATTTTATAAAGGGACTTTAATTTATTAAATGGTAATAAAATATTGGATCTATTTTTTCTTCTTATAATATGTTTGAAACGGTTTTCATATATGTATTTATAACATAACTTATAATATATATATATATATATATATATTATTGAAAATTTTGATGAAATTATTTAAAAAAAAAAATATCATTATAAAATATTCTAAAACTTAAGTGGGATACCAGGATGATTTAATTTTTCTGGTGTAAAGGAATATAAGTAACATTGGAAAAATAATTTGGAACTGTGTTTGTCATATAGTATAGATAGTAGGGATGCACCAACTATTCAGTATCTATTCGAAATTCGGCCATACTGCCGAATATTCAGTTTGTCCGAATTTAAAACTATTCGGCTAGCCAAATATTCAGTATGGCCGAATATCAAATTATTCGGCTACTATTTGGTTAGTTAAATATATAAAAATTCAGTTTTTTTTTTTTTTTTTTTTTTTTTAAATAATTTTTAATTATTTGAAAAAATTTTGCTGTTGCTATCTAGGAAACTTTAAAAGATCAAACAAAGATCACATCCAAATCTGAAGTTTTTTAAAGAGAAAAAATCTGATTCACTCAAGGAAGTGAAACGTGACATAGAGTTGATTTTGTTACACTCTGCATATAATGAAAATGTTGAAATGGCTTTAGGCCTGTATGTTTTGCCAGCCTTATTGAAGGAGCCAGTACAAAGTTTTGTAAAAATAGTAAGTTGGTCATTTAAAAAAAAAAAAAACTCAAATTAACAAAAATGCATGTCTTGTTTATCTAAAAATCTGGTTTAATAAGTATTTGGTTTTGCATGTCTATATTTAACTCCAGTCAGTAGTCGAGCCACAGATTTTTACTAGTGTCCCATTTTTGTGTCTTCTTATATTATAGAAAAGTATGGTTTACAATATTTATAAAAACTGTTTTATTTTCTTAGGTTTCACCTGATGCTGAGCTCCAGTCTGTTGAATCTTTAAGATCAGTTGGGAAATTTGATTGTGTTACTAATATGAAAACTATTTATATGAGCAGATATTCTCCTGAAGTCACACAGAAACTTATTGGTTATGAAGATTTTTATTCATTATCAAAACTAGATTTAAATGATATCACATATAAGACAGGAATGTGCCTTGTTTCTGGTTTAAAAAATAATGAGCCAGTGTTTGAAAAAATTATTGCAATCTTAAGAAAGGGTACAGTTACAAAATTTCTTTGTCACACATATGTAAGTAATACATTCTTCCTATTGGAGATTTTAAATTGGAAAGTTCCAAAAACTATAAAATTTTGCACCTTGAAAATTTTGTTGACATATATCCTCTTTCATTATATCGATATAATGGTTTCCTTGTAATTATACCAAAGTACTTGTTACTAAATTCAGAGGAATAAGTATTAGCGTTTTGAAGCTGCTTATTTTCATTACAACTTATATGATGATTTGTGATCTTTTATGCTGAACTTTTGACCTATCCCATATCTGTTATTTTTTTACTTTTATTGCCAGACTACTGTAGGTTAATGGAGATATTGTATTCAGTCAAAATTTTCTATGTTAAGTTTTCACCTGATTTACAAGTTTTAAGGTCTTCTGAATACAAAGATGAGATTTATCCACCTTTTTGTTTTTTTAAATTTATTAACCTTTTTTCCAAGTTTTCATTAAATTCTGCCATTTTGTTTTCAATGTAAAAAAAACTTTCTGCATTTTTATTCTATTATTCAAGAAGATAAATTTTTCAATAATTTAACTATTACTATATTTATTTTTGTTTATTTTAATTGATATATGTTTAAATGTGCACATATATTAAATTTTAAAGCATTATGGTGTTTTAACTTTTGAATAGAATTGACATGAAATTGTAATTTTTTTTTATTATAGTTAATCTCATTTATTGAAATAATTTTAGTAGAGTAAATACTGTTGGTTATTAAAAAAAAAGACAATCTACTTTATGAGAATAGTATTAAATATCTTTCTTGGATTTTAGGTTCATTCCTGAATTTTAAGTGTGTAATTAGTAATTAAGTATTTCAATCAATTAAAAGATAGCATTTTAATGCATATTGCTTTTCTACAACTTTCAATGGAGTAAAAGCCATAAGGTTTTATTATGTATGTTTTGAGAAATATAGTAAATGAATGTAATACCAATTTTATAGTATAATTTTAAGTGTAAATAAATTTATTTTCTTATTAAATGCTGATGTTTCATTAACTGTTTTATTTTAGTCTGCAAATAGTACAGAAATGTGCATTATATACCATACCATTTCATAATTCATTTTTCTACATTAATTTTTTTTTAAATATCAATCAATTTTACACAATATGAAATTCCTCAAACCAGACCATTGTGGCCATCAGTAATTTTAAATCAATTAAAATTTGTCAAAAAATAAATATATAAGAACCATGGAGCTTTGATAACTACCATCTTTTTTGTATTTTAAGTATTTCTGTATTTAAAAATTAAAATTTTCTTGGCAAGTGGTTAGTGAAATTATGTATCAATAAAATGTTTTATAATATTCAATAAATATAATTTTATAAGAATGTGTGTTTATTTCTGAGTTATATATTTAGTAGTAATATATTGTAATTTCTGTTTTGAATTTATGAATAGAATTTAAGTTTCAAACCTTGGTTGATATGCAAAATAATGTCTTGTATATACTGCTTGCATGTTGCATGTATTGAAAATTTACAGTGTCTTATTTATGAAAAAAGTCCAATTTAGTCAAATTTCAAGTAAATTATCTAAGATCAACGTAAAGTAGCTAAAGAATTCGAATATAGTACTAATATATTATAAATGGTTTGAGATTACACACAAGCAGGTTAAATTAAAAATCTAAAGCAATTTGAGTCTAAAAAAGTTCTTAACCAAGTTATATTTATCAGGGTTGACTAGCAATCAGAAAAAACCTGGAAATCAGGTAAAAGTCGAGGAATTTTGCAGTACAGGAAAAATTGAAGAATTTTGCTAAATCAGATAAAAGTTAGGCTATACTGTGAAAAAATTATGTAATTTTAACTAGACAGAGAAAATTCAAATTTAAAAACATCACTCGAGAAAATACATGTAGATGACCCGGAGAAGATGGAAAATGATCTTCAAAAGTCAGGGAATATCAAAAAGATCCCTGTTTATGATATTGAGCTTTTATTTGGTTATTGATCTTTAAAAAAATAATTATGGTTCTATTTAAATTAACACGGTGGAATCTAGTTTAAATTTTAATACATGCTAATTTGTAAGAGTTAACTCTATTTATAGTTGCACAGTCAAATCTTGTTAATACATCACTCTGCACATAAGACATCCCCTTTTTCTTAGCCCCAAAATTCCTTTAACTCTGCATAACAAGTCAAACCGCTTAACACAGTTTTTCAGAAGTCCCAAAAGTGATGTAATAATGAGGTTTGACTGTGATTATATTTATCACAAAACAGTTTAGCTTAACCGAGTTGCTGCTAATCACAAGTTTAAATTAAGATATGTTCTATTCTGGTTTTTAAAACTAATTTTATGCCACATAAATTATGCATTAATCTTCTTTTGCTGTCAACATTTTAAACTGTGGAAATTTTCCTATTTAATTATTATAACTGAAATATACTTGTGGTTAAAGTTTGGTTTCAGAAACAGAAATAGCGAGGGAATAAATTAAAAGAATATGGACTTGGAAAGAAATAGATTAAAGTGATCATATATTGCCACCACCGTAGTGTAAAGCTTCTAAATTGTATCACCATTGCTCTTTCAGAGCAGTTTAATCAATTTTTTGACATTATTTCAATTTTATGCTATATAAATAACAATGTAATACACACATGTGATTCTTATCACGCTTCCTGTTAATTTTAGTGACTTAAGACTAATTGCACAAATGTGAGCTTACATAGCTTTTGTACTCCCAAGATATTAATGTATGCAAAATTTATTCTAGTGCAATACTTGTCTTAGGTCATTATAATTTGCATAAAAAGTGAAGTAAAAAAGAAAAGCCATGGAATTCGCAAAAACAGTATAATATAATGAATTGGGGGCATAAAATGGCCGAATATAAAGAAAAAGAAATTGACTCTACTGTGAATAAAATAAGTGTGTTAATGTTTATTTTATTTAAAAAAAGAAAAAATTTATTTTGTCTAAATTATTGGCAAAAACCTAATTTAGTTGTCAAGAACCAGTTAGTAATTGAACTATGTTTTATATATATTATTTACTACTAGTTGGAATTATGTTTTGAGTATATGTTTAACCTCTATTTGGAATTTGGATGAATCATACAGTTCCTGGCCAAATTATTAGACCAAAGTAAAAACACACATAAAAATACATTATATATTTATTAGAATGATCAACTAACTATGATGAGCACAGATACTGAAATTCGGCTATGTAATAAGTACATATCAGTTCATATTTTTCTGTGAAAGTTCGAACAAAAATGTATATAGGGAACCGATAGAGAAAAATAAAATATTTTGAATACGCTGTGTAATTAAATCAATGAAATGATTTGGAACTTCTCTATCTTGCTTATTATGTGCCAATTTTTACCTCAATTTTCATAGAACTAGCACATATTTAAAAAGATATAACTTTTCTTTTTTTTTCTTTTCATTTTTCCATGTTCAAATTGATATATTTTTTTAATCAACGTTTGTCAATCTGTGATTTTTTTTATCCACCTGCATTTCCTTTACTTAAAAAATTTACTTGCATAATAAGAGATATTTCACAAATTGGCAAATTTTGGGAAAGAAAAAAAACTTTCATTTTAAACTTGGAAACAGGGAAATAAAGACTGAATTTTTTTTTTTTTTTTTTTTAAATCTTTCTAAATATTTGTGCTAGTTCTACGAAAATTGAGGCAAAAACTGGTGCATAATAAGCAAGACCAACAAGTTTCAAATCGTTTCTTTCATTTAATGATAGGGTTTTCAAAACATTTTGTTACTGTCTAATTTTTATCGGCTACTTGTATGCATTTCTGTCTGAACACTCACTGAAAATATGAACTGATACATACATATTACATAACCAAAGTTTCGTTTCTGTACTCATTGTAGTTAATTGATCATTCTAATAAATTTCCATACATTTATCTGTTTTTTGCTTTGGTATAATAATTTGGCTATGGACGGTAGGGTTCATCCTAATTCCAAATAGAGGTTCAACATAGTTCCAAACTGTGGCTACACCTTTTTTCAAAACATGGTTCAATGTAATTCCAAACTATAGTTTTACCTTTTCCCAAAACATGGCTCAACATAATTCCTAATTATGGTTTTACCTTTTCCCTAAACATGATTCAACGTAGTTCCAAATTATGGTTACACTTTTTCCCAAAACTTGGTTCTTCCTTTTCTGAAAATATGGTTCAATCTTTTCCCAAAACATGGTTCTTGCTTTTCTGAAAATGTGGTTCAACATTTTCTCAAAACATGGTTCAACGTAGTTCCAAAGTATGGCTCAAAGCAAGTACCATGTTATGGAGACAGGTTTTACCATCATATGGATGCACCCAGCATTGAACCATATTTTGGTTCAACGTTGAACCAAAATTTTTTACAGTGTAGTACTCAAATTGACGTTGGTACATTTTGCAACCAGAGAATGTATTGCAGGAGGTTTTTGGATCTCGTACGGCCATCCTTCTTATTGCATGATCATCACATGCACTCGTTTTCCTAGGGCGACCGCTTCTCTTAAGGTTCACAAAATTTCCCGAAATTTTAAATTTACTAACAGCTTGATGAACCAGCTGTCTTGCTCACATTTACGCTCGAACTTATTTGACGTTCAGAAAATCTAATTTTATGCAGGGTCAATATTTCTGACCTTCTTGTAACAGTAAGTGATGATTTTTTTTACCCATTACAATAATTACACAACAGCACTGTCTACGACAAATTCCAATAAACGACTGGCGATAGACGTGCCGGCCACCTTTATAGTAGAATGCGTCTGATGCAATCAGCACCAGTGATGATGCAATATTCTGCGCAAATGATGCATTGTATTAAAATATTGAAAATTGGATACTGGCCTTAAGCTTTTGCAAATGACTGTATATATGATATTTAAACATCTGATGATTCAGTTTGAGTGCATATCATCGAAAAGTGGCGCTGCTATGCTTAAGTTAATCTCATTTTGAAGAAGACTATATCTAGGCTTCTGCACTGTATAAATGTACAAAACTTTGTATGTGAGATAGATATTGGATAAAACAAGGTATGCTGATTCACTTTGGATGCATATCAGATGACAGGTGGCGCTGCTATTGTGCATTATTTTCTGTTTACGTGAAACCTATTGTATATCAGTTTCTATGCTATATAAATCCATCAAACCTGTGTATAATCTAGATTTTCAAAAATTATTCTTACTGAATTTTGATGTCTATAGGCCAAAAAATAGCTCTGGTATTATTCTCTGCGGTATTTCACTATATTTCAATATCTGATGGTGAAAATTGCAAAGATTTCCATATGTAAACTGTAATTGTGCGAAGATTTACTGATTGAAGTTTGTTCGTATTAACCGGTAGGTAGCGCTATTATATAAAATGATGTGAAAATTTTCGATTTTTGGTTTTCTATGAATTTACATGTTTTGAGATGTCCTAAACATGATTCGCTCATTTTTAGAAAATGATAACCAATGCGTGCGTATGATATATAAGCAAAATTTTGTATCTCATGAACCAGTAGAAAGAATTTAAGCAAGATTGATTAGTCCTTAATTTAAATTGATGATTTTTAGCTTTTGGAATACATCACCCAATAGATGGCACCAATATGTTGTGATTCATCGCAATTAAGTTAAATTTATATCTCAGCTATTGTGTATAAACACGCTAATCTTGGTAAATGAGATGAATATTGCGTAAAATTATTCTGCTTCATCTTTGGTGGAAATCGACTGACACGTGGCGTGCTGTGCTGCATTCTCTTTACGAGAAGGCAATATCTCAGCCTCTATGATATATAAATGAACCAAAGATGGAAATGGATGATATATAAAACCATCTTGATTAAATTTGGATGCATATCGGACGAAAGGTGTCTCTGCTATGTTGCAAATAATTTTCATTTACGGAAATGATGTATTCAGTTTCTATGTTCTTATATATGCACAACCAACTCGCTATGCATTTTGTTTATTTATTTATTCTTAGGATTGTGTCTAAGAAGACTGTGTGCACGAAATTTCTGAATTTATTTATTTATCATTTAAATGCTTAAAAAATTGGTCGTAGTTCGACCACTGGCTGATACTAGATATAGTAATCCTGGGAAAATATATTGTTATGTTTCTAAGAGGCAAAGGGAAATGCAATAAAGAAACCTAATTAATCTATAAATGAAAATTATGTACAAGTCACTTTAATTTTTTTTTCCTTACGTTTATTATTTTTACAGAAGCTAAACTAGTGTATATTCTAAAGATTATTGCAGCGAAAAGAACTACAGATTCTAAAAGTTATGCTATACATTTTAAATAAATTAGACAATAAAGTTCTCTATCTGTTTTTTTTTAAGCATAAAATCACATTTTAAAAAGCGTCTGGAAAACATAAATTCCACGTTTTAAAACAACATTGCGGTTTGAATACTCAGTTTTACTTTTTCCCAGAATAGGAAACTTCACAGAAAAATAATGTGTGTTCTAAAAACTTCATATATCATTAATTACATTTAAGTTTTCAAATTGTTATATATTTCTTTAATAACCAAAATGCGTCATGAATATTTTTAAAATTGAATGTTAAATTCAACAGTCTTATAAAGTAAGCGTTGCTTCACTCAAATTTCAAATAATTTTCATCTTTTTTTTTTTCCCCTTTATTACATATATTTATTTTTTCTGAGAACAACTTTCTAAGAATTTTTGTTTCTCATGAAATGAAAAAAGTAATGGTATTCATGAAGAAAATTTCGTATTTGAATTCCAGGAATTCCTATGAATAAAGATTAATTCCGGAAAATCTTAAGTTGTATAACCAAAGCAACTCTCATCGGAATACAAACATATAGAACTATATCACTGAAAGTATCATAAAAAATAATTTTTATCTTAAAGAAATGGTTTTCAACGAATCATAAAATAATAAAATAAATTATTACTACTATTCTTACTATTTTGAGTTTTATATAATTCAGAACAAGTTTGGTCGTCAAATTTTCGAACAAATTTTAAACGATAATTTATTAGTAAAATTAAATTTATTAAAAGTATTAGCAATCGATGATTTTATGAGAAAAATTATTCTCGTGCATAAGCTTCGAGATTACAATAGGAATATATTATAGATGCAAAATTATGTTTATGAAAAAAGATACGGTTATATTTCACTTCTACACGTCACACAAAAAGAGGTACCTTTTTAAAAAAAAAAACTTGAGAGTTTATCGCAAGCATATAGGCTAATTTTATAACTAGTAATTCTATTTGAAATTTTTATACTGTTAGTTTTCAAAAAAAGCTAACACACTAAAAAAAAAAAAAAAAAAAAAAAAAAAAATGTAATTTTTTTCTATATTTAGATGCTTAGGAAATTTTTACAAATTTATTTTTGTAGAAATCATTCTGAGAAATATTTTTAATGTTTAAGGAAAAAAAAAAAAAAAAAAAAACCTAATGTTTCATCATTAATATGGAAATTTCTTTATTTTTGTATTTAAAATTTTAGGATCTTAATTGTTTTCCTGTTTGTGATTTACTTTTATAGTTAAAATCCAAAATCAGTTTCCTATTATTTTACAATGTTAAATACATCCCAAAACATTTAACGGTAGATGACAGTGAATGAAAAAAATAGGGCCCTCCGTGGCCTAGTGGTTATGTCACCACACTGCTAGTCGCCTTTGAGCGTTGGAGAACGAGTTCGATTCCCATGATGGCCCGGGGTGTATTTTCAATAATTCGTACTGTAATTCTGCCATGTGCTATCTGTCTTCATCTGACGAAGATTTACAAGCGGACTACAAGTCAAGCATACAAATCTGATGTACATGTGTTATCAATAAATGACTAAAATACTCCAGCCAATGACCTTAAAATTAAAGTTATGCCCGTACAGCTGCCATGACGTTTCCCGAAGAAAAGATGTGAACCTCTAATAAGCGAACAACACTTTTATTTTAAAATTTCTTACAAATACGGCTACAGGGCTTTTTTCTCGAAGAAGGGTGACGGTCATAGGATCCAATGGTCAACTCCAAGTTTTACTGCAATTTCTTATAATGCATGAAAATCAAACCAAACTAATACGGATCTGACTCATAAAATTTATTGTTATAAATTATTGCAGATATATTTTAACATAAATAAGTACACACAAGCCCACTTTATCAATGAAAAATTTCCCGTAAAGTTATTTGAAACTTTGCAAATTTTTCCTTATAATTTTAGAGGCAAAATTAGTTTTTAAATTCCTAAGAGTGAAACGTAAATGTTTTTATTATATTTCATTAAACAAACTAGTATGTTGTACACATCAGAAAACTTTTTTTTATATATATATATCTTTCTATAAAACAGTTAAAATTTAATGTTTAACGTGCACAAAAGTTTAATCATAGCTTCTCACAATAAAGATTTTACATATGGAGTTTTGTGCAGTTTTAATCAATAAATACTCAGATGTAGCCTTGTGGAAAATCCCAGAAAGTGAGTAACACCAACCCCCACAATACCCAAATTGAATCAGCATTTTGTTTCATGATCCTGTTATAGATTAAGTTTTGTACAATTATATGCAATAGAATCGGTTGGTTGGTTGTTGGATTTAAGGCCGATTGACTCCTGATGTGTCCTAGGCCTAGAGGGGGAATGCCCTCCGTGGGGGTCTTTCTAAACAATAGAATCGGAAACACAGACTTCCTATTCACGACGTAAATTTCAACATAGCGGTGCTACCTGTCATCCGACACACATCCAAATTCAATCTACATAGTGTTTTATAATGGTTTTCTCTGTGCCAAGTTTTGTGCATTTATAAACAATAGAATCTGTGATAAAGTCTTCCCATTCACGAGATAAATTTCAGAATAAAAGTGTCACGTATCGGAAGATATGTACCCAAATTGATTCCACATACTGTTTTATAAAGCCCTAATTATATACCAAGTTTTGTGCAGTTATATGCAATAGAATTTGAGCTATAGCTTTCCCCCCACGGGAAAAATTACAGTATCTATCGGCCGATATGACCAAGAGTGAATCCTCCTAACATTTCATAATGAAAATCTTATAAACCCAGTTTTGTGCATTTATATTCAATAAAATATGAGATATAGCTTTTCAATTCATGGGATAAATTGCAACAAAGCAGCGCCATCTGTCTGCCGATATCCACCCAAATTTAATCAGCATCATGTTTGATGACAGCCAACTCATATACCAAGTTTTTGCAGTTTAGAGTAAGAGCTATAGCCTTTCCGTTCGCGGAAATATTGCAGCATAGCAGAGACATTTATTGGCCGATATGCACCCAAATTGAATCAGCATACTGTTTCATATTGGTTCTCCCACTTATCAAAAATTTTCCGTTGCACGCAATAGAATGTGAAATAAAGCCTCCCATTAAATGGGAAAAGTGGAATTATAGCAGCGTAACCTGTTGAACGATTTTTACCAAAAGTTGATAAGCACTAACAGTACCATGGTGCAACTGCATTTAAATTTATACGAATTTTTGTGAAGTAGTTCCTGAAACACAGTTGCCACAAATTATTTTTTACAGACACACATCTTCCAGAAATGGTCACATCATGTTCTGAAAATCTTAAAATGTGTAAATCAATCGAAATTCTGACATAAAAATTTTTCATGAATCCGCTACTTTTTTTTTTTTTTTTTTTTTATTGAATATAGAAGAAAGTAAATAAATATAATATAACCAAAATTATAAAGTATAAAATTAGCATACTTTCTTTTTAAAAATGTTAGGTTAATCCATTAAACACTAATGTGATTTATTTTAATATTACATAGAAAGTTTTTTTTTTTCGAAATAATGTATTCTATTTTAAAAGAAGAAATTAGCATAATCTCTAATATTAGAAATAAAAATGTCATATGTATATAAATATATATATAATTCATGCAAAAGCTATACTTATTTACAAGTTTTCTTTTTTCTAGCACTTAAGTAATAAAACAACTTCAAAATTTCTACTTTAATGGATATTTTCGTCTAATTGTTATTTTTTCCCCAACGATAATAATTATTCAAAATCAGACATTGTGAAAAAGTATGAGTGAAAATTTCATTAAACTTCTATCTACCTGATAAAGAAAATAAAAACGAATATTACCTTTCATATACTTGTATATTTTTTCTCAACATCTTTATCAGTTTTTCTTTTGTTCATTTATTATAACCTTTCATTTGTAATTTATATGCTTAATGATTAATTTTTTTTATCACTGGTTTACTAATGCGCAAAATTAAAAATCACCGAAAAAAGAAATGGTATATTAAAGAAAAGTGACACTGATAAATAATAAAAATTTGAAAACATGATTTTCTTAAACTAAAATCTTTCATCAAATATAAATTAGAAAATTATGTTTTATTGATATTGTTTATCATGATTGACTATTTATTAAAAAGAAAAGAAAAGAAAGAAGGAAAAAAGTAAAGAAAAGATAAAAACTAAAAGATAATTATCTAACCTGACTGATAAATAATAAATTGTCTAATATTATATTTAATAATAATAATTATTATTATTATTTTTTTTATTTTAATTAAATTTAGGTGTTACGTTCATTTGGGTTAAATTAGCTGATATTTAGTATTGCTTTAAAAAAAAAAAAAATTATATTGCTGTTCGCATTAGACATTTATTTCATTAATTAGGCATGACGGATATCCCTAGTGGACGAGAGCTATTGTTCTTCAAACTGATAGACAGAAAGTACCGGGTTCGATCCCAGGTGCACTCGTCAGATTAGCCGATCGGATTTTTCTGTATTTTGTCACACGCATGAATGCGAGCCAGAACGATTTTGTAAACCAGTTTTGTAAGCCCGTTATATATGTATATATATATATATATATATATATATATATATGTACAAAGGGGAGGGGAATTATATTTATAACGTAAAATTTAATGAAAATTCTTCAAAAAATTGTTTTCGCATAGCTTTATAAATTGTCAGAATGTTTCGTTACATAGTATACAAAACAGTGTATAAATTATACGATATATGGAAAAAAAAATGTTTATAATGAAAAAAAAATAGCCCCTGATAACTGAACTGAAAATACATTTTTCAGCAATTTCCTCTCATGTCCCGTAATAAATCAGAAAAATTTGTTTTCCTTTTCCTTTTCAGTATAAATTTATTAAAAATATGTTTAAAAAAATTATTTTCACTTAGCTGTGAATACTTCTGGTTTTTAATTCATTTTTAAAAAATTCGCAAAACCTCTTTATATCATGTGTTGAATACTTTTATAACCGAATCGAACATAAAAAAAAAAAAAAAAAAAAAAAAAAAAAAAATTTAAGATAATTTAGAGCAGATTTAAACTTGAAAACTTGTCTTTAACCCCGGGTAGAAAAACTGGAAGGTAGAATGTTATTTCGCAAAATCACTTTGCATTTTTTCTATTGGGTACGCATAACCAATCGGCACATAAAAAAATCGCTTTCCTGTGACATTTGAAGCACAGTTAATGTTGATTACTGTGCCTTTAAAGGGGAAGAAGATGGAAATTTCACAAAATCCATTTTTAGTGCGTGTTTGGTATTCATAGCAAACCTACACATAAAAATTAATCTTACTGGGATAATTTGGAACAAGGCTACACTTGGAAACGAGTTTAATATCTCCCCCCGATCCTTAGGAAGGGAAAAGGTCGAATTTCGTAAAATCCTGTCACAAAAGACGTCGGATACATATAAATAATTTACGCACCAAAATTCGTGACTGCAGCTCGCATAGGTTTTCCAGAAGAAATTTATCGTTAAAAGGGGTGGTCTTGAATTTTCCCCCTCGCATCGCCCCTTAAAGTCAAAAAAAAAAAATAAAAAATAAAATAAAAATAAAAATGTGAAATCTCCTAAGGAAGGCTACTCAAAAATCCGAAATTTGCGAACTTTTCCCACGAAAATTCATTTTCTACCTCCCCTCCTTAAAAACTAAAAATTCCAGAATCACAGACTTTTTTTTTTTGTGTGTGTGTGTGTGTGTGTGTGTGTGTGTATTTAAATCTAGTCTCACTACTTGCAATTTCTTTAACGTGAAGTAATTTCTAGTCGATTTTTGCTTAGAAATGTGTTTTTCATTCTTCGTAAAAAATTATAGATATACTTTTAAGTGTTGAATTCCATCAAGCTATTCTCAAGCGATACCCGGACCAAAAGAGCGTTACAGACATACAGACACAACGAAAATCCCCCCCCCCCTTACACATACACGCAGAAAATTAAATTATCTGAAGTTATGACGTGTGAAACATGAAGACATTGCAAAATGTTTTGATTCTGAAAAATTTACAGAGAAAAGTCTGATTTTATTACTGCTACTGAATAAACAAAAGACCTGGAAGCTATGATGTCAAAAATCGTAATAAAACTATTCTGTGAATCCCTGCAGTTAAATTAGTAGTACAATTTATGTGATATTCAACAAAAAAAGTACCTTTCTAAGTTCTCTTTCGCTAATAAAATTTTTTTGTATAAAGGCATGACAAATTTACTTTTCAAATATCACATTAATTTTTCTTTCTTTTTTTTTTTTTATTTTTTTTTTTTTTACTTTTTTGTGATAGGTGCCTCAGATTATGATTTCAAGGCTTACCGTTGCGCTCGAACTCATGGTATCTAACAGGGAAAAAAATATTCTCAGTAAAAATTTCTATTAGCAGTAAAATTTACCCTCCGCCCCTACTCGTCCTCCTCCTGTTTTTTTTTTTTTTTTCTTCTTCTTCTTCTTCTTCTTCTTTTTTTTTTTTTTTTTTTCAATTGTTGAATTTACTTGTACATAGAAATTAAAATTCTACACATAATAATAATATTATAGTTTTAAAAAATTAAAGAACACGCTTTAATTTATTTTCCTTATTTTAAATAAATGTAATTTTTATTGTTCACGTTTTTTTTTTTTTTTTTTTTTTTTTTCTGTCGAAAAAATAATGATAATTTTTTTGGCAACAATTAAATTAAGGAATAATATTAAATATTTTAAATAAATGTAATTTTTATTGTTCACATTTTTTTTTTTTTTTCTGTCCAAAAAATAATGATAATTTTTTTTGGCAACAATTAAATTAAGGATTAAAATTAAATGGCCAATTTATCAGTAATTAGAAGGTTTTTATTTTAACATTTTAATTAATTAAAAGAAAACTAAAACAAAATTCGAAAATCGGGCTTCGAGGTGCATCAGGAGAGGTCATTACGAACCACCATGCAAATTTTTGTAGCTCAGCCATCAGCCGTTTTCTTAAAAAGCTCTGGAAACCATACACAATGGTTTTTTGTTTGAGATATGAAGGATTTTGTGCAATCACGTTTTGCTCCCAGAGAAGTTACAAACATACATACATACAGGTGAAGCTAATATAAGCGTGTTAAAAATCAGCTATTTAAGGAAACACCAGTTTACGTTTGACATCACGAAATCAATTTTATTATTTTCACTAAACCGGTATCATCGGCATTGATACGTCATTACACCGGCACAACGATTCAGTACCAGTTTGCCGAACACGAGCGAATAAGAGCAGTGTGAACTAATTCCTTAAAACTGTGCATTAATTTAATATAGAGTTGTAAAACATGTACGGAGAAAAGTGTTGTTAAGCTCCGAATGTTGCATTGATTCAAAACAGTGTCTCTAAACATGGAGAGAGGAGCGGGAATCAAAACGGCGAAAGTTAGCCTGCAATCGGAACAACAATTCTTGATCCATATTTTCACCAAAATATATATTAAAAAAAAAAAAAAAAAAAAAAAAAAAAAAAAGATTGACTTTCCTTAAAGTTGAAAATATATTCGCCAGTTAAAGTACATTAGTCGCCAATGGCAACCGTATTTCACGGGTTCTGGTTGCGTAAATAAAAAGCCATAATTTTATAGAAGGTAAAACTTTATTTGGAAACAGTTCCTTAATTAGCACATTTCGAGGATATGCATCTTTAAGTATCTAAACTTAGTTGTTTCGTTCCTAATATATATAATTCTTGTTATTAAATTTATTCTGCAACCTCATGTGTAGTATCCTCTTGTAATTATTGGATACAGCGACCGAGATAATAATAATAATAGCATTCATTAATAATACACATCCGCAAGTGTATGTTTCTTAATAATGACCATTGGCTCTCTTTTTTTAATTTTTATTATTAAACTCGCACTCTTCAGATATATTTAATTGCCTATAAAATTAATTTATAAATAATTGATCATCGTATTTTCAGTTCTTAAATTTGTTCCACATTGTGTAAGAGTTACTAAATAGTACGTTAAAAAAAATCTAAATTAAGCCAATATATATATATAAATATATATTATACTATTAAGAGAGCAATATTTGTATATTTCACTGTTCTCGAAAACGGTAGCTCGGACAGTCACGAGATTTAACACAAAGGTGCCCCCCGATAGGTCATTGTGCACATCGAAGTCAGATTTTCGAATTTTTGATTAGTTTTTTCTTAATTAATTAAAATGTGAAAATAATAACCTTCTAATTTCTGATAAATAAGCCATTTAAAATTTAGAATTTTATCCATAATTTAATTGTTGCCAATTTTTTTTTTTCAACAAAATAATAATTAAAAAAAAAAAAAAAAAAAAAAAAAAACGTACATTTATTTAAAATGAGGAAAATAAATCAGAAAGATTAGAAAATAAATTAGAAATATCAGTCGCATCATTACAAATAAGATAGCAAATGAAAGGGAAAATTTTTGTAAATCCGATGCATTAAACAGCTTATCAATCGGACAATTAGATTTTTTAAAATTAATTAAAGTATGAATTTTAGGTGGCAACAGCAGAATATTGTATGGAAACCGTTAGGAGAGAAAAAATGAAAAAACTGCTTCACATTAAGTCACATGTTTTTGAAGTGGGATTAAAAATTGCAGTTTTCAAATTCTTTTAAATTTTCTCTCACGAACACAAAAGTATAATATACAGCCTGTACCACACAAGACCAACTTGCATTTCAAATTTCATCAATTATTTTGGTTAATAAACACAAGTTATTATTATTTTTTTTTTTCAAATTAAGCTTTATTCTATTTTCGAAAAGATTTAAATGATCATTGATATAATAATATATATAGATCTATCATCCCCATATTATCATGCAAAGATTTTTGATGCCGAAAAAAAAAGCTTTGGAATCAGCCATGAAGTGGTATTGAAGGAAAAAAGAAGAATGAATGGGCTCTTCCCAGCGTCGTCTGCTCAATCACGTGATAGAGGAAAACGAATAATCGAATTCTGAGAATCGAATTCAATTAAATATTGTTTTTAAGAACAAAAATGTTAATATTTAATATAAAATAAAATAAAAGTAATATTGCGCATTTGCAAACAGTAGAATAATTGTATTTGTAAATTTAATAATTTTTAAATAACATTTTATGTGTTTATTTATTTTTACCTATAAGAATCGATTTTTGTATATTGTAGTGTAACTGTAACATTAACTGATCTAGCAATAAATAATAGCTTCTTGTGGAATGTTTGCGGATTATAAATTGAAATTTTTAAATGTTTTCATTTAATTTTATTGCATAAAGGTGTTACAACAAGTTAATTAACTTAGTTACTGGTCTAAATGGATTTACACAGTACGATATTGCACTGTCACTGATTTAAGTACCAAAAATCAGAGTATTTAAACATGCCTTCATGAACATCAATAACAGGTATAAACTAAATGATGATTGTAAATGTATACCGCAAACAAAAGATGATGAATAATGATATAAAATTGATTAAAAATGATGATATGTAAAAAATAACACAGATTAAATACGACTGATCAAGAATAAGAATAGAAAATATATTATTTTAGCAATCGCTCTAGATAAACAAGATTTCGTCTGCTATTTGTTTTTCCTCTATCATGTGACCTCTGACGTCAGGTGGGAAGAGTCCATTTGAAACTATATCTGGAGCTTTTAATTCACCTTTAGTAAATAAATTATTCATGAATTGTATTTGCTAAAACATTCATGTGTATTCCCGTGTGTATTCACTCGGGGAAAGACTGCCATATTTTGGTAAAATTGCCGTTTTTTCCCGAGTGAAAAGGAATCACTTTTTTCTCCCCAATGATCAATCTATATATTATTACTATATCTATGTATGTGATACGATACATTAATAATTTGGGTTTTAAAAGTTTTTTTTAAATAGATTATTTATACTCTATGAACCATATTTTCATTTTATCAGTTTCATTAACAGATCCTGCTGGGCGATTTTTTAAAATTTGGTGTTGAAGGACACCGAACGTTTTTCGACAAGAAGTTTAATATAGCAACGGACATTTTAATCTAAGTAGCGCATCAAATATATAAAAACATAAATGATTTATTTTTACACAAAATTTACAGAACAAATGCAGTTTTAAAGATAGGAAATTTATTTCAACAAGCACTATTTTAAACCTAAAAACCATTAAAAATATAAGCAGAATATAAAGGATTCTTATGTATAAACAAAAAATAGTCTGATAAAATTATTAGCAAAATAGTCTTCCCCTTTCCATACAAAAAAAAAAAAAAAAAAAAATCCATCGCTAATATGGTGACAAAAATTCAAAAGCCGACAGTGGAGCGACATAATAAAGTTGTGTAACACGATAATGTTTACCTATTTATTTATTTTTTTATATAATAATCACTATGCTAATTTATCATACAAACAAATGAGCCTCTGTGTGTTACTGCACTTGCACGCTGTCGAACAGAAATATTTGAAAAATTCAAATTAATATTTAAATAAATAAATAAAAATATGTTTAATGGGAAATATATATAACCATAAAAAGATTAGTTGTCTAAAATACGGCAGAAATAGTGCTCATAGCATATTGTTACAAGGGATTAAGTCTTATTGTTACAATGCATTAAGTCTAAAATTGTGACAAAAATTCAAAAGCCGCCAAAGGCTGTACTATCAGGTTTACAACCCATGAATTATATATAAACACAAAAAATTAATTGTCTCATGCGACAGACGTAGCCGGTCACAGCATATTGTAATACTTGGCATGAAATTGCTGTTATTTAATGGTTGATTGGATAAACAAAATAAACATAGAAAATAACGTAAAAGCAAATATTATGTTGTCTAAACCCAGTTACATTTGAGTCCAGTCCGAGTTACATGTAATCAACACGTATAGTGTTGTTCACATGTAACTGGGATTCAAATATAAAAGGGAAACTCCAATTTTTTTTTATACTATCTATTTCGAAACTGTTATATAATAAGCACCTAAATGGAAGCTCATTGGTAAACTATTGTCGCAGGTAATAGGGACAAGCGCCCGAGTTGCAGTGGATGACCAAATCGCTGCCGAATGCAGCAGGGACCTGGAGCGAGCTTTTGAACAATTTCAGTAATTTATTTTATTTTATTTTTATAAAGCTATGTAGAAAAGAGTTTCCTTTAAATTTAGTGGCCAGCGAAGCGGGCAAAGCCTGCTAGTATATATATATATATAGAAGATTTACTTCTATAATTATAAATCATAATTGGGTCAGCATAAAACACAAATATAATTAAATTATTATTCTTTTTAACTGTTATTTGGCATAGTTATTTCAGTTCTAGAAAATTATATATATATATATATATGTATATATATATATATATTTGTAGAACCTATGAGTTTTCTTTTCCTCTAAGAATTGTTAAAGATATTTGATAAAAGCATACAACAAAGAAATGTTTTTAATCTGAATAAGATAAGATAATTAATTTGAAAAAAAAAAAAAAATAATATTCTAAAAGCATCTCTAAAGTCTTTCTTTTATATAAAATGATAAGTGCTCGTTTCTAATGCACCTTGTGAAATATCGATAGATACTTATATATATTTATTGATAATATTTGTTTGATTTAAATAGAAATAAAAATATTTCAAGATTTCTTTATAATATAGAACTAGAACTCTCTTTAAATATAAGTTTCTATGTGTGGTAATTTATAATGGCCACGATACTTAATAAAAATATTATTCAAAATGTACAATAATGCTCTACGTCTATATCAATTTTATACGGATTGTCAAGAATGAAACATTGAATTGTAATTATTTCTGCAAATATCATATAAGGTTTTCATATTTATCACTGAAAATAGTTACAAGTATACTTTTAAGAAGTGTAGCATTGCCAAAAATCCCAAATACACACATATATACTCAGATGAACTGACACAGGATAAGAGAAATTTCAGAAATGATAGGACAATAAAAAGTGGAAAAATCTCTACATAGCAGAACATATACTTGTAAAGTACACGTGCACTTTTTCTTTCACAACAAGAGCACAAATTTCTTGCGATTTACAATTATGCATTCTTCAGAGTGCTATAATTCGTTTGAAGTTAACTTCCCAATATTAAAATCATTTCTAATATAGGGTCTCTTTTTGAAATCTCTGCTCACAAGCGTAGTGGTTGAAATGCAGTGAAGCTTGTATATGGTTGGTTGCAGTTGCGTTGCGGATGGTAAGGACCAGTAAACATTAACTTTGAGCAGTTATGGCAATTAACTTGTACTGTTTTAATCTAAAATATTGTTAAATAAGGATTTTTTCTTTTTACACCAGTTTTGCAACTTTGCATTTTCGTTTATCCTTCTGCTGATTACGTTGAAGATTCCTGCGATATATTCATATGAAATTTTATTTTGTTTTGTATTTTCTATCTTTGTTGAAAGTTTGTACGCTGAATTTTGAATCGATTCTATACATATCTAGACTTCAAAAATAATCAGTAACTACTCTCACATTTTTACTATACGAACGAGTCTAATCTTTTTAATCATTATAAATTATGTAAATATAATATAAACTAAATTGTAAATATCCTCTTCCCACCACCCTAAAAAAAGTATTTTTTGTATATTTGTTATGATACTAAATTTCCTTATCTAATAAATAAGTAATATATATATATAATTAATGATTAATTCTTAGGTTAAAATTTAAAATAAAATAAATAATCCGGTGTGTTACTCACACGACTTTCTCTTACTCTGAAATTTAATAATATAAATACAAATGGGTGGTTAAGGGGTAAGATAACGAGTTCTGTTATGCAAACCTATGTTAAAACGATTCAAATTAGGTTTCGAAATAGTTTAATTTCACAAATAATTCTGTGTAAAGGGGGAGGGGCCCTCAGCCCCCCACCCATTTCATTATTGTACCTACATTTATTTAAAAAAAAAAAAAAAAAAAAATCTGTTATTTATATTCAAAACATCATTTAAAAATTTTCAGACAACTTTCACGTGCAACATTCCTAGAAACTTATTAATCTTCATCGAACTTTTCTAGTAACAAACATATTAACTTCAAAATACAACATTTGGATCTCCTGAAAATATTTGTTTTTAATTTACAACGTTAAAAACTTGATTTCGGTATTTAGGAAGCCTCAAAACATGTAAATATACAAAAAATCAAGTGATGAATATTTAACTTAAAAACATACTTTTTTACCATATGGCTACGAGGAATTAATTTCAATTCTTGGAGCAGCTTGCCTGGATATGGCAAAATGTTACAGTAAAGCACTTCCACTAACAATAAAAAGTAATGTTATGGCTTAATTACTGACAGCCCTACCATCTTCTGAAGGTTATGTGAACACCTCATGGTGCACATAAATATAATCTCATATTAATAACACACGCCACAGCATGAAATACACTTCCATCATTTTTCAAGTATTGTCGCACTATAATCTAATTACTTTGTTTAGTCCTGTAAACGAACAGTAAATGATTTCCATACTATACTCTATATAAAACATGTTTTTACGCATATAAAAAATATATTCATTTCATTTGGTTTAGTGCAGTCTGTAGGTGTAACTCTACTTACCTGCAATTTCCCCCATAGACGTAATGTATTTAAATTCTCTTGGGTGTCCCTGTACACGAACTATTTGCTTGATCTCAAGAATAAGTTTAGTGTTGCATCTCTATATGATACACATTTAGAATTTAAAGTTTGAACTTTCTGCTATTATTTGTTCTTGAGATATGTTGATAACAGACAGACAGACACACACAAATCAAACGCTGAAAACATGGTTTTTAGATTGAGGGGACCTGAAAGTAGGAGAATTAAGGGAACCTGAATCATCAATATTACAGAAAGAGGTTTTTAGAAATTACATCAAAGTGAGCTTTCTCCGACTTCTAAAATTCAAATAATAAGGTGCGATAACAAAGAAATCGATTTTCAGTTATGGCATAATTCATCCCATTCATTATACTTCAGTTTGTTCCAATTCACAAGAATCCAGTTTAAATCGAATGTCAGAGATGTTTTATTTCATCAAATTCCTTTTTAGTGTTTCGTAAACACGTGATTAATGAAATTTATATATAATCGTTATTTCATAGGGGACAGCTATTTAATAGGGTAATCGCCATTTAATCGTTATTTAATAGGGAAATATCTCTTCAAAATTTTCGATACTGGTACATTTCGATTATTGTTATTATTATTCATTACTGATATTTTTTTCTTAAGCGATTTGATTATTAGCTTTTTAAAAATCATTTGAAACGTGATAGTATTTTATTTCAATCATTTTCATTTGAAAACAGTTATTTATATGGAGAGAGAAAAAATATTTTCAAAAGAAAATAATGTGTTAATTCTTTAATTTGTTGTACCTGTTTTAGTCAAACAGTAATGCTGTAAAAAGTTTATAAATTTATTAAATTTTAAATTTAATTAAAAAAATATAATATGTTACTTATAATTTTTAAAATATAGTTAATAACTATAAATTTATTTTACTAATTACTAACTAATTACTATTTATTTTAGTAATTATTTTACTAAGTTTAAGAACTGAAAGATAGAAAAAACATGTTACTTGGTTGTGGGAGGGGGATCGATTTCAATTTCTTTAAAATCTTTAATATTATTATGGGGTGGGAGAAAGAGAAGGGCATGAATTTATAATTGCTAATTTTAAAATGCATTTAAGGATTAAAAAACCAATCTTATTTATGCCCTTTTATTTCTTTTTCCTTTTATGCCTACAGTTTTTCATAACGACCGGGATTCAAACTGAGTCCAGTCCGTTAATAATAATATCCCGACCACCAATAATAATAAACGAGTCGCGGGTGTTAATATCAGGGAAACTGACATATTTCAATAGTTTTTATTTTTTTATTTTTTGTTCTGGTATATTTTATATTAATGCACGATATGGAATTTTTTAAGTTAATTTAATACAGTGAGTAGAGAAGCGGGTAAAGTAAATTATTATTTAATAAATATAATGTATCATCTTTAGTCCTTTTTTTTTTTTTTAATGACTTAATCATTTGACTTATATAACTGACTTATCATTAAAAAAAAAAAAAAAAAAAAAAAAAAAAAAAAAAAGATTACGCAATCTCATTTACATAAAATTAAAAAAAGAAATATTTTCTCAGATGAAACTTTTGAATCATGTCGTGTATTTTAGAACATAATTTTTATTTTATACGTAAGTTTGACGGAGTTCAGCAAAATTTTCAAATTTCTAAAAAAATAATTAAATATATTTTTAATGTGATCACAATTCACTTTATATATATATTATATATTATATTTTTATAATGATTTAAAGGCATTAAGAACGAGATAATTTTTAAACGCTTATAGTCAGGTAAGCATGAGATTAAAATGATTATTTCTTCTATTTCATTTTATAGAATTTTTATCTTTAACAGGAAATTAAACTGCAGTTAATTTTCTTTCTTTCAAAAGGAATATAATGTGAAAGGAAATTACTATTGTTTGATATAATGGTGCAGTGACAATAATGTGTTACCTCTGGGGCAGATTGAATAATACATTTAGAAAAAATTAAATAATAATAAAGAAATAGATTTTTTTTTTTCAATTACAAGATAATATAAAAAAGCTGTAAAAGGTAATTTCCTTTGAATTTTGATACGATATTCTCTGAAATATAAATTATTTCCTATTTCATTCATCAAAATGTAGACAAGTTTTCTTATTCGCGAATTTAAAAGAGCCAACTTCATAAGAATATGCCTTCAGTATTAAAACAAAAATGAAAGGTTATTAATGACTTTAATGAAAGGTTATTTTTCATCTAATATCTAATACATAAACTGCAGCCTAGCGATTCTGCAGAAAAATATTCAAATTATCCTCACAAATACTTCTTATTTTCAAATAGGAAGTATTTTAGAAATTCTGCTGCATGACGCATTTTATTTGTTACATGTGATATTTAGGAATAGCTTGTCATATTTTTCTCATTTGCTTATTACCGATTTTATATATGATCACATTTTCTTTGTTAAAAGTATATCAATGTGAATTTCGGATTTGAATATTTTAGGCTGCGATACTCTCATTACGTTTATAAGTCTATCTATCATATTTCCTTCATTGAAAATTAAAGTAGTAAATTTTAGTCAACTAACTAGATTTTGATTATAAAAAAGAAAAAGAAAATCTGTGTTTGAACAAACTTGTTTTTTTTTTTTTTCTAAATTTCATTAAATTTTATTTTTACTTTGTCAGAGATTTGTAAATTTTCATCTACCAAATAAAAAATTCATATAGGGTAAAGCATTATCTTTTTTTCATTTCAATTAAGAATTTTTTATCTAGAATGATGTCTTTCTGTTTTCTAGCATTAGAAACCAATAACATACTCTGAAATTCAAGCCTAACAGAATTTCTTCGTCTACTTTTACATTGTCTTTATTTTAAGCACAAGATCTTTTACCTAAACTTTAAATTCAAACATTTCAAGTCTATCACAAGCTCTTGGTGACAACTCTTTTTAGCATGGCGATTTGCCGAGTGCTCGAACTTCTTCCTCCGGCTACAATAAATGTACATCTTCAGTAGAATGTCACGCCTGTTTCCAAACTCACTCAGAAGAATTACTCATGCAGCTTACACATTTGCACTCAACAAAGCTCCAGGCTATGACTACGTTGATGAAAACCTCATAAAAATTCTAGTTAAAAAATTTACCTAATAGTTATGTCATCTCATGAATAAATATTTCACCTTGGATCATTTACCAGATTTGTGGAAGAAGGACTATTCTTCTAAAATCGAAATAAAAATTGTTTCACTTCGATATCTTTTAAACCTATTTTTCTTCTTCCTGCAAAGGAAAAACTATTTGAGAAAATTATCAAGACCCGCGTCATCATGTCCCTGGAAAATAAAATATATTTTGATGATGCACAACATGGGTTTCGAGAAGAAAAGACAGAGCGCGCCATTTCATTCAAATACATTTTAGAAGAAATTGAAACCTCTTTAGTTTTCTTTTTTAAATATTGTTCAATTATTTTGTATAATTACACAGGGTCTTTTGGCTCCTTTCATATGGCTTTGCTAACTCAAATTACACTTGAATCACTTTCAAATTACTTAATATTTATAATAAAAACCAATAACAAAATAGTATCTCATTTCTCAGCTTAAGTTCATTGATTTAATATTATTAAAAGATGTCTTTAGGGACCGCGTCTGGGTCCTCCACTGATATCAACAGAATATTGACACTATTCAAGCAGACACAAAGAGGTACAATAGCTTATGCTGAAAATTTCTGTATCCTCATTGTTGTAAGCACAGCACTGGGCTTAGACAAAATTCAAATCACCAAATTAACAACTTTATCAGGAGATGTGATTCTCTTGATTTTGTTGTTTCCAGTCAGAATACAGTGATGACAATGATGGACAGTAAACTCATCCTTACGCGACGCAGTCCAATTTTTAAAATTAATTGTTCCTCCATCCCTGCCAGATTTATCATACCCTATCTCGAATTATTTTTAGAATTTAAATTCAATTGTTTAAACTATCTCCAGCACTAATTTTTTAAACTTCTCTATTTTGTTTTTAGTTTTGGTTCCGTAAAAATTTGAAATAGCGGATTCAAAATACACTTTATTAAAACTTGGTATAATAAACGTATATAAAGATTTGTTTAAATATTATACAATACTATTTAAACAAATTTTCTGTGGTTATAAAATATGGTTCCCAGACCTCGCCTTATCTGGAGTAATAAAATTTACCTGAATTCAACGATTAGCTCTTCCTAATATTCTCCACTCATATAGAAGTGTTTCTACGGATGCACTCTGTGTACTTGAGGTAACATTCCCTTAACTGTACACTTTTAAAAAATGACTGTCGCAGTACCCAACCCTTAATAATAAATGAACAATAATAATAGAATGCCACCCTTTCAAAAGATAATACATTTATACCACTCAAATCTTATATATGTCTAAACTTTACACCCTGCATAAGCTAGTTGTTGCCCAGCTTCCGGTCTGCATGCTTCACATCATTTACGAATAAGTCTCAAAAATGCGTGATGGGGTTGCATGAGCTTGTGGCTCCCTTCTAAATAGAAAATAAAATTCTCACTATCAAGTTAAACTCCATAAACAATACGCAGTATTACAAGCTGAACTGTTAAGAATTACTATTGCTATTAAATAGTATCTCATTCAATCTTCCCGTAATCCATTAGTTTTTATTTAGAAAGAGAATCTCTCGGCACTGTCACTACTCCATTGCATTTTTCAAAACATAAAACAATACAATAAGCATATAGTCGCCTTTTTAGTCACCACCTTAAATTAATTCATTTGGCCTAGACAAGGGTACATGATGGAACCTCAGAAAATGAATTAGGAGACCGCTTTGCCAATTCAATTATGTCAGACAATACATTTTTTTTTTTTATGAAGTCATTATACTTTCTTTTTCGTCATTCATGCTTAAGGCTACTCTGCATAACAAAACAATGTCGAAATGGCAACAAAATTGGTCTCGAAAGGAAGAAATAATTGTGCTGTAATAAAATCTGTAAATAATGCTTTCGTTATTCTCCAGAGAATACAGCGATCTTTTTTATCTCTGACTGTAAAAACTTCTTAATTTTTTTTTTTATTAAAAGAAATCTAATGACTTATGTTCATGTAAAATAAAGAATCAGCATTTCATTACATTTTTTATTTATTTTTTTTTTTTAAGGAAATATTTCCTCACTACTTCAGATAAACTAAAACTTAACAATTAAAAAAAACTCATATGAAACAGTTTTAAATCCAGCTAACTAAAATAATATAAAAATTAATTATAACACATTTGATCCTTTTTTTTTTCATACACAAAATATAAATACAGTGAAACCCGGATCTATCGTTTCCGCATGCATCATTTTCCCGCATTGATCGTTTTATTTTTATGGTCCCTGCACAAACGCAGTATTACAAGCTGAACTTAGCTTGTAATACTGCGCTTTAAATAATGTTAGCTTTAAATAATGTTAACGGAACCCACATATATCGTTCTTCAAAAAGTCATTTTCCCGCATTCAGCGTTGTAATTTTTTTTCTTCTGACCGAAATGAAATTGAAAATCAAGCGATTCCATATGGCATTCAAACTGGAATTACTTCTTTTATTTAAAAAATAACTCTTTTCCTCCTCCACGGAAGATCAAAATTGTGATAGCATGTCTCCGGATCATCCACAAAGGTAAGTTCCAGACCGTCGCCACTTGCTCATATTGTAGCACTAGTGCGGTGCAAAACCCAACCAACCTCAACTACTTAACCTCATGCTGCTTTGGGTGCAGAACAGCGATAATGCAGATATTGTAACATGTGTCAATGTATTACAGAATACGGAGGGCCCTTCGTGACCGAGTGGTTATGTCACCACACTGCTAATCGCCTTCGAGCGTAGAATAGCGGGTTCGATTACGGCGCTGGCTCTAGGTGTATTTCCATTTCTGCGTATTGCAATTCTGTCAAGTGCTATCTGTTTTTATCTGACAAAGATTTACAAGCGGACTACAAGTCAAACATACAAATCTGACGTATAATGTGTTATTAGTCAATACTGAATACGGATCATGCGTTGTTGCTTGGAGAATAAGTTATTTGTGTAAAGAGGAGAATGGATGCATCCAGTATGGCCAGCTACTACATTTTCTCACATTCCTGAGGCTGAGCCTAAGCCAGTGCCAAGTGTCTGCCGTAATTACGGCATTTGAAAGTGCACGAATTTTTTTATATGGACATGAAATTACAGAATAGGACCAGAAAATGTTGTAAATTTGGAAAATCTTCGTTTAATTTATAAAATGAACAAAAAATCTAACATAAAATTACTGATTTTTAAAAATTAATATTACTTAATGTTCTACAACTTTGATTTATTTATTTATTTATTTTTTGACAGTTTGGAGAGTAACAAATTAGTTTTAATTAGCAGTATACTATATATACTGCGTGTATTATTTACTAAACATTGTTTCATTTGTGTTTTGACTTTAACCTGCATTCATCGTTTTCCCGCTTTCATAGTTTTTCTTCACGCACCCTATGAAAAACGATGGATCGGTGTTCTACTGTATTAACTCATGTTAATACAGTAATTAATCTCATGTTACTTAGTATTTCCTTTGGAGGATTTTTTTTTTTTTTCAATGCGCAAAGCTTGCGAGCATCCTTTGTATATATATAATGTAAATGTCAACCATGCCAAATAAAATATGTGAATAAGTATATGTACTAGATGCCTGCGTGCTTCACCAAATATCCTCGCGTATCTCAACTTCCACCTCATCAGCATTTTACCTGCTAGCAGCGTTTCTTTCCTCTGTAATCAATCCCAATTTCACTCAGCTGGTGTGCAGAAATACATACACCAAAAATAACTCTTAAACTTATTAATCGAAAATAGGTCCTTTATACCCCTAAGGATCTCAGTTCTTTGGACCTGTAAAATAAATTATGCGGTTCAGTGGTATTAACATTTTAAGAACATAAAGAATCAAAATTAATATGCCGGATTGCTTTGAAAACAAGAGAATGAATAAAATAGAACGATGCATACTTTTTCTGATAGTTTAATGATTATAATAAAATAAAAATTCTATTTACAAATTAAATACATTATTACAAAAAGGAATACTTAATGGAACATAATTCCCAAATATAATTAACTCTCTTAATGAGAGATCGAAAACTCGGCGACGTAGCGCCGTCTAAAGGGAATTGATTTTACTACACAACTCCCCGCCGTGAACTCTTACAGAGTTCACAAATCAAAATCTCATTAAATCAAAAATAAATCTCAAATCCAAACAACTTCTGATAATCATAAATTGTTCAAATTTCTAAGTATTCAATTAGTACTAAATCACATAATCATTTTTTTTAAATATCAACAATTATCTAATATTAAATACAAAGGTAAACAATATTTAAAGTACTATAACTAAATCAAAAAAAAAAAGATGAAATCAATATAATAAATTGAAATATTAAATTGAAATATCAATATTAAACATAAAGCAAACACATTATTATTTAAATAAATAACTCTTAGTTATCAAATATAAACAAACTTAAATATAAAGATAATAACACATGCAAAATTTTAATATTTGCAATTATCAAATAAAATTCACTGGCGACGCAGCGCCGTCTTCAAATCCAATAGGTATTGGCTTTTCCATCTATTCCACAACTGCTTTAACAACAGTGATTGGTATCTTTTACGTCTTAAGGCAGATATTTTGTTTGAAGCACCTTCAATAATGTCAGCAAAATTCACTGGGTAGGTGATTTCTTTACCAAAATTTAAAAAGTGCATAGGAGTTAAAGGGTTCGGTTCTCCAGATTCACTATACACGTAAGTTAAGGGGCGTAAGTTGAGCACTGTTTCTACTTCTATATGGAGAGTAGACATTTCATCATAATTCAAGAGGGCTTTGCCTATGACTTTACGCAGACAGTCTTTGACGGATCTAACTAATCGTTCGTAGAACCCGCCCCACCACGGGGCCCTTTCTACTATATTTTTCCATATGATTCTTTCATTCGCAAAAAAATTTAAAAGTGAATCATCAGAAAGAATTTGATACAAATTTTCTAGTTCTTGTTTCGAACGCTTGAACGTTTTGGCGTTATCCGAATATATAACTTTACAGTTTCCTCTTCTCGCTAAGAAACGTCTGAAGGCCAACAAAAAGGAATCAGTTGACATGTCTTGTACAAGTTCTAAGTGTACTACTCTGGTTACTGCACAAGTGAACAACACTATATACGATTTTTCAATTTCTTTAGCATTTTTAATGTAGAGAGGCCCAGCAAAGTCAATGCAACATATGGAGAAAGGGGGCGACTCTCTTATTCTGTCACGGGGTAGTGGAGCAGTGATCTGATCTGTTGGTCTGGAAAGGTATTTCTTACATATAATACATTTATTCAGGACACTTTTAACTAACTGGCGACCTTTGGGAATCCAATATTTAGACCGTATTTTTGACAATGTTCCAGATACTCCTCCATGCATTATTTTTTTATGTTCATTTCTTATAATCAAGGTAGTCAACCACGACTGTTTGGGGAGAATGATGGGATGTTTTTCTTCTAGCTGTAAATCACTGAACTCTAATCTCCCGCCGAGCCGCATCATTTTTTCATCATCTAGATACGGCGTTAAGTTGCTAAGGGGAGAATTTTTATCAATAATTTCTTCATTTATTAGCGAGTGAAATTCATATTTAAAATACAACTTTTGTTCATTCGATATCAAATGTTTCTCAGCTTCTATTAGTTCTTCGGTTGTTAATGTACTGTTAAGTTCTGGAATTCCTTTTATCCTCTTAATAAATCTTTGTACCCAAGCTGTAACTCTGATTAATTTTTCTAAACTGCTGTATTTTCTGATATCAATGGGGTTTTCTAGTTGTTCTGTCATGCAATTGAAAAGGAGTGTTTCTTTTATATTTTTTCTATATTCTAAGCTTTCTACATCTAGCTTTTGTTTATCACCAGGCTTAGGCCAAAGTTCTAGGGGTGAACTGAGCCATTCAGGCCCATTTTACCACAATCTATCATTAATTAATTTTATGATCTTTGCTCCTCTGGATACAAGATTGGAAGGTTTAGACGAACCGGGTCAGTGCCTCCAATTTAAAGGGGATGTCAATTCACGAATATATTGTACTCTATTCTGCACAAACGGCTTAAACTTTTCTGGAGAGCCTCTAATCCAAAAAAAGCGATCATTGAGTCTGTCCAGTAAAACGTGGGTATATCTAATTTCAGAGCTCTCAAAATATTATGACCTAGTTTAGCTGCCAACAATGCAGCTGTGAGTTCAAGTTTAGGTAGCGTGAGATTTTTCAAAGGCGCTACTCTATTTTTGGAAGCAACGAATATCGTTTTGCATTTTTCATTTCTTTAATTCTAAAATAGGCAACAGTGCCAAATGCTTTGATACTAGCATCTGAGAAAACATGTAGTTGCAAATCACCGATGTTAAATTCTGGAAAATCAGAAAAATAATATCTCGGCACAGAAAATTTAGAAAGATAAGTTACTTCATTACACCAGTCTTTCCATATTTTTTTCAAATCTTCAGGTAATGTATCATCCCAATCAAGACCGGTCTTCCAGATCATCTGCATAAGGCATTTAACTCTTAAAGTGTAGGGCCCTAGGAAACCGATAGGGTCATAAATTTTGCCTAGTACTTGTAAAACAAACCTTTTAGTATTTATCTGTTTAGAAACGAGGTTTATTAAATCCCTACAATCAAAATAGAGAGTGTCTTTCAAGTTATTCCACCCTAAACCCAAAACTTTATTAGGGGGATCATTTTCTTCAAATATTTTAGAATCCTTGCTAATAACATTTTTTTGTACCCAAAGTTCATGTAATGGTGTCGAATTTGTATGAAATTTGTGAAGTTGCATACTCGCGTCTTTAAAGATACTAAGTGAGTCTAAACTTGTAGTTAAAGCCTTCTCTACTGATGGGTGGCTTCCTATTATGTCATCAACATAAATGTTTTCATTTAAAAAACTAACAGTCTCCCTATGTGTGTCTCTAAAATTTTTCAAATGATGTTTTATCGTCGCAGCTAATAAAAAAGGACTACAATTAAGTCCAAACAAAACTCTAGTGAGTCTAAAAATCTGAAGGGGAGAGGTGCCTTCGTGAGGACTTTCTGTAAACAAAAATCCTGTTACGTCTCTATCTTCCTCGTCTATCAAAATTTGTAAAAAGGCTTGTTTCATGTCCGCAGTAAAGGCTACGGGATAAAATCTAAATCTAGACAAAATGTCAAAAATATATTCATAAAGATTAGGTCCAATATGTAGACAATTATTAAGAGAAAGATTATTGTAATCATGTGAAGAAGCATCAAACACGATCATTAATTTACTTGTTGTACGATCTGTTTTTATTACCGCTCTATGTGGTAAATAAAAGTTTGTAGAATTTTCCTCCAAATCCGTAACGGGTTCTATTATCCCCTCTCTCAAATAATCCTGTTGTTCATAAATCTTTCATTTGTTCCATAAACTTACACACATTTCATAATTTTCCATTTCCATAAATAATGCAAGTGATGTTCTTTTCCATTTTATTTATTCACTTCACAAAACAACATATAACGGATTCACAATAAAAACATAAATAAACATTTAATTAACGCTATATCTTTAAACGGTCAAGCATGACCGAATCCTTTCAGATCACATTCTTAACTAGTCAGTAATCATACATCGGCGCGTCGAAAAATGACGACTAGTCGCGCCACCTGAGAGGATGCAAAGACAATTCAATTTGCAACATCCTCCCGCCCCGAAAGGTAAGTTAAGTTCAATACAAAATTTTGACAAATCCAAATCAAATACAATTCAAGAATTACAACCAATAAAAAATCACAATACATAAATAATAAATTTCACAACCACATAATACTGAAAATAGAAATTATATCAAATACAAAAATCAATGTTACCTGGATACAATTGAAAAATGAAAACAATATTAATATTACCTTACAGATGAACAGTTGGTTTAATTAAGGTAAGTCCCCTTGGACTTCCAAGTTACAAAGAAGTTGAATGGGTCTTTTTAACATTCCTGATGAAGTTTTTAAGGTTACAGATCTTACCTTATTGTCACGTCCTACATGGGTCTCGATTATTTTTCCTAACCTCCAAATTTGTCTTGGGGCCTTGTCATCACCTATTAGGACTATATCACCTATATTAAAATTAGAAATTGGATTAACAGGTTTTACAACATTAGCATTTCTCAACTGCAAAATATATTCAAATTTCCAGCGCTTCCAGAATTCGTTAAGAAGTCTCTCACGATACAAGTATCGTTTAATTAAAAGTTTTTGAGAACTAGATTGACTTGCAATCACTAAACGGCCACTTTGTGGTGGCATTGCAGTTGACCTTTTTCCTATTAAGAAGTGGGCTGGGGTGAGAGGGAATGGCTCTACAGGGTCATTGTATACATAAGTTAAAGGTCGAGAGTTAATATTAGATTCAATTTCTGCAAGTATAGTTTGCAGTTCTTCAAATGTAACTAATGCCCTACCAAGAATTTTCCTCAAAATGACCTTTGTCATACGAACCATTCGCTCCCAATAACCCCCCCACCATGAGGCTCTTTCTACTATATAATTCCATTTGATACCCTTATTACCAAAATAGTTCTGAATTTCAAAGTTCTTAATGTTAATATAAAGTTTTTTTAGTTCCTTTTCACTACTTTTAAAAGTCAAAGCGTTATCGGAATTCACAACCTTGCACATACCTCTTCTGGAGATGAAACGTCTGAATGCAAGTAAAAAATGTTCAGAACTGAGACTAGAGACTATTTCCAAGTGCACTGCTCGAGTGACTGCACAAGTGAATAATGCAATGTAAGATTTGTTGTTGTCTCTTGTGAATAAGGGTCCAGCAAAATCGATTCCGACGACTTCAAAAGGTTGAGCCTCACTAGTTCTTGCTATGGGCAGCGGAGCTGTTATTTGCTGTCCTTTTTTGGCCTTAAACCTTCTGCATAGAAAACATTTGTTCAAGCAGGATTTCACAGCTTGCCTGCCCTTAATGATCCAAAAACGTTCTCTTAATTGAGTGAGTGTGTCAGATATACCAGAATGACCTAAATTTTCGTGTTCCTTCATGATCAAAAGATTAGTAAATCCAGCCTTGTTCGGCAAAATAATTGGATACTTAGATTCATCAGAAAAATTAGAGCCTTGAATTCTTCCCTTTAATACTATTAGACCTTCTGTTGTCAAAATGGGATTCAAATTATATAACTTAGAATCAGGAGAAACTGAATTTTTTGCCTTTAATGTAGTATATTCTTTGTTAATTTCACTTTGCTGCACAAATAGAAGCCAATAATTTTCTGCTGCAGATATTTCATTTGCTGTCAGCGCTCCTGAACGTTTTTCAGACCTAGATTTGATGTTATTTAGAAATCTAAAAACATAGGCGGTTGTTCTCAAAACTCTATTCAAACTACTGTAATTCTCCAGATTTAATAATGGCATTGGAACTTCTACGTTAACCTGAAGTGTTGTAACTCCATGTCTTTCTTCAACCACGCTGTCCATGTCACAGGAAAATTCCATTAGAGAGTCATATGGTATACTTAATTCTGACAACCAAGCTGGTCCTTGACTCCATACTTTATCATTCATTAAGGAATTTGCTTTCACACCTCTCGTTAATTTATCCGCCGGATTGACCTTGCCTTTGCAAAAGTGCCATTTTTCAGGATCAGTTTTTTCCTTGATTTCTATCACTCGGTTTTTCACAAACTGCTTATAATCGTTAGCTAAATTTTTTATCCAATGAAGGCAAATCTGAGAGTCAGTCCAATAAAAAATATTTCTGGGGTCGAGCATAGGAAAAACAGATTTGAGATATGATCCCAATCTTGCTGAGACTAAAGTGCCAAGTAATTCAAGTCTCGGTAATGTAATCTTCTTCAAAGGGGCTAGTCGAGACTTAGAAATTATAAAACTTGTTTTGCATTCTTCAGAATTCGTAAATCGAAAATAAGCTACTGAACCATAGCATTTTGGGCTAGCATCGGAAAATATGTGTACCTCTACTGAGTTCCAGCAGAATTCATTAAAATACAGCCTAGGAATTCCAGTGAACTTCAAATTTTTAGCTTCATTTAGCCATTCTAAAAACAACATTTCAGTTTCATGTGGAACAGGTTCGTCCCACTGGTTACCATTTTCCCATACTGATTGTAATATAATTTTTATGCGAATCAAAAATGGATTCATGATCCCCAATGGATCAAATAACATTCCGCAAACAGCCAAAATATAGCGCTTTGTTATAATTCTGTCCTCCGGTAATTTGTTAAATTGTGAAGTGTCAATCAGTAATTCGTCATTCGTATTGTCCCAAATAATTCCTAATATTTTTAGTTGAACATTGGATTCATCTTCTCGACATTCGAAATTGTATGTCTTCCACAACTGATTAAGTTTAGAAGAGTTGGAAATCCAAGCCCTGAGATTCATGCTAGCTTCATTTAAAATATACATCATTTCCTTAGATAATTGTAATGCCTTGTTCACATCATCAGTGCCAGAGATGAGATCATCGACGTATAGAGATCTTAATATTTCTGTTGCTTCCGGGTAGTCATTCTCAAATTTTTTCAAATGAAGCCTGATTGTTGCCGATAATAGAAATGGGGAACATTTCACCCCAAAGGGAACTCTGCAGAATTGTAATGTCCTAATTCGTTTAGCAGCATCGGAATGGAGATCGGGCCCCTCCCCATCATTCCATAAAAATTTCAAAAAATTCCTATCCTCATCCGCGATTCCTACTTCTAGAAAAGCTCGTTGAATGTCTGCGCAAAACGCTACAGGGCCTAACCTAAACCTCAAAATTATCCTGAGTAAATCTGGATTTAAATTAGGACCGCTCTCTAAACAATCGTTAAGAGATAATTCATCCCTGCCCTTACATGAACCGTCAAAAACTATCCTAACCTTAGAACTTTTCTTTTGTTCGCGTACTACTGCATGATGCGGCATGTAATAGCCTGTACCCGTATTTTCATTTAAATCCGACGCTACTTCCTCTATGATGCCCAACTTTAAATGTTCCTCAATAATTTCCTTATATTTAAAATATAAGTCCGGATTCCTACCAAAAACAGTGTTCAAATGAGACAAGCGTCGTCTTGCTATCTCATAATTACTGTCCAATTCCTTAACATTATTTTTCCACAACAATCGCGTTTCATATCTTTTATTTCTATAAGTAGTGGTTTGCCTAAATAACTCTAAAATTTCATCATCTGATTTAGAATGTTCCTTGTCCGGATTAATTCCAATTGCCTCTAATTCCCATAAATTTTTAACCCTTTGATGGTCCAATTCTTCCTTAACAACATGTAAATGATTAACTCGCACTTTCTGACAATTCTTAAGTGCTTTAGGGTCCCTTTCCTTTCCTTGTATCACAAATCCAAAGAAGGTATCTGTTGCCATTAATCGTTTAGAAATTCTCACGTTCCTTTCTCCGAGAATTTCCCCAATGTAATCCGATCCAATAAGTACATGAATTTTACTTAAATTACCCTTATCTGCCAATTCAATGCCCTTTTCTAGTGCGACATTACGCACCCATTGTGAAGGAATTTTAATTTCCCCAAATGTAATTGAATCAATAACCACAGCCCTTAATTTAATTTTCTTATTAGTTTCTCTTACATTATGTAATACTATTTCTACAATATCATAAGTTTTCCTTTCAGTATTCTCATTGCCAAAAGTATAAATTAAAAGGGTTTCCTTCCCGATTGGTTTTAATCCCAATAAATTGCACACTTCGCGCAATACAAATGTCCTAGAACTTCCATTGTCAATAAGACACCTCAATAAATGGCATTTGGCCTGAACATTAAATACACTTGCCGTTACAGTCTGCAACAACACCGAATCATTCGGCGTGTCCTCAAGCTCTTTATTCTTATTACAAACTAAATTTAAAGAACTTTCTGACTGTATTTGTTTTTTATCCTCAACTGAGCGGGATTCATTTCTTTCTGTATTACATATTAATGAGTTATGCCAGGGAGACGCGCAATACTTGCACTTATGATCATTACGTGAACAAAATTTACTCAAATGGTTTGAAAAACATATAAAACATAATCCCTTGGCCATTAAAGCCTTTTTCTTATCATAAACATTTAAAAAACAATCATGATTCATATGTGCCGAGGAACAAAACAAACAGCCCTGAACTCCAGTATTTTGAGAAAACGAACTCGTATTTCTTTTGTTATTAAATTTAGGCCTATTATTATCATAAGAATACCTATTATGATAACCAGATAAATTTCTTTCCGCCTGAGTCGCTAAAACGGAAGCTGATGATTTAGGGGGATGATATTCGCTCCTTTTAGAATTTAAGTAAGGTTTATTGTGGCCTGTCATTTTATTCCGAAAATTATTTTCATTTGCGCTATTATTTCTGGGATTCGCTAAAATTATCGATGCTTCTCGTATTTCTAGTTCTTTACGTATAAAATCAACAAATTTAGAAATATCAAACAATTCATCTGAATTACGCTGTCTATTATAACTTAAATTTAATTCTTCCGGTAGTTTTTGTAATATTACAGGGCATAACAGATTACTGTAAGTGCCTGTTGCTACATTTAATGATTGTAACGAAAGAATTTGTACCTCAATCGCGTCGTACATTCTTCTTAATTCAGTAACATTCGCGCATGATTTCACCGGTTCTATTAATAGTAACTTATGCATGTGGGACGATATAATTACGTCACTTCGTCCAAAACGTTCCTTAAGTAATTGTATTGATGCATCGTAATTAGATTCTGTCAATGAAAACCCAGATACAGCGCTCAAGGCGACACCTCCTAAGAAAGATTTCAAATACGAAAATTTCTCAATTTTGCTTAAAGAATTATTATTATGTATCGCTACCTCGAAAGAGTTCCAGAAGTCCAACAATGAACTACAGTCACCAAGAAAATTTACAACTTTTAATTTCGGAAGTTTAACTGTACTTCTGGTTTCAGTTCTAACTGTTAGGTTCTCTGAACCAATCCCTGTTTGATCACTTGATCTAGCGATCTGAATAACACCAGGCAACGGCCTATCATTTAAATTATCCACTAGCCTTTCTAATTTTGTTTTTACATCGATCCCTTTTTCCCTGTATTCCTCGCAGCCTGCTACATCTTCAGCTATATCTTTGACTTTAATTTTTGTTTGTATTTCATAATCGATGTTTACGAGTTCTGCCTGTTTGTCCAGGAGTTGAGCCTTTAATCTAAGAAGCTCCTCAATTTTCATTAATTTCGTGTACTCCTCCGTAATTTCGGAGTTCAGGATTGTTTCTATTTTCCCCAAATATTTCGTAAATGAGGTTCTTAAACCTCTTCTTTTTTCCTTCAATCTTTCTAGATCCATTTTAAACCCAATATCGTAACAAGAGAACAAAAATAAAAATTATGAAACCTTCTAATTGCTTAATAATAACCCCTATCCATATATTTATTAAATAAAAATAAACATGTATTATCTATATATCAAAAAAATGTAAACATCATCTTTAAATATCATTTAAGAACAAAAATAAATATCGTTAAAACAGAAGTAAATCAATTTAAAATAGCCTTTAATGAAACCAAAACTAAATAAATAATTTTGTATTAAATCAGAAGTAACTCTATTTTAATAGCATTGCAAGAAACAAAAAATTAAATAATATTCCATTAAAAAAAACAATTTCGTTTTCAAAGAAACAAAAAGAAACACCATTTAAACAACATTTTATGAAACGAAAGTAATTTTCAATTATTTAAATGTTGAATGAAACCATTTATATTTAAAACCCAAACTATTTTTTAATTATTCAAATTTGAAACCATTTATTTCATATATCAGCAAAATTTATAAATTATAAATAATATTATATATAAACCAAATGAATTCGATGTCCTCACAGACTGCAACCATTTCAGAACAAAAACTACACTTTTCTGTTAAACGAAACCATAACTTTTAACCCCCAAACTCAAACCAAAATAATGAAATAATAAGGGAAAAAGCCTACCTCCCATATCCGATGCATGCTCAGCGGATTCATTTTACTCCATAATTATCCAAAAAAATGCATGTCGTCCAAATAAATGCAAACAATCACATCCTAGGGTCACCAAAAATGTTCATAAATCTTTCATTTGTTCCATAAACTTACACACATTTCATAATTTTCCATTTCCATAAATAATGCAAGTGATGTTCTTTTCCATTTTATTTATTCACTTCACAAAACAACATATAACGGATTCACAATAAAAACATAAATAAACATTTAATTAACGCTATATCTTTAAACGGTCAAGCATGACCGAATCCTTTCAGATCACATTCTTAACTAGTCAGTAATCATACATCGGCGCGTCGAAAAATGACGACTAGTCGCGCCACCTGAGAGGATGCAAAGACAATTCAATTTGCGACACCTGTAAAACATTGTTGTATTCAAAAAATAAATTTGGCTTTTCTACAAAATTTGTACTTAAGTCTCAAAAATCTATTTTCAGCGATTTCAAAATTATTTCGTAATTCTTATTTACTAATTTTCCAAGGGAATTTTACTTTATATCGTTTATTTTCATACTTAATTTCCGATTCAAAATTTTTCATAATTTTATTTTCGGAAAGGTCAAATTTTTCTTTCGGATTAATAAGACCCGAATTTTCCAAATTCCAAAAATTTTCTGTTTGTTTTGACAACAAATTTTCTTCTACTATGATACTCATAGTTAATTATTCAAGAGAATCGCATTTAATTCCCTGTAAAACCAAACCAAACACAGTTTTTACTGCTACTAAATTTTTATTAATGCGCCTAATATTATCTAACACAATATCATAATAATAATCGACTCCTATCAAAAGTGTAATGCTTTCTTTACTATTAGGTATATCAGCTAATTCTAAATTCTGAAAATTATCATTTTTCGTGATTTTTTCCAATTCAGGGGGAGGGTGAATGAACGATCCAGAAATTTCATCAGTAACTAACGCTTCAATTTGAATATTATGATCAGGTTTATTTTTATTCACGAGCTTTAATTTAACTATGCCATAGGTTTTTTCTATCGGTGTTTTACTTCCAAATGTGTATACTTTCAATTTTATATTTCTAATCACTTTTTCATTAGCAATAGAACGACATAAAAATTTTCTACTAGAAGCTGAATTAAGAAGCAAACGGATCGTTTTCTCTTTCGTTATATTTTTAATATTTACGGAACAAGTTTGTAACAAAATTTTATTTTCCTGATTCATAGAAGAAACAGTAGAAACTATTTCCTGTTTAGATTCTGAACAAGAAGGAACATTTATTTTTTCCTGAGGTTTATGTTTAGATTTGTAACAGAGTGTTGTATTATGTTTATAACCACATATTCAGCATTTAATGTCGCTATGGCATTCTGCGATACGGTGCTTTTGTTCCAAACACAAAAAGCAACGGCCCTGAGATTTCAAAATATTCTTCTTCTTTTCAATATCGAATGCGAAACAATTTTTTGACGCGTGATACTTTTTACAAAAATTGCATCTCATCTGTTTTTTTTCTACCGTAGTGATTAATTCATGCGCAGACGATAATCTGCTGCCGTCTCGATTACTCAATTTGTTACTTTTTATTTGTTCGTTTGTTTTATTTTTTGTAGATAATGTTCTTTCCCACGAAATTATTTCCGTTTGTATGAAATCTAATAGTTCTTGAATTTTAATTCTATGTAAATTAGATGCGTGTTTTCTATTGAATTCTAAATTTAAATCGGACGGTAGTGTCTTTAGAATTACTGCGATTAACATAGCACTATAATTATTCTCATCAACTTCTAACGAGGATAATGATCTAATATTTATCTCGATTTATTCATGTAATTTTTTTAATCTAAAAATATCTGTGGATTTATAAACGGGTGCTAAATTTAACAAATTGTTCATGTGGTGGTTAATTATCATATCGCGTTGTCCGAATCTTTGTTTAAGAATTTCTACGGCTTTTTCATAATTTTGTTCTGAAATCTCTAATACGTGTATAGAATTTAAAGCTGTCGAAGTTAAATACCTTTTTAAATAATTAAATTTCTCTACCTTTGACAAAGCTTCATTGCCATGAATAGTAACTTGGAAAGTATTCCAAAAACTCATAAATTGGGACAATTCACCGCCAAATTTTTGAATAACCAATTTTGGTAATTTAACAAATTTGTTATTCTCACGTAACGGTGTACTTCTATTCTGAAATGTACTTGAAACATTTGAATTTACACCACTATTTTCGACTGAATTTACTTTTATTTTCTTTTTTGCTCTAAGAATAGCGGTCGCGACTTTATCCTGATATTCATAACATACGTTTTTTTCATTTTCATATTCTGTTAAAGGAATTAGTTTTTCTACTTCCCTATCGGCTTCCTGTAGAAGCCCATTTTTTATAGTTAGTTGATTAAGAGCTTCTTCTAAATATTCAACATTTAAATGTTCTTTTTTTAAATTTATTTCTATACTGTTCACTAACTTCGTAACATTTGTTCGCAGAATTTTTCTATTAACTTTATGCTTCTCCAACTCCATTGTAAATTTTCATAAAATTTCTTGCCTTGAGCCGTCTTCGCTCTAAGAGCTAATCCAATATCATGAAGGCACAAATATTAATTTTAATAATCGAATTTAACACAAGCATCGTTACTTTCAAAAACAACATTCTCTTCTCGGCACTGATGCACGAAAATGAAAATAAATTTGCTGTTCAGTGGTATTAACATTTTAAGAACATAAAGAATCAAAATTAATATGCCGGATTGCTTTGAAAACAAGAGAATGAATAAAATAGAACGATGCATACTTTTTCTGATTGTTTAATGATTATAATAAAATAAAAATTCTATTTACAAATTAAATACATTATTTACAAAAAGGAATACTTAATGGAACATAATTCACAAATCTAATTAACTCTCTTAATGAGAGATCGAAAATTCTGTCTTCGAACACAGCCGAAGCATCCAAAAATCTAAAAAGTAAACTTATTGGCTGTAGCCAGATTCTTTTAAGAAAATATAGGTTCCTTTTTCTTTCACTGGCGACGCAGCGCCGTCTGAAGGGAATTGATTTTACTGCATACCCTTCTCGGGAGTTTCGCCAGAATATACAGCTCTTCTGCTCCTATATAGAAAGGTTTTAAATACTCGCGTGTGGGGTCTTTTTGTTTCTGACTTGTCGTGAGTAAACGTTCTGGTGAAACTGTGTTGTTTAATGTGCTTTGTGGTTTATTTTTCGGGGAATTTTTACCCATGAATCCCAACATACAATCGGTAACGATAGTATCCGAACACTAGCAAAAGTTCCTATGTAAAAAAAGCAGAGTTAATACTGTTTTGTTAAATAAATCATTGACGAATTATGTTCTTAGTCAGTCTAAGAACATGATTCGACAAGGATGTATTTAACAAAACAGTATTAACTCTACTTTTTTTACATAGGAATTTTTGCTAGTGTTCGGATACTTTTGTTACCGACTACACGAAGGAATTCTAAAATATGTCTCCATTCCACTATTCATCATGATCCCGAACTACTATACTCTTCCGTGAAACAAATAAATACATAACTGATATAATTAAAAATCTTAATTATTCGGTAGGTAAGGCGCTGCGTTCTGGATTCTCAGGTCCCAGGTTCGAATCCCAGTGCATATCTGTGATGTCCCAGGCCCCATATCTACAAGATAATGTGCATTTGCTTTTGAGATATATTGTAATATGGACCAATCGAGACAACACTCATTGTAACTATAGGTCTCAAAGCTATCAAATAAATACCACATACCAAATCTTAATTACTTATTTTTTTTCACCAAGAGACAAGATTTTATTTCGAGTACGGTTAAGGACTATAAGTTAAACATTTCGAGTAAAAAGTAAAGCACTTAAATTAGATACGGAAATAATATATATTAGAACGCAATATATATACAATAAATATATTTGATAATGAAATTTCACTTTTATTTTTTTTCATAAAGCTGTTATTATTCACTTATTTATTTATTAACTGATAAATTTATTAGATACTTCATCCGAAGTTTTATTCCCTACGGAAATATTAAAACTATGCCCTTAATACATATTTGTTTTTATAAATAAATTTATCTTTTAAAGTATACGAATTTTAATCCCTGTTAGAAAACATTATAATTTCTCAAATTATATGTTGCACCAAAGGCAGAAGTAAATGCTTTAATTATATCATATGAAAAATGAAATTACAAATTTTGTGAAGGAATAACATGACAAATGATGTTTTAACTTATCGTTTTTCTGCACAATAAATCACATTCTGATTCTAACTAGAAACTGAAAGAAAAGAAACAAAAAGTGACATGATCATTTAAACAAATGTTTATGTCTAATTATGCACTTTAAAGCAACATATTTTGTTTAAAAAGATTTTTTTTTTCTCGAAGTTAAATACAAGGAAAATTCTGAATCAAACTTAATTATTTTCTGAAACTAATGAGTTTCTTTTTTTTACAAATACGATAATAAAGTATAAAACTTAAAAGAAAATCCTAATGACGTCGAAAAAAAGAACAAAAACATTACAAATTCAGATATTTCATTTTAAAGAAATTAAATTAGTTCAATTTTAGAAAAATAGCTATAACAGTACTTACTTAAGCTCTTTTCATTTTTTTTCCAGCGGAAAACCATAAAAATAATGTACTAACGGATTTCTATTTCAGAAAATTCAAGAAACCGATTGCTCAATAACGTGAAATTATTTATTATTTATTCCCTCGCTTTGTGTAAGCTATTTAAAATAAATATGGCAATGACTCCATTGTTCAAATTTACTATCTGTCTACCGATGACGGATTTATTCGTTCACAAAGAATTTTTTTTTTTTTAGAATATACTTATAAATTTTACTTTTGCACTATGACGATAAAAATGAAAGTCAAATCCATTTTCAGGTGTATGGTTATCCTTTTAATCTTAATTTAAAATAAGCATTGTTTTAGCGCATTGCATAAACTTTATAGGAAAAACAATATTGCAAGTGCTTTTTCTTAATTATTGGTAGATTTGTATGTCATCTATTATTTATGTACGCACCATATTGTGCGCTTAGATATAGTTTTACATTAATAACACACAGCCCAACCCGATATACACTTACAGCAATTTCCAAGCACAATCCCACTATACGCTAGTTCTTTTGGGTTTCTCTTTAAATGAGTGATGAATGACTTTCATGAAGTATTCTACAGAAAAGTATGCTTTTATGCATGTAATATATATATATATATATATATATATATATATACATTTTATTATATATTAAAGACATATGTTCATTCTTTTTCCTTCTTATTCTTTTTCTTCATTTGAAAAAAAAAAATCAAAAATCAAAAATCAAAAATATATAAACGAACAGGCAAATTGGATGAGATATTCTGTATAAAATTATTAATTGATATTTTTATTATTTTGGCGGTGTACATAATTAACAAATTAATGACTATATATGTATATATGTATATATGTATATATATAATTTCTTTATTGAAAAAAAAATGTGGATATAGGAGGAAAAATTATATTTTAATTTAACATTTGGAGGTATTTGTATCTTCACTAATCAGTCATGAATCTTTAGCAATACTTCCAAATACTTTTCTTTTATAAAATTATTTAAATTTTCCATTTTTTACTTCCATTTATTTCAATGAAGCTCACTTTTAAGAAAAATAAAATTTTATTAGTTTAAAACTTATTACTTTCCTTGATGTTCTATGAAATTCAAATAATGGTTTGATGAAGAACGTGCTATTTAAATTTTATGTTCATATGTTCATTTGTTTAAAATTATACCCAAAGGAATGAAACGAGAAAACAGGTTGTGATGTAATTTTGAACATAAGTGTAGAAATAAGTAAAAAAAAAAAAAAAAAAACATTATTCATTTTAATAACAGTACTATATTCGTATATTGTGGCCATGATAAAACTTTCTTCCACAAACTTGCCTACACAAAGTCATGCACTACAAATTATATTTATTAATATTATTTATTGAAATAATTTTTCATTATCAATGCAGCTGTTTTCATCTCACAGGAACTCTCATGAACTGTGACATACCTATCTTAACAAAAATTTACAGGCAGTTGAAGAATATCAAAATATATACTTCTAATAATTTACATCGTCAACCGTTACTTTAGAACTGAGAAACTGGTGGTCGTGTTTGGATTTTTTTTTTTCTTCAACATTATGATGTCACTCAATTGAAATGCTTTAAATTTCAAATATTTCTTCAAACACGTGCGGTTTATTAATTTATTTAAGTTGCATTTTAAATAATTTGTAAAGCTAGAAATAACGTACATGTTTGTAAAATTCCGCCAAAAATGAATTGAAAAAAAAAAAGTATATTTTAAATTCTTTTTTTTCTTTTTTTGTCTTTTTTTCTGGAGCATGTATAAACATTTTACATAACTGATTATAATCTCTGTTATGGGAAAACACAGCTTTAGTTTTCAAATTTTTTAAAAAAAGTAATTTCTGAAGGAAGTAAATATGCATGTTTTTTTTTTTTTCGTGCAAACAATAAAATAATACAAATTCAAAAAATAAGTCAAAAGCACGTGTTTTAAAAAAAAAGAATATATAAAAGATATAAAAATTATAATAGATAAACTGAGAGACGTCAGCAATTACATCTGGAAAAAAATACTTCCAATTTCAAACACCAATATCTCTGTTTTGAAGAAACAATTCCAGATATAAACTGGTAGGAGTGTATATCTTGATAGCCTTTAACTACTTGTGAATTTTGGTTACGATAGATGTATTACGCTTCATGAATGTACTTTGTCAAAGATGTATAACGCTATCTGAAGGAAGTTAATTGTATGCCGAGATCTGAAGAAATTATTTTTTCCCCTTATACACACACACATATATATATATATATATATATATATATATATATATTATGTGTGTCTGTGTGCGTGTGTGGTGTGTGGTGTGTGTATGTGTTTTTAAATTGAAACAAAAAATCTATACATTTGTCTTAAATTATCACAAATCTATGGTTGAAACATTCAGTTCTTTTGTATGATACACATATTTAATATTTACACCCATCCGGTGGGGAAGGAAGGGGGGGGCTTACTTTTTTCTTTACCTGGTTGAGTAATACGCCTATATATATATATATATATATATATATATATATATATATGGTGGAAATACTATGCTAGTTCTACTATTTCATTCCAAAACATGGTCTGTGTGAGTTCTATTACTGCAGCAGCGAGCAAGCGATTGACGATTGATGACGTAATTGACGATCCTTGACGGTTGATGACGTAATCTTGATCTCAGAAGGACGTCACCACCTGCGCACGCATTCCCATAGACGGGATCTTAGAGCACAGACGAGAAACGGCTCAGTTGACGTTTGGATTTTGATGAGACGGTATCCCATGTTCTGCCGCCTGCTCTTTTCTTTAAAAATGGCTAAAGACGTAACCAAAGTTATTAGTGTTGGCGAAAGATGTTTTCTACGAAATATAAATTGTGCATTATTTTCTTTGACGATGAAGTAACTGTTATAATTCATAAACTGTGTTTTTTTGCATAGACGGTATTTGTCACGAATACAACTTGAAGGTTTAACCACTATTTTCTCCATCCTGTACATAGTACTGTATTATAGTTTTTCTTTATTAAATTTAAATAGATAATAATAATTAGTATTAATTCAATTAATTGACTGAATGTCTACAACCACTCCCACAAAAAATCAGTAGTGGGATGAGCTTGTTAAAACTCATTTTCAACATTACTGAATTTTTAAATAGAAGGAATTGTTACGTACTGAATTCTTGAATTACATTGAAGCCTTTTTTGTCAACTTTGTTATGGTGCCATTCGACAGTTTTGTGGAAACGAAAATTTTTCTAAAATTAAAATTCTCCATCGATTTCTACTCGATGATGATGGAGACCGTAAAAATAAAAGCGGTATTCAATTAATCACTGGTTTCACTTTCGCCGTTGGAGATGAAAATTATGTTCAAAAATTAAAATTAATTAATGAAAATTTTACATTAAATGAACTCATAGTAATTAGTAATTTATTAAATGTGCCTTTTGACGGCGAAAAAAAAAAGAAATAGCTGAGAGAATGTTGTCGATGCTTTGTGATTTATCATTATTAATGCAGAATAACATTCAGAGAATGAAAATGAATCAGAAAGTGAAACTGAAACCAAAAGTGACGATAGTATAGCAACTAAAATTTATTCCTCAGTGCAATGCCATAATGATAATGATAATGATAATGATAACTGTGTTCATATAAAGTGTCTTGGAACACATAGTGCAACTATGACGTTTAATGATTTTGAAAATAATATTAGTAAATTTAGCGGTGAGCCGCACAAAAATGTTATCGAGTGGTTCACTGAATTTGAAGAAAGTTCTGAAATGTTCAAATTAAACAAAATGCAAAAATATATTTTTTTTTTTTTTTTGTAAAAGTTCTTTCAGCGAACATGCTCTTTTGTTTATTAGAACAGAGAAAGCGCTGCTTACGTATAAAAAATTGATAAAAAAAAACGCTTATCGAGGAATTCAAGTCTGAAATCAATTCAGCTGCTTTACATGATATATTGAGTAAAAGAAAAATGAAATATGACGAAACTGTAACTGAGTATTTTTTAAAAATTAAAGAATTATGTAAAAATGAGCACATTGATAATGCGGCCATAATGCACCAGGTGATCCAAGGAATTAACGATAAGCATGAAAATAAAGTGATTCACTACGGCGCTAAAAGCCTACATGATTTTAAACAGAAAATTAAAATGTATGAAGAATTCAAACGCAATAGTGAGAAATATAAGTATAGATTTGAAAAGAGTAGAATTGAATGTAATGCAAAATCTAAAAACATAGTCGAAATATTTAGTCCTAAAATTGAAAATAAAATTTGTTATAATTGTGGGAAGAAAAATCATCTATCTGAAACTTGCCCCCATAAAGCTAAAGGTTTAAAGTGTTTTACCTGTAAATATTTTGGGCACAAGAGTTCAGAATGCCAGGGTTCAAAACCCAAAATTGAATCATTGTGCATTAGTGTAAATCGAAACCAGATTAAAACTATGTAAATAAATAATATACATTTTACTGGTATTGTTGATACGGGCCATGAGGCAACACTGCTGCGTAAAAGTGTTTTCGAAAAACTATATGTTAATGGGTTAAATCCAGTAAGCTCCACTTTGAAGGGGATCGGGACAAATTTCATTGAACTTTTAGGATCTTTTGAAGTGATTATAAAAATTGATGATCTCGAATGTAAATCTAATATTTGTGTTGTAAATAATGATGCCATCCCTTACGACGTAGTCATTGGTTTGAATGTGTTGATGTCAGGCAAAACCGTAATAAAGGAAAATGGCATTACTGTGAAAAACAAATCCAGTCCCGTAGAAGTAAACTTTTTAACAGTACTTCCAATAAACGCATATCAAAATGAAGTTGAAACAGATATTGCTCATGACATCCCCATTAATATTAAAAGTAAAATGTCTGAAAAGTTCCCAGAAAAAAAGTAAAACATTAAAAAGTGTTGAAAAGAGTAAAAATAAAACCCTTCAACATGCTAAATTGATAAGAATATCCTTAGAATCTTCCAAAAAAGCTGTTTCTGAAGATGCTGACGATGATGATGACGACGAATATGATGATGATAAGGAGATGCAATTAGGGGATGATGAGAGTGATTATGAAGAGAATAAGGAAGAGGAAAAAACCTCAGCGAAAGAAACAAAATCAGATGAACAGTCCCCAAATAAAATCGCAAAATCAATAAAAAACTCCTGCAAAGAAAGAACAGACTCCTGCAAAAAATAAAACACAGCAATCCGCACAAGTTAAAACTTCACCAGGAAAATTAGAAAAGAAAGACGAAAAACAAATTACACATGAAAAGGTTTTGCAGTTAGCAGAAGAGTGTAAACGAGAAAGAGACGTAAGAACCCGATTCGTTGGAAACTTGTCAAAAGATATAAACAAATCAGAATTAAAAGCACTTTTAAGTGATATCATAAACGTTATTATTATTCCCCATACCAAAAAAAGGAAACATGTATTTGCTTTCTTAGAATTTGCCAATGAAGCAAAAGTAGAAGAAAATTTCAAACTTCTTAAAAGCAAGAAATTGAGAGGACAAACATTCACAATAGATTTCACTGGTTGTAAAAGATAGAATGTCCCAAAAGAGGAGACTACCAGTATAAATTTGAAAAAAAATGTTTGTTTCATCACTATCAATGGAGGCTACAATTAATAAAATAGCTGCTTTATTTCCCAAAGCTGTGCAAATACAATTAAGAGTTTCCCCTATATATAAAAGTGCTACTGTAAATTTTACGACTGAAAAAGATGCTTCAGAGGCTTTAAGAAAAACTGAAAATGCTAAATTAATAACTATCTTATATTCTCTCTCTAAAGGTCCTGCCAAAAAGAGGAAAAGATACAGGAGTAAAAAACAAGATGTACCACTTCATACCTACAGACATGTAAATGAATTACAGCGCACAATAAATTCTACATACCAAAGAAGCATCGACATGACGTCTTTTAAACTGTTGTTCAGTAGCAAAATGAACACCAAAGAAAATGACAAGAGGAAGGAAATACTCGAGTTCGAATTCCAAGCTGATTTTGAAACACAGAGAGAAGATTTGCGCAAACATGCAAAAGACAAATTTTTAGAGTTCAGAAAGAAAATAGGAAAAAATATAACTTACGAAGAAAACAAACAAAATCTTAGGAAGTAGGCGACCTAGTTGCTATCAAACGAACACAATTCGGTCCTAACCTCAAGCTAAAATCAAAATATTTTGGCCCCTATAAGATATTAAAAAAAGAAGGTGAAAACACTTGCGATGTGGTTAAGGAGGGGTTTCATAAAGGTCCCCTTTGCAAATCCACCCATGCTGAGTTTCTTAAGAAATGGGTGACGTGAGAGACAATATTTAAAGAAAAAAGTAAGACTGTAAATATTGTAAAAGTACATGTTATCATTTTGTGTTGCTTTTGTGTTTGTTTTTTTTTTGTATTTGTATTTTTCAGTATGACCACCTGGAGGACCAGCAGTGGAAGGATGGCCGAATTTATGGTGGAAATACTATGCAAGTTCTACTATTTCATTCCAAAACATGATCTGTGCGAGTTCTATTACTGCAGCAGCGAGCAAACGAATAGCTTTGACGATTGACGACGTAATCGTGATGTCAGAAGGACGTCACCTCCTGCTCCCGCATTCCCATAGACAGGATCTTGGAGCAGAGATGAGAAACGGCTCAGTTGACGATTGGATTTTGACGAGACTGTATCCCATGTTCTGCCGCCTGCTCTTTTTTTTAAAAAAATGGCTAAAGATGTAACCAAAGTTATTAGCGTTGACGAAAGATGTTTTATACGATATATAAACTGTGTATTATTTTCTTTGACGATGAAGTAGTGTTTTTTAGCGTAGACGATATTTGTCACGAATACAACTTGAATGTTTAACCACTATATTCTCCATCCTGTACACAGTACTGTATTATAGTTTTTCTATTTAAAAGTTAAAAATGATTCCTATTGTGTATATTTATGCAAAATAATTCCGTTTACTTTCATTTTCAAAATTAGGAAAAAATGGTCGACAGCGCCATCTATTAAGCGATATATCCAATAAATAATCAGCACCAGTTTAAACTAAATATCAAGTTTCGTTAAATTTCGTTCATTTTTTAGTAATATGCAGAGTTCAGAAAATATTTGATACTCACAAATACACACACACACACACACTTTCGGAGAGAAACAAATAGTCGAACATTTTCTAAAAATGGTCAAATTGTATTCAGTACATCTGAAGATATACAGCCAAACCTCGTTAACGTGAATCTCAAGGGGAATACAAAATGTGTTCATGTTATCAATAGTTCATGCTATCAGTAACTAATTTTCATATAACTAAACTAATCTTCATTTTGACGGGGTTTGTGGAAACAGTTCATGTTAAATGTACTTCACTTTAAGCGTGTTCATGTTAACGAGGTTCAATTGTATAAATCAATCAAAAACGGGAGGCCTAGAATTTTCACGAATACAATAAATATTCCTAATTTAAATTAAAAGTATAACAAAGAATTTTCCCAGAATTTAATATTTGTCAGAGTTTCTATTTATTATTATTATTATTATTATTATTATTATTTTTCGACATTAAACAGTCTTCATTCAAATATGTTACTGATTTTTCCCAACGAAATTCAATTAGAAAATGAAGAGTTTAATAAAAATCTATTTCTTTTGACTATGAAAAATTTCTAGTGTACATTTTCGTAAAACTTTGACAAATAATTAAAAAAATATATATTCAAATTAAAAGATTGCAAGAACTAAAAGAATATTTTAACAGCAAACTAAATTAAAAAGTTTTATATTCTTTTCATGCATAAAATATCATGAACCGTTTTTTTTTTTTTTTTTTTAAATTATTATTATTATTATTATTATTATTATTATTATTATGATTATTATTTTATATTTAGGATTTTTTTTCTAAAGGTATTAAACAGCAATGTGATTATGAAAGATTTTAATGTACTTTGTAATTGAGAATAAAAAATTCAAATTTACGAAGAAAAATAATGTAAATAAATAAAGTGTTTTTATAAATAGCGTTTAACAAAACTGAGTAATTGCAAAATTAAAATATTCAATTATTAAAATTGAAAAGTAATAAAATTTAATATAACTATCATTATTATTATTACATTAAAGAAACGCTTAAACTCTTTCAAAGACAACTTATAGATAACACAAAATAGGAAAATGATAAAAAGAAAAGTTTATATATATATATATATATATATATATATATATATATATATATATATATAATAAAGATGATCTATTAATCATAGTAGAAGCGAAGCAACAGATACAAGATCACTGAAACACCAATGACCAATAAGATTTTAAAAAATTTATCAGTGGATGAAATACACTAATGTAAAGAAACCAGATCTATTAATTAACAGCCTGCAAATCAACCGAATCAATAAAGTAACACAACAAAGGAGAATCTTAGCTTAAAACCATAAACTTATCAAATATATATATTATACAAAAACATTTAAAATTTAGCTTCAAAGCATAAACAAACAAACAAACCAATAAATAAATAAACAAATAATATTTTATTAAATGTCACACATGTTTTCTCGATAAAGTAACCTATATATATATATATTTTTTTTTTTTCCTCTAAATGAATAATGAAAATGAAATAAATTGAAATGAAATAATATGATGTGGACATCGGAAATCATTATATCATCTCGTAAAACGGTGCTTTGAACTGCACAAAATTTTTAATCAAGATAGCTTCCCCAACAAAGATTTTAAACGTGTAGTCAGTGTAATACTAAAGAAAAGATGTTTATAGATAACTGTATAGACGAACATCAGTGTTATTTTTCGGCCGATATACGCTCAAATTAAATAAGCATAATTTTTCATAATATCCATCTCACGTATGTGTTTGATCCCCACAGGCACATGTGCCTACTGAAGCCCTCTGTAACCCCATTAATATCAGCAGGGAGAGAGAGATATAACCATAAAAGTTGTGTCTAGATATACTAAAGTGGCTATGCGCTACTAGATATGACTGATTACAGCACCACCTGGTGAAAAACGGCAGACTTAGCGTCTCTATTCCGTAAACATTTCTGCGTAATGGAAAAATACGAATCACAAAGTTGTAGAGCAGCGCTAGTTTAGTACATGACATACCTGGTAGACATAAATGCTTTAAACATAATATTTAAAGCATTCAAAATAAAGGTATATAGTGATAGCTTTATATATATATATATATATATATATATATATATATACATATATATATATATATATTGTGAATAATGAAATAATGTCGTGTCTGTAGATAATTAATTATATTTCGTTTTGTATTTAAAGTCTATTCATCTTCTTTTATCTTTCTTATAAAACTCATATATAAACTCATCTTCTAATTTATCCCTAATAATTTTTTAACATTACAGAATTAGACATTTCTATGATACATTTCATATTTCGAATTATGACAAGAAAAAAATTTAATCACCTAAAAATCTTATATAATAACTTTTTTTTCTTTTCAGATATTTTCGAATGTGTAAAATTATTACTTAGCTGGTATATTAGAAATATATATAGAGTATTATAAACTGCCTTAACTTATTAAAAAAAATTAATATTAAAAAGTAAAAGGCATTAGAAAAAATAGGTCCTTTTTTTTTTTTTTTTTTTTTTTTTTTTTTTTTTTTTAACAATACCGAAATCGCAAAATAGTGTAAAATATTTAAAAGTCACTAAGATTGTCAAAAATTAAAATTGTAATGCAAAATAATCTATAGGTATATTACAAATTCCTTTCTATTCCAAAAAATAAAAAATAAAATAAAATAAAATAAAATAAAATAAATCTGGTGTGAAACAACCACACGACTTCCATTACCCACTATTACACATATTATATGCATTTTTTGGAGATAATGTGAACAGAAGATATAAGTAACTTAAAGAAGTAGAAACCTAACATTTTTCTGGTAAGATAAACTTTATACACATGTAAAGACATATAAAACGAAGCTTACATATAGTGAGGTAAAAAAAAAAAGAAAAAAAAATGGTAGAGTTATTTTTTGAAACACCAATTTTTGAGATCTATCTAAACTTCTGACCTACCTAAACAGGGTATCTGTTAATTTTCCTCTAATAACTACATGATACATAAGAAAGAAAGGGATTTATATAACTATTTTCAAGAAAATCGTTAGAGCTGATTTTAGATACCAACTTTTACCGAAACTCAATTATTGACAGGAAAACAACAATTACATACAAAAGCATGTTTAAAATTGAGTTAATATGGCGAGTTTGAAGAAAATCATCCCTACAACCGTTTTTAAAGGAACACCCTTGGGAGACCTAAAATTTAGCTATTTATAACAGGCGCCTATCAATTTTCCTGAACTAACCAACTGTATCATTCGAAAGGAGATCAAATAGAATGTCCGATTTTCGCTTTTTTAATTTCCTCCAAAATTTGGGAAATTCATCTGTACACCAGACTTGTTTCAATTATACAGTTTCGTAGTTCTATATTTATTAGTTTCCGAGATATAATAGCCAGAAGATTCTCCACACACACATATATATATATATATATACACACAATAAAAAGAAAATTTTCCGATACATTCTGGAACATAACATAGTGAAATATGTAATGGCGTGTTTCACCAGAAAAATTGATTACAATTTAGTCTTAACCAATATTTTGGTGTAACGTTTCACTATTTTAATAAAGCTTACTTCTATAAAAGGTGAAACACAGCACTGAAGTTTTGGTTGCAGATAAACTGGAACTATGGATAAATGACCTTCCTGGTGAAAAATGTCATTTTATTTTTAGCAGTGAAGTGAAAATTACACGAATGGCATTTTTAGTTTCATTATGAGGGGCATTATTTTGTTATTCAGATTTTTCGTTCTCTATATCATCGTGTAATATGTATAATCCGCACACTATAAAGTACACTGTATAACACAATATTTTAACAATCAATAAAGCTTTACAAAAGCAACTTATTTGGAGAATTGTCCTTAAATACTAAGTTATAAATGTATTTTTTGTAAAAATAAATAAATAAATAAATAAAAACCTTCATTTTTAAATAAAAAGAAGTATATAGGCATATTCTTTAACCATATTTCTTACGACCGACTGTGCAAGTGCGTACTTGACGAATCCAGTGTTCAAACAGAGGCGATAGAAATGAACATAAAACTTAAATTAAAATTATAAAATTAATTATTTTATTTAGTATTAAACATTTAATTATTTACCGTTTAGATTCTTTTACTATTTTTTGTTAGTGATAATTAAAGTTTTTCGCAAAATATCAATTCTGATAAATAATATTTATAAAATATAATTATGTAATTTATATTTGATGAAAGTTTATAGATTATGAAAACCTCGTTTTATAAATTTCTCTTATTTATCACTATCACTTTTTTCCTTATATCTCATTTCATTTTGGTGATTTTTAATTTTGCGCATGAATTAACCGGTTATAAAAAGGATTAATCATTTAACGAATAAATTACTTAGGAAAGATTTGGACAAATTTGAATAAAAAATTTTATTCAAACATAAAAAAAAAAAAAAAAATACAAATATATAAGAACTAATATACGTTATTATCCTTCAGTTTATAAGAAAATTTGATAAATCTGTTTAGTTGATTTTTTTCATAATGTCAAATTTTTCAAAATATTCTCTTTAGGAAAAATGATAAATCTCGATGAATAATCAATTAAAGAAGAAATTTTGAACTTTTTTTTAATATTACAGGAAAATAATAATAATAATAATAATAATAATAATAATAATAATAATAATAAATAAATAAATAAAAATGGAAAAGAAGATATGTGTGTATAACATTTCTATAATTTATGAGACAAATTAAATAGCATATATTGAATAATTTCTTTTATAACGTTAAAACTAAGTTATTGTTTTTTTTTTTTTTTAAATACAGCTTATAAGACTTGAAATGTAAACATTTAGTGTAATTTTGAAGTGAATTACACTCGCTTTTAATAAATAAATAACAAGATATTTTTCTGTTTTACACGAAGTAATGTCATCTTTTATTTCGTTTTAACCATCTGACGAATATATCCGTTCACAAAGTTCAAGTTATTGCTTCCACAATACACATAAAAATCGAAATTATACAATTTTGGATTTTTAGTTTACTTTTGAATTATGAAAGTCATAATATAGTCATATATAACTTATAAGTTTCATTTTCAAATACATAGTTTATATTATTTATCTGGAACTGATTTTGTTTTTAGGACATTGTAAAAAACATACAATAAGAACAGAATTAAAATTTTGATCTTTTCAAAAGCGATAATAGGATTTTAATTACGATTATATTAAATTTATTGTTGCGTCGCTGATATTGCACAGTTCATATTTGCACAATATACTTAAAAAATAAATTTCTAAAGAAAAAAGAATAATAAATTTATATACATTTAAATTGAAAATGCATAATTTAATAAATCCAAATGAAAAATAGTTTTATTTATTTTTTATTTTTATTTTCAGTAAAAAAATTAGCATAAATGTACGATTTATATAATAAATTATGAGTAACTTTTTCAAGTAGATTAATAAACTATTTCTGAAAATGCAATTGTAACCAAAATTAAATTTTATGTTATTAAAAAATGTACTCCAAAGCAGCTTGAAAGTTGTAGTACATTGTAGTACCTTTAAAAAAATACATCGTGTGAGTGGTTTCAATGTTGGACTATAGCAACACAATATGCAATTGACAACAATCTAGTGTTCCCCCTAGGAATGGTACGAAGACATGCCACCACAATTTTGAGCTTTTGTGGAAGGGATTGCTCCTATATTTTGGTAACTCCCGTAGTATTAATTGTGGAACATGGAGAACATTGTAGCCACGACAGATTTTACGAGTGCCAGTCACTTTAATGTGCACGGCGGCCATTCTCCGGCTAGAGTGTCGAGCTCGCAACCTTCCAATTATGAGCTGTACCAACCAACCTATCGCAGCCCCAAAAATATATGAAGATCCTAATCTTAATATTGACTTAAAATATGAGTTTTTTGTTTTATCATGAAGCTGTTAATAGTATATGTTTTGTGACATTTTATGTTTCCTGTGATGATGCAATTTATTCTTATTTGCGCTACCTTTAGTAAACCACATTTATATATACGAAAAACTATTTTGTTATCAAATATGAACATATTGCTTTTCATAATTTTAGACAAACTGTTTTCCGGTAGAATATAATATTTCACATTTTATGAATGTAAGACAGACATTACACTCTCTCCTTTAAATTGGATTAACGTCTATTCTAAAAAAAAATCAATGCTAATCTTTTTGATGTATATTACTGAAACTTTCCAGAAACTGGATACTTCTGTTAAGTCAACGAGTAGTTATATGACATAATACATTTTTTTCCTCACGTCTTTTAAATCAAAAACATTAAACCTGGCATCGTTAAATAATTATTTTTAACTCAACTATTAATTTGAAAAGAAAAACTTTTTCAACAAGGTATTAAACTAAAAGCATTCAACTATGTATTTAACACTGATCTTCTTATAGCCATTACTGTAGTATATATAAGAAGACCTAATAAAAATAAACGTGGAAATATGTTACAGTAGTGTTGAAACATAATTTTATTTTTAAATACAATTTAAAAAATGTTAATGATCTGACAAATTTATTTTTTTAAATCAATGTCTTTATAAAGTTGATACATTTTTAACTTGCAATTTACTTTTTTAATAAGAAAGTTTATTATGATGTGAATGAAGTTTATGTATTATACTGTATTATACATAAAATTACTACACTAAATATCTGTACTATATTAAATTAATAATAGATATTATTTATAGCTAATCAAAATATTTTTTAACAAGCAAAGATTTAAAATGTCATCTTAAACTTTTACACAAATCGAATTTTTTTACATGAAACAGATTTTATTTGTGTAAACAGTATTTTTGTGTTGTATTTTTATATTTTCCAATTTACAGCAGATATAAATATTTAAATAACATTTTAACCATTTACAATAATATAAAATATGTAGTAGATTTTACCAGTACGAAAAAGTCACAACAGAGACTTCATTTAAAACACTATTTTAGCAAAAAAATAAGTTAAATTATAGCACAAATTTCTGTGTTAAATATTTCAGTCAGTAGTTGTTAACTCAGTAGTTGTTTTAGCATTAAAAACTTCAGCAAATTTATTTTTTATAAAGATAAACTTGAGTTAATTGCCTTGAAGTTTAAACACAGAAAACTGTTTTTACAGTTATTATATTTTCTTGGAAACACAGTATTCTTATCGAATATATTTTTTATATAGAAATGGTAGTCATGAATGCTGTACAGTCAGTAGCAAAATTATTATAGCGATAGCAATAATTCCTATTTAAAAGGTGGACATCTAATATTGTTTGGTTAAGTAAACGTTTGTCGAGTCATGATCTTAGTCTTATTCTGTTTATAAAAAAGTAAGTTGATGATAAAAATTAACTTTCAACTTAAAAAAAGGAAAGAAAAAAATATGAAAAATGTGGATGTGTGCTTCAATAATTTTGCTGGAGACTGTATAAGCCTATGTTACAATTTCAAATTTCTTTTAAAAATATTCTGCTTTTTGAATGAAGACTATTACAAACCTCGCGTTTGTTTCTCAAAGTAATTATATATATATATACACTTCTATATGACTAAAAATATATACTATAATTTCTTATATATATATATATATATATATATATAATATTTCTACTATGAGCTAGAAGCTTGTGTATACGGTAATAGATTTTCTCATAAAATCATATATTACTATAATTTTCAATAACTTTAATTTTATTAATAAATTAACGTTAAAATTATCTGCAAAAATTCACTGTTAAACATTTTCTGTCTTATATCAATAACAAAATAATAATGATTGCGATAATTATACTTTTCGATTTTACATTTTGTGATTTGTAGAAAACTATTCTTTAAAATATTGTATTTTATTACACTCAGTGATATAAATCTATATGTTTGTAATTCAACGAGTGTTGCTTTAGATTCAGAAACCTGAGATTTCTACGAATGATTTAGTATTCATAAGAATTCCAGGAAATTCATAGCCCAGTTTTATTTTCCTATGAATAACATTACTCACGTAAGTTCTCAGAAAGAAGATTATTTGAAAATTACTTGGAAAAAGCATGTTAATTTCAAATGAATATGTGGAAAAAAATGAATATATGCAGTATGGAAAAAAAAACATTATGCTTATTACCTTTTGAATATCGTCTGTTTCATAAGACTCATTTTCCGATTTCAATGTTTCTTTTTCTAATTTATTATACATGACAGCTATTTGTTATTGAAAAGATGCACATAAAATTTATTATGAAAGCATTATTATTTGTATATGAAACATTTTGCAAGCTGCACTGTTTATATTCTAAAGTTTTCTATTATAGAGAAAATTTGAAATTTATTTTTTAAACAGCTTTGTTTTTCGGAAATGTATATGTTTTCTTGAAAATTTTTACAACGTAATATCTCAAAAAAGAAAAAACTGAAAAAAACAGAAAAAAAGAGTTTTCAGCCCTAGATTCTATAAATGTGTAGCATATCGTTAAAAATGTACCGTTCTTTTCGTATCATTTACAAAAAGAAATTTTCTAATATTATCTTTATAATATACTCCATTTTAATTTTGCTTTATATACTTACTGTAAAGGAAGTATTTTTTAAATGTTTTAAAATTAATTTTCTTTTATAGACTATTATGTATATGAATTGCCTTTACTTTTATGCATAAAAACGTAATAACATAGTTGACTGAAGAAAAAAGCATTATCTTGGGTTTATTTAAAGAAAAGAGAAATTTATATTACATACAACTTTTAATTAACATATCCTTCAAATACGAGAAAAACGTCTTGCTTTTTTTTTTTTTTTTTTTTTTTAAGAGGTATTTTAATCTAACAAATTTTTTTTTTAAATAAAAGAAAGAAAAAAGAATTTAAGAACAAAATTCAAAATATGTATGGTATTTCTTAAGAAATGTATCGTTCTTTTCCTATCATTTACAATAAGAAATTTTCTAATATAATCTTTATAATGTACTCCAGTTTAATTTTGCTTTAAATAATTACTGTAAAGGAAGCATTTTTTTTAAATATTTTAAAATTAATTTTTTTTATAGACTATTATGTATATGAATTACGTTTACTTTTATGCATAAAAAACGTTATATTTACTCTCTTCACATTGACTATAATAAAAACGCTTAATATTTCCTCTGTTATAAAGACATGTACCTATTCATACATATCTTCAGAAAAAACACAGATAAACGAACGAATGCAAGTCATTAAAACTTTTAAACTTTATAGATGACTGAAGAAAAAAGCATTATCTTGCGTTCATTTAAAGAAAAGAGATATTTAATTATTTTTTTATTATTATTATTGCTGGCAACTTTTAATTAACATTTCCTTTAAATACGAGAATAACAACTTGCACTTTTATTTCTTTTTTAGAGGGTATTTAAAACTAACAAAATTATTAAAAAAATGTTTTGGAAATTATTCTTAAGATTAAAAAATTGTTCTTAATGTTTAAATATCTAGATTAGACTGGATATTTTACTGATGCTGTTTTAGAAATTTATATTTAATAAAATATTTTAACTTTTGATTTCAATTTACTTTCTTTTAAATTCTGTCATGTTTATGCTTTAGATTAATTGATTTCAATGCGAATACTTTTTTAAGATAATATAATCCAACAATAATGAGTTAAAACATATAAATGAAGTAGATAATTAACTAATATATTTTAAATAATTGATTTAATCTAGAGTATACTATAGTTTCTAACACATTAAAAATAGGAGTCCTATTTTAGGTATGAGCTAGTAAAACCAAAACTCCTCTTAAAAATTCTCGTAATTTTTTTACGTATTAATAACATAATTTAGTTTTTTATTTTTAATTTTAATTTTAATTTTTCCTTCTTGAATATATCTCTTATTTTGAAACAGGAATTTTACTAGCAACTAATAATAATATTTGTTAACAATTATTATTAATAATAATTTTAAAAAGTTAATCGAAAGTTAGTTTTTTAATGATATATATATATATATATATACACCACAATCAATTGAAAGATATTTCATTTCTATGTTTTTAAATTGTTTTGCAATCTGTTATTCATTTGTTTGTTTTTCGTTCACAATTTTTCCATTATTCTCATAATATATATGAAATTATTATAATATATGTTTTCAGTCAGATAAAAGTTGAAAATAAGTAACAAAAATAACTAAAGAAAAACTTACGAGAAAATTAATAAATGTGAAACAAATCATAAGTAAAACTTACTGCGAAAACGTAAAATAAATGATTTAAACTGTCAAAAAATGCCCCGTATGACTTGAGACATACGTGTGGGGTTAAAGCATGGTTTTAATTGATCAAAAATTTTCCCCTAGGCAGACAGTTTAATAAAAAAACACATATATGGCTAAATTCAATATGGATAAAATAAAATGAATAAAATAATATGGAACAGACATAAACTTATATAAATTAGGCAGAAAATTGATCAAACATTTACACAAACAGCGGCATGAATTTCATAAGATCTCTAGCGAGACAAGTAACCAAAACACGAAACAATCGAAAATATATTACTACGCGATCTATATTAAATTAAATTAAAGAAATTAAACCAATAAATAAAGTTATTATAGCTAAATATAATCGAAAATTATATATATATATATATTTAAATTATGGTAAGTGATGAAATGAAAGTGGAATGTAACAAACAACAAGAAAAATCATTTAACAATGTTAATAAACAAGAAAATTAGTTAAAGTTAAACAATATTTAAGCGAAAGAATTAAATTATGCTGTGCTTTCCTCTTCAGCAGGTGGGAACGCAGCTATTAATAACTATGTAGTACTAGCAGGTTTCGGAAGATAAGCTGGCCAGCACACTCGAATTATATTTCAAACAGAATAATAATGAAAACATTTTTGAATTTATGAAGACTGAAAGGAGATTTCTTTAAAAGTATTTTTATTTCTTGAAAATTAATTTACAATATTAGCTTGAAATTTGAAAATCATTTATTAAAGCCTACTGCAATTAAAAAGTTATTTATAATAAAGCTTATTTATATAGGAAAATGTTAGCCAAACATACCTCTACCCAAACCTGCCATGAAAAAAAAAAGAAGAAAACTCACCACCTGCAGGAAACATCAAAAGCAAAATTTCCATTTCCTCTTTTCAGTCTTTATACATTCAAAAAAAAATTTCATTATTTTTCTGTTTGGAATATAATTGGAGTATGCTGGCCAACATATCTTCCGAAACCTGCTAGTACTACATAGTTATTAATAGCTGTGGTCCCACCTGCTGAAGAGGAGAGCACACCATAATTTAATTCATTGGCTTAAATATTGTTTAACTTTAAATAATTTTCTTGTTTTTTAACATTGTTAGATGGTTTTTCTTGTTGTTTGTTACATTCCACTTTCATTTCACCACTTATCATAATTTAAATATATTTATAGTTTTTGTATATAATTTAGGGCTGGTTTTAGCGCCTTTTTTATACAAATTATTTTTGTCATATATATTGAATTTTATATATATATGTATATATATATATATATATATATATATATATATATATATATATATATATATATATATATATATATATATATATATATATATATATATACATAAGTATATGTATATATAACATATAATGTATGCATATAGATATATGAAGTACATGATTTCTTATAGAAATAGCTAAGCATTTTGGAATTTAGTCTATTGGAATTTCTTAGACGAAATATTAAAGAGTTATTACAATGCTGCATAAAATAACTATGCATCCCAAAGAATGAAAATGCTATTTAAATAAAGCATGAAAAATGTCATAATAAACATTTTAATTAAAATTTATTTCTTAAAATTAAAAATATTATGTTGAAGAAAATGTTGTAAAATATAACAATTATCTGCCCAATATATGTATTTCACAGACTATCAAAACATTCTACTTTCGATTCGAACTGTGAAATAAAAAAAATAAGGCATCTGCGCATGCCTACGAAACCGCTTGCACCTGCATCAGTGTACATGTAATCTTTTCATCTGTAGTAAAAATGTAGATCTATTAATGTTCGGAGCGTTTATTAGCTCCGTAATTCAAATTTGTGCTCTTTTTTCTTTTCTTAATTATTTCATTAAATTTCTAAAAAAAGCAAAAGGCCTTGTCATCAATTAGTTATATGCTAAATTATTTGGAATCTAAGACATATTTCTTTATAGAAGAGTATTACAATGATTTTAGCCGTCTAAACAAGAATATTAAGAACGGATGCTCGATCGATGAATACAGGTAAGAAGATTTTCTTAATTATAATTACCTGTAAAATTATTTTATCGAAATATATATAATTAAAATAAAATATGTGTGACATCTGTGTAATACAAAAATAATGTTCTGTGCTACTGAGGAAATTTAACAACAGATTATGAGCACGAGATCAAAAGAAATGATGTCACACTTTCTATACACATAAATTCATTTATATAGATATAAGTATAAGTATAGTATTCCATTTTAAGATAATATGAAATGGAATATATTAAAAATACAAAAATAATAAATGAATTGAAATAAATTTCGATTAAAAAAAAAAAAAAAAAAGAAAAAGAAAGAAAAAAGCATCCGTTCAAAATAGAACTGAAACCAAAAGTTTTGGTGTGAAAAGTATATGTGTTCTCGAGACAAAAAGAAAGAAAAGAAAAAAAAAAACTTAATGGAATTGTAATTAAGTATAATAAGAAAAGAAATATTATATAATCAAAATATTTGCAGTGATTAAATAATAAAGCTAAAATGGCTTTTGCAAAAGATGTCTTGATGATTGAAAAAATTGAATTCCACAAATTATGATTTATGGAAGTTCAAAATAGAAATGATGTTATGTAAAGAAAATTTGTTTGAAATGATAACAGACGAACCTCCCAATCCTATCACTACTGAGTGGACAATAAAGGATCGCAAAGCTAAAGCGATTATTAATTTATCGATAGAAGACGATCAAATCGTACACATAAAAAATCTCGCGACAGCAAGGCAAACGTGGGACATTTTAAAAAGAATTCATGAGCGTTCAAATCTATCGAGCAAATTATTTTTGCTGAGAAAGTTATATTCTGCTAAACTAGCAGAGGGTCAAAACCTATCTCAACATCTAACGTACATATATCAGATCCGTGATAGACTGACCGCTATAGGTGAAGTGATAAATGATGAGCACATGTCAGATCTTATGCTATGCTCACTTCCTCCAAGTTTTGACACTTTGATTACTGCAATTGAATCTGGAGATCAGGAACACTTGACCCCAGAATTTATTAGGGGAAAGTTACTAGACGAAGATCTAAAAAGATCAGAAAACAATCAAACAAATAATGAAAGCGCATATAAAATGCACATTAAAAATAAAACACCACTACGAAAGTTTTGCAATTATTGCAAAAAGAGTTCGCATAATAAAAGCGATTGTTGGCATTTAAAAAATAGAGAAAGTAATGAATATAAACACAAAGAGAATAATGGCTATAAAAATCCAAATAACTATCAAAATAACTTCTACAATCGCAATAAATATAAAAACAAAGATCAAATATGATACGAGAAACGGAAAATAAAATGAAAATTCTAACTTTTGTGGTAGGAAATTCAAACAGAAACTCGTTCATTGTAGATAGCGGGAGTACAAGCCATGTGTGCAATAGTATGGAAAGGTTCATATCATTTAAAAACAGTGATAAAGCACAAGTTATGATAGCCAATGGTCAATCAGTAATCTCACAAGGTTGTGGAGATGTAAAAGTAAAAGTAAAAAAATTCTAAAAACGAAACCAAACACATTATACTCAAAGATACTCTTTTCATTCCTGAAATTGCCACAAATTTAATTTCAATAAAAAAGGCAACCGAGAATGGTTGTCAGGCAATATTTAAAGAGAACATTTGTGAAATTAAATTTAAAAACGAAGAATATATTTTTGCAACAGTAGCTGACAATTTCTATGAAGTTAAAACAAATGAAAACATACAAAAAAAAAAAAAATAATAAATAAATAAATAAATAAACATGACACAAACTTGCGATAATAAAAATTATGTTAAACTATGGCACAGTAGATTAGGACACAAAAATATCACACAAATAAAAGAACTCGTCAGTGAAGACATGGCAATGGGAATTAAACTGAACAATTGTAAACACGATGATAATTGTGAAATTTGTATTATGTCAAAATTGGAAAATGATTCTTACCCAAAAGTAGCTACGCACAAGACAAAACAAACATTAGATGTAATACATTCCGACCTCTGTGGCCCATTCCAGACACCTACGGTGGGTGGAAAAACTTATTTTCTCACTTTCATAGACAACTACAGCCGCTACACTTATATATATCTGTTGAAAAATAAATATGAAGCTTTAGAAGCTTTCAAAAATTACTCTGCACTCACTTCCAATATATTTGGAAGAAAAATTAAAGTTTTGCATTCTGACAATGGTGGTGAATATATGAATAAAGAGTTTGAAAAACTTCTTCAAAATGAGGGTATACAACACCAACTGATTGTGCCCCATTGTTCTCAACAGAACGGCGTATCGGAAAGGAAAACCGTACTTTGGTCGAAATGACCAGATGCATGTTAAATGAAAGTCAATTAAATAAAAACTTTTGGGGAGAAGCTTTAATGACAGCAAACTATTTACAAAACAGACTACCAACAAGTGCCCGTGAAAAGACACCATATGAGCTTTGGAATGGTATGAAATCAGACCTCTCAAATATAAGAACATTTGGCTGCAAAGCTTATGTTTATGTGACCAAAACTGATAGAAAAAAAAATTGGACAATAAAGCGAAGCCAGGAATTTTTATGGGTTATGATCTAAAAAATAAAGGATATAGAATTAATGTAAATAATAGCATAAAAATTTGCAGAACAGTAAAATTTCTTGAAGAGCATGAAACTCACGAACATTCTCGAAACATTGACCAAAATTCAATAATTGAAGAATCTAAAATTCCTGTTATTCTAAACAATGAAAATGATGTAACAGAAGAACATAATGAAATACAGAATACACAAACCCTAAGGAGGTCAGATAGAATAAACAAAGGGGTACCACCTGAACGTTTCGTTTTTCTGTCAACTAATACAAGTTACATTGAACCGAAAACATTTGACTTTATAGTAAACATGAAAAATATTATTGAGAGAGAAAAATGGTTAGAAGCAGGGGAAGAAGAAATAAAATCATTAAATAAAAATGAAACATGGGATCTTGTTGATCCTCCACCTAATAAACACATTTTTGGCATTAAAAGGGCTTTTAAAGCAAAATACAATGACTCCGGCAAAATTTAAAAATAAAAAGCATGTCTCGTGGCAAGAGGTTTTAGTCAAAAGTATGGAACTGATTATGATGAGACTTTTGCCCCAGTGGCTTCTCATACAACAATCAGAACCTTTTTGATAAATGCATTATACAAAAATTTGCAGTTAACTTACGTTGACGTGAAAACCGGTTTTCTATACGGAGGACTAGAAGAAAACATTTTTATGAGCCAGCCAGAATGCTTCACAACACCAGGACAAGAGAAAAAGGTCTGCAAATTACGAAAAGCCATATATGGCCTCAAAGAAGCAGCCAGGTCTTGATCAATGATACACTAATCAAATTCAATTTTACTGCCTGTGAATCAGACAAGTGTTTACACAAAAGGACAAAGGACAATAATACAGTTTACTTACTTATATATGTCGATGACATATTGTTGGCAGGAAACAAAAATGAAATATACGAAGTAAAAAAGGAACTTGAAAACGAATTTGAAATCACAAATCTAGTTCAAGTAAACAAATATTTAGGAATACAAATAGAAAGAGGTGATAATGCGACATTAGCTATACATCAGAAAAATAAAATAAATGAACTTGTAAACAAATTTAATTTGCAAGATTCCAAACCAGTTAACACACCACTTGATCCAGGATACCAGAAAGATGATAAAATTGAAAATATTCTACCAAATAACACCAAATATCGGCAAGCTGTAGGAGCTTTGTTGTATATAGCAACGTTAAGCAGACCGGACATCTCGGCAGCAGTTAATATACTTAGTCGTAGAAATGAACAACGTAGAGAAAAAGATTGGGAGGCCGCAAAAAGGATAATTAAATACCCAAACATAACTAAAGATTATAAATTAAAATATAATTTTGATCAAGAACCTATTTTAAAGGTTTTTGCTGATGCTGACTGGGCAAATGACACACTTGATAGAAAATCTGCAAGTGGTAACATATACTTTGTTGGGAAAACCCCGATTAACTGGACATCCAAGAAACAGAACTGCATAGCACTGTCAACAGCTGAAGCTGAATATATCTCGACTGGAAATGCGGCAAAGGAAACAATATCAGTATTAAAACTACTGAAAGATCTTGACATGGAACAAAATCAACCAATCGTTATTTATGAAGTCAAACAGGCCTGCATTATACTCACTGAATCTGATAAGTACCAAACTCGCATAAAGCACACTGACGTCAAATAACATTTAATTAAACAGTTGTGTGAACAAGGAATTATTAAATTAAAATATATATCAAGCAAGGATATGACTGCCGATGTGCTCACAAAGGCACTACCTAAAGCGGCATTCATTAAACACAGATATAAACTGCAACTTATTAAAACTTAATATATATTGTGCAAGGTGGAGTGTTGTAAAATATAACAATTATCTGCCCAATATATATATTTCACAGACTATCAAAACATTCTACTTTCGATTCGAACTGTGAAATCAAATAAATAAGGCATCTGCGCATGCCTACGCAACCGCTTGCACCTGCATCAGTGTACATATAATCTTTTCATCTGTAGTAAAAATGTAGATCTATTAATGTTCGGAGCGTTTATTAGCTCCGTAATTCAAATTTATGTTCTTTTTTTCTTTTCTTAATTATTTCATTAAATTTCTAAAAAAATCAAAAGGCCATGTCATCAATTAGTTATATGCTAAATTATTTGGAATCTAATACATATTTCTTTATAGAAGAGTATTACAATGATTTAGCCGTCTAAACAAGAATATTAAGAACGGATGCTCGATCGAGGAATACAGGTAAGAAGATTTTCTTAATTATAATTGCCTGTAAAATTATTTTATTGAAATATATATAATTAAAATAAAATATGTGTGACATTTGCGTAATAAAAAATAATGTTCTGTGCTACTGAGGAAATTTAATAACAGAAAACATTTAACATAATAAAGCCAAAGATAATCTTTTAAATTAAAAAAGTAAAAAAGAAGAACGTTAAAAGCATTGCAAAACAAAAATTATCGAACGAAAATATTCATTAAAAACTAAAAGAAATCATCTCAAAAATTTACAAAACACGAAATTAAAATTAACTTACTAGTTTAAATGTAATAGTTCCGAATTACACACCTTCTCAAAAGTTTAGCAAGATTTGTAAATAATCAGTTTTTTTTTTTTTTTTCATTTTAAAGACTTATCTACGCTGGATATGTAACGAACAAGATCTTTCTCCTGTTTTACAGTGAAGATTAGGTTACAATAATAATTATGAGGCCAGCAACAAATTGAGCAAAATCAATAATGTTTGCGATAATGCTGTATCGTTAAGTGAAGGAAATAATCTGTAACTTTAAAATTTGTCAATATAGACCCAGTGTACTTTGTTACATCAAATAAAATATAGGATACAATGTGACAATAAATACTATGTATAGTACGTAAAGTGTTGTTTATATGTCATTGCGGTTTAAATAAAAAATGATACTCTTCCTTTCAAAACTGTCATTCGATAAGCACCCAAAATAAAGTTCACGGGTAAGACGTTGTCGCAGGCAATAAGACACGGAACAAAGACGTTGAGGTAAAGAAATCTCTGCAGAAGGCCGCGTGGAACCGAAGTGAAATTTTTCAGCAAATTTCGATCTATTTTCTTTACAGTTTTCATTTGTAAAACCTATAAAAAATAGTGATTTATTTTTTACTTATTTATTATATTTTTTAATTCATTTAAATATACTCACCAGCGAAGCGGGCAAAGCCTGCTAATCATGAAGAAAGTAATTTCTTTTAAATCTATTAATCACTGAACTAAATATTCAGAAAATGATCATCTTAAATGGTTTTTTCAAAGTTTTTATTTACTAAGTTTTTGTAACCACCTACATATATTTTTCTATTTATTAATGTAGAAAAAAAATAGAAAAACAATAATGTACATATAAATATTTTTATTTTTATTTTTATTTTTTTTAAGAAGTAGCGAAATAATATTTCATTATTTCATTATACATTACAAAAACGTTAAACATAATTAAGCGTTACCAAAATGCATAAAAAAATAATGATTACCTCATTATTTACATATTTTTATAAAATATACGTAGAGGATATATATATATATCATAAAAAGATTACTTGCACTGAGATGAATTATTAACAATCTCGATATATATATACATATATATAATACTTTTTATAGAAAATCTCTGTGGTAAGTTTTTATTATTTCATTAAAATTAAGATGAATGAAAGGTTTGAGAAGCATAATTATGTAACTCGAAAAGAAGTATTTCTAAAAATTAATTTTTATCTCACATTTTTTTTTCTGAAAAATAAAAGGGATAAGCAAAAGATTTTTGTAATGGGATTAAATTTACATATTTTTTTCTTTGTTAAAAACATATTTATCACTAGTTGTAGTCAATAAATAAACGTATTTATTTTAGAAACTTTTAATTTAGAAGGAAATTCCAACATTATTTTTATTTTAAATTACTGAATGCGTTAATAAGATATACGCTGAAAGAATATTCTGTTAAAAAAAGAAAATTCTAGTTGTTTTCCTGCAGAAAAATTGTTTTCTAAAACCACGGAAAATTACTATAATATTAATCTCAATCTGTCAAAAGACACATTTAATCTGTAACCAGATAAAAACTATTAATACCGGATAAAGTCTGTAGTTACTGAGTCAAAGTTTGCTGATTTTAGCTGGATGGTACATTTTTTTCATGTTTCCATATGAGAAACTTGGTATTAAAGAAGCGTTGGAAAGCACTTAGTAACAACATGAAACATAGTTTTGTGGCTGAGAGATGGATTCGTCGGAGGCTATTTGGTGGATTTGGGTTCGATCCTGTCTTGTCCCGCGAAAGAAATTTATTTGATAAGATGTTTTATTATTATTATTATTATTATTATTATTATTCAATGTTCTCTACGGAAATCATCTTTTGTATATGGCTATTTTCAAAAGGAAATTTTCTAATAAGGAAAGGGCACGTGACGTTACTCACAGTCAAGTTATGGGTAAAGTGGCATAACATTGGCATTTCCACCAATACAGGTTCATCTTTTGCCACTCGAGAGTGGCAAAGATTGATTGACGAAGCGTTTGTTTGTAAACATGCCCTTTCCTTATATCTGTTATACCAGAAATTCTATTTTCCAGTAGCATAACGTCATTTTTCTTTTACAATGCAATATCAGTGACGCAAGTTTCTGTAACTTGTACAGACTCCTTAAAGACTTCCAACAGAACCTCCATTAGTGCCCACTGTCGCGAAAGGCATACGTCTGGCATGCCACATTACAATTTCGATTGTCCACTGTTCTCAACTTACTTCAGGTCAGCCGTCCATGTTCTCTTCATCTTAACCGCCGCTCTAGTCGCGTGGGAGACCTGTCTCTAGCGGCCTTTGTAATTATTTTTTCTGGGTGTGTTTTTAAATTAACGTTCCGGAGCAGGTGCCTAGCATGGCTAGAAGAGCTCGACACCACTCTTGGAGTGGTGTGCGGCATCTCCTCCCTGTTAATCCCTGTTAATCCCTGTTAATATCTTTTATATATATCTACTATGACTGCCAATGTGATTCAGTAGCAATTAAAATAATTAACTAAAGAACTTGGTTAAACAATTTTATTTTTCTTTTACTTTAACAATCATTTTACAGTTGTTTAATGCTCTTTTTATTAAAATTCCTTTAATTTATAATCTAAGTTTTACTGAGTGGTTATGATTCGTTGGTTGGATGGGTGGGTTTTACGGCGTACTGCTCAATGAGCAATTGGCGATGGTCTGAACAGGGGACAGTCCCCGCTCATCGCTCTTGGAGCGATGTTGAGCGCTTCAGTGTCTCGGGCGACAAGTTTCCGAGACAGAGGGAACTGCTCCGAACATTTATTGAGAATTCAACAAGCGTTTACAAAATTCGCCAGCCATTGAGCCTCAACCGACAAAAGGCGATAATTTATCTATCGCAGGTGTGCCGGGATTAAACCCCACGCGATCGAGGGCACAAGGAGGAAAAAACAGCTTTTTTATAACTTTGCAATGAGAAGTTTAGTCTATGATTTCATTAGCTGAGTCCATAATTAAGTATTTCAGTTCATTTGTTTTAGTCTTTGAGTTGGTTTAGGAGCATTGATAAAAGTCTATTTGACATTTGCATGTTGTTTCCATTCTTTCGCCCCATGCGACAAGGGGCAACAGTGGTTAATTTGGTAACGTTGCTGTACAAGTTTGGAGTAGTGCTGCAGAACTGAGTGGCTTGGGATGATCACTATGGTAGGTTGCAACTTGAGGCAGTAGGAAGAAACTTGGAGGTTAATTAGGGAGGGTCTAGTGATGATATTATATAACCAGTTTACTGGTCTTGGGGATGGGTTTCGTAGGTGAAAACTGGAGGTAAGGTAACAGTTGAAGTAGTAATGGGAAGCAGTGCCTTCCTCACCGCAAGGGCACAGGAGTGAGCGTCGTCGGTGGCACCTATAAAGGTATGCTTGAAATGGGCCATAACCCGTGAGAAAGGCCGTGATAGGGGGTGTAAGGGTCCGAGTGTTTAAAGTGGGATTTGGGATCAGGTTATAAATATATCTGCCTTTGATAGAGTAATCCCATAAGGATTGCCAATTTTGTTTTAATTTGTCCTTGAGCCTAGATTATACATAGGAAGTGGGGTGGGTAAGTTAAAATCAATCGCTGCATGTTCTGTGGCAGTTTTTGCTAAATGGTCTGCCATTTCGTTCCCGATGACACCCCGGTGGGCAGAAACGTGTGCCAAGGAGATGATTGATTTTAGGTTATAGAGTTTAAGTTTTATTTTAATATTATGGTGTGCCTCCTCCTGTAGCGGGCAATGGCTTGCAGGCCCGAAAGACTGTCGCTAAAGATGGTAATACTTGAGTAAGAGTGAGCATTTTTCTGAGCCCGTTCGACAGCCTTAAGGATGGCAAATAATTCCGCCTGAAAGACTGTAGTGTGGTTTTCGAGCCTGCAATACCACTGGAAGATGGTTTCCTTGTTGTTAAGGACTCAGAGTGCATCCGCTACTCCGTGTTCAGTCTTGGAGCTATCTGTGAAGATCGCCACAGGAGCTAGGGGTGAAAAGATATTAATGTTACAGTTGGTGAGAGAAGATGTAACATCCTTTGCCGGATGGCTATTCCAGCTGTTTGTAAGGGATTGTATATTTAGATTAGGGAAAAGAGAGTTTGCAGGTTGAGTTTTATCTAATTGAAAAACATTAGTTTTTTAATAACAGTATTCAAGTTGTAGTTGGGCATGAGGAATTCTTGTGACAACGGTTAGGGCGTCAGTGGAGATAGTTCTATAACCTCGGGTTGTTAGTTTCGAGATGGTAATTTAGTCGAGTTACTATTAGTTTTTCTAATAATTTACCAAGAGTAGGTAGGAGACAGATCGGTCTGTACGAGGAGGGTTCAGAGAGAAGCTTCCCTTGCTTTAGGAAATAATTTCCTCCTTTCTTAAGGTCTCCGGAAAGTACTCTAAGTTAAGGCATGATTTGGTCCAGCTGTGTAAAACGTGATGGATTGAGTAATTGGTATGTCTATGAATTTTGAAATCTATATGATCTGGACCAGGAGCTTTGTTAACAATTGGCGATGGTCTGGGACTCACCCCTAGAAGTGGTCCGGAGACATGTCATCACAATTTTGATCCTGCATGAAAAGTATGGCTGTACCGCTTCGGTGCCCCTCCAGAAGTATAATTTTGATAGGAGCATGGAGGACATTGCTGCCACGACATATTTTACGTGCACCAGCCACCATTAGTATACACGACGGTGTTTGGATTAGAGTCCTGCGCGGGTCGGGTTATACCCGACCCGAACCCGACAGATGAATTTTAAATCAACCCGAAACCCGACCCGAACCCGACAAAAAAATTTTCATCAACCCGAAACCCGACCCGAACCCGACAAACAAATTTTCATCAACCCGAAAACCGACCCGAACCCGCAACAGAGAATTTTTTGCGACCCGAACCCGACCCGAAACCCGACTTATCTAACCCGAACCCGACCCGAAACCCGAAAAATAAATCAACATTACTTATTCATCTAAAAATCATGCAAAACAAGGTAAAATGATATAATATGATATAAAATAAAGTAAATTTTCATTGTCACACAGTTGGTAAATTATAAAAAAACTAGTATGTTGTGGTCACCACAAGACATTCTTTTACATTTTTCTGTCAAATTCACTAAGTGCGAAAAATTTATTAAAACTATTATTAAAAAGTTTAACGTGATGAATGCAAATAATTTTCATCTTGGGGAAATCTAACACTAAATATCCAAAGAGAGACAGTTTTATCGTCTATAAATAACTTCTTAAACAATGCGTTTTTATAATGGTTATCTCACATATCATTGTTCGTACAGTTATATGGCATAGAAGTTGAGATATAGCCATTCTGTTATCGATGAAATTTGCAGTAAAACGACTCCACCTATTGGCCGACAAGAATTCAAACTGAGTCAACATAATGTCTCATAATCTCGCTTTCTCACATATTAAGTTTTGTTTGATGATACACAATAAAACATGAGATATAGCTTTCCTTGTAATTGTAGAAATCGCTGTGTAGCAGCGCCACCTGTTGAGCGGTTTATACCAAAAGTTGACAGGCGCTAATATATATTAAAGAGCACTTACATACAACTTTATATGAAATTATGTGCAGTAGTTCTTGAGATATGCCCTTTCCTTAAATTGCGGAAATCGCTGTGTAGTGGTGCCACCTGTTGACTGATAGATAGGCATTCAAATTGAATCAGCATAATATCTCATATTGGTCTTCTCACATATCAAGTTTTGTTGGATTATACGCAACAGAACCTGAGATATAGCCTCCCCTGAAATTGCAGAAATCGCTGTATAGCAGTACCACCCGTCGAGCGGTTGACACCAAAAGTTGATAGAATCTAATACTTTCTTCTACTAAATATAGAAGTAAAAAAAAAAAATGGAAACTGCGAAATCTTTTCAATTTCCAGAATGCAAATGCGAGGTTATACTGTATTTGTATTTCTTTAATTTATATATTAACAACAGTCGAGAAAGATTTATAATACTTTTCTAATTTTCATACAATTTCTACAAAAGATACATATTAGTTCCGTTGAAGAAAAGAAAACAGATCCAGATACAAATACGGATCTTTTTTTCTGGCGGATGTCCGCGGATACGAATAGGGAGCTCCGGTACATGTCTACCCACCAGTGGCCGAGCGGTTCTGCGCTCGAAGCTGGTAGACGGGAGGTGTCGGGTTCGATCCCAGGTCGCGCTCATCGACCTAGCCGTTCGGAGTTTTCCGTGGTTTCCTCCTAAACACGCGTAAATACGGGCTAAGACCCCTTAGAAAGACTCAAACGGAGGGCAATCCCCCTATATTCCTAGGACACATCTGGAGTCAATCGGTCTTAAATCCTCCAACCAACCGATACATGTCTAGTATGTGCAGAATGTTTAAAATAGTTACATAGTTGTAAACATGCCTATAAATTTATGTTTATAATTAATTGTAAAACATATTTTGAAAGGTGTTCTCAAGTCGACCCGACTTGTTGAAAACCAAACCCGACCCGAACCCGACCCGAACCCGAACCCGAACCGCAAGAAAAAAAATTCAGTCAACCCGACCCGAACCCGAACCGCACGAAAAAAAGTTCAGTCAACCCGACCCGAACCCGACCCGCAAGAGAAAAAATTCTGTCAACCCGACCCGCGGGTCGGGTCGGGTTCGGGTAAAATCGGGTTACACGACCCGATGCAGGACTCTAGTTTGGATGGCTCGAGTACCGAACCCGCAATCTTCCCGGTGTTCTACCGACTGGGCTACCGCAGCCCCCGAGTGGTTATGTCTCCATACTGTTAATCGCCTTCGAACGTAGGAAAGCGGGTGCGATTCCCGCGGTTGCCCTGGGTGTTTTCCCAATTCTTTGTATTTGTAATTCTTTCATGTGCTATCTGTCTTTTTCTGACGAAGATTTACAACCAGACTACAAGTCAAGCACAGAAATCTGATGTATAAGTGTTATCAATAAACAAATAAATAAACAAATAGAGCACTCAATGGAACACTGTTGTGTTGTTGACGTTGTTGTGTTATGAGTTATCCTGGCGAAGATCTTCATTAAAAGAAAAGCGCTAGACCTTTGCTCACAGGGAAGGTCCTCGATTTTCGGCTGATATGATTGCAAGCCGCAGTGGTGAGATAATTTTGATATAGTTTAAATTATTGTTTTAATTTAGTTTAGTGAGTTTTTTCGCACCCCCAATCCCTTCCTTACATTTAGACTAAAATAATGATCGATGTTTCGATTTATCTGAGTCTCCTAATTTGTCTTCTACACGAATTAAGATTATGAATAATAGAGAAAATCAAGTGGACGTAGCAAGCCAAACGCTATACTTATAATATAGAAAATAAAATTCTGTCATAAAAATGAAATATTTAGTGGGGCAGAATGGTACATCAGGAAACACCTGTTTAAATTTACAATTATGAAACTGATTTTATTATTTTCACTGAACCGATATATCATCGTCATCGACGTATTATTACACGGTCGCAACGATTTAGCACCTGGTTGCAAATCATGCGCAAACCAGAATAATATAAACCGATTCCTGAAAAAAAGTGCAATAGTTTAACACTGAGTTGTGAGACATGCACGACGAAGAGTGGTGTAAATCCCCTAACAGTACATTGGTTCAACACAGTGTCTCAAACCGTGGTGAGAGGAGCGGGAATCAAAACTGTGAGATTTTTTATTTTATTTTATTTATTTATTTTTTTTTTTTTTTTTACTTGAAAAAATATTCGTCAGTTAAAATATATTGGCCGCAGTTTTGGCCAGGTCACCGTATTTCACGAGCCCAGGCCCCAAGGAAAGTTTTGTTACCAGAATTACATAGAGTGCATCGTTCGCTCATTGGCTGTTTCGAAAGTTATCTTTCACGTAGCTTATCTGGCTATGCAGTAAAAATGACTCTTTAAACCTTTTTATTGTAGTCAATCAAAAAAAGATTGTTCGTTTAATTGTGTGAAATCATAATTAAAATGAGAAAATGAATCTACAAAATCAATCAACATAATAACCCCCCCCCCCCCAATCCCACCAAAAAAAGAGATGTGAAACTCCGGCAAAAGTATATCTTAATATAATTTTAAGAGTCAGTAATTTATTATTAAAAAAAGTAAAAAATAAAAATAAAATAAACTAAATTATAAAGTAGAAATATATAATTATTTTGGAACTTAGAAATCCCTGCATAATAAAATATCTCTATATATACTATAAAAGAAGATGCGTGTGTGTATATTCGTCGCTTTGAAGGTAAATGGCAGATCGTAGAGCAACATGATTTTTCATGGATTTTCGACCATTTCGACCTCTTCTAATAAATCTAAAAGTCAGATTTCGAAATTTTTAATTAGTTTTTTACAATTAATTTAAAATACATAAATTTTTTAAATGATTGACTCTGAAGATTAAAACGTAGAAGTAGAATTTATCTCTATTGTCTATTAGCTCAGTTAGTTAGAGCTTCTTTCCAGCAACACGAAGGTCGTGGGTTCGATCCTCCAAGAACACCATTGTGTTAGTTTTTGCAAATAATTAACAGAAAAAGTATCAGTTGATAAAAGAAAATCTTTCAATGTCTTCATATTATCCTAAACCGTATGAATTACGAGAAAGTGACAAAAAGCAAAATTAAGCTTTGAGGTGAGTTGGTCGCTTTGTAAGCAAAAATTTAATCGTAGGGCTACAGAATTTTGCGTTGATTTCCGTTTTCAACTCTCTTGTTATACATCGAAGTCCGATTTTCTAATTTTCGATAACTCTTTTTTAAATTAATAATAATAATAATAAATGCAGCTGGGGTTATTATCTTGTGCTGCTATCTGCTGTCATAGAATGAAGATGATAATCTGTCCTAGAAATGTACTTTAAAAAAAAAATCTCTGATAGTTATGCAGAAAATAAATTGCAGTTCTAGTAAGAACAGTTGCATGAATTCCTTATAAATTACAGCTCCATTTGAAAGCGAGTTATAGAAGTTCATAGTGGAATTCTAGAGCGTTTTTCTATATTATCAAGTTGAAAATTATTTCGAAATCTTTGCAAATAAATGCGAACACAAGATTAACTATAATTTTTGTAACTATAATTCGATTTTATTATCCACTTCTAGAAAAGCACGAGAGAATTTCTCGAAGTACAAATGAATCACAATATTTGTAATATTGTTTCTTCGTGTAGAAAAGTATAGACTAAACATTTTCGATTATTTTGTCTATTCAGTTCGTTTGCTTACCTTATACGCATATCTCAGAAATCTAGATTTCTAGCTTAGGGATATAGAAAACGACTGTTTATTCGTTCTAGATGAAATCAGTATATTTTTTCCCTCAGTGTGTTCGTTTTATTCGTGTTAGTTCTTGAATAAAAGCAGCATATTTTATTGTCCAGTTACCACCTAGTGAGTATCAGAAAGTGATGCAGCGGAGGGAAATACACTGCCAAAAGTGATGAGAACTGGAAGCGAGGTTTTATACGATTTCAATAAATTGCTTTCTTTTTGTTTTTATATTTATGAAATGATTTAAAATATAATGATTAATATTTTTTGAGAATTCCTTTGTATATTGTGTCTAACGAAACAGGCAAATACTGCTAGGATTAAAAGTAAAGTTCTAACTTAATCATTTACAGCTTTTAAAATATAAGAATCTAGATAATCACTTAGTTATGAATTTTTATAAGTAAAATTCAGATTTGAAATTAAAATTCGGAATATTGTGGAATATTGTACAGTATGATATTTAAATAATTATATATTTTTTTTTTCTAAAATTATGAATTAATAGATTTATACATTTGAAAAATAGAATTACTGAATAAAAACTATTTACATTTTTGGGGGGTGTTGTCTAAAAACACAACCAGAATATTTAAGAAATAATTAATAGCTAATAAATGGATAATAAAGACTTCCAATTTTAAAATAGTTTTAGTTGCAGAGAAAATCGATAAACTGAAAACTGAAAGCTATGAATAAATATTTAAGGGAGATTCGAGTTTTTAAAAATGGCTTCAGCAGCTGGAAATTTATAGTTATTTTGATTTTTTTTCACTTTTATGAATAATTTATTTCTTGATACTTGATAATTATGCACTCAAATTCTTAGCATTTTTTAATTATTCATGTTAAAATTTTCGCTACTGTGAATGTAATCCATTAGGTTTTTAACTATCAGCAAATGGGAATACTTTTTTCTAAAGAATGCCTTACTTCTGAACTTAAAGTTAATTTATTTTTTATTTGTTACTGAAGTTTGTTTCACATTTATGCTTATTGTAAAGATATAATGGAATCTATAAAATCTTTTTCACTGAATTCGAAAATTACGTACAAAATGTTCTTATATTTTATAAGGATCTTTTTTTTTTTTTCATTCAAATAATTGAAACAAGAAAAAAAATGCATCCTCTTCGAAAATAAATTGATTAATTAAGTGAATAAATAACTAATAATAATAATTTAAAAATATATTGCATCTTAGCTGCTTATTTTCATTTTTTTACGTTTTTCCATGCTGATGAATACACTAAACATTATATGTCTCAAGTCATACGTTTCACTACGAAATTTTTGTAAACTGGATAAGTATGGTAAGGAAAAAGCAATATTTTGAAATTGTTATACACCCCGCGACAAAAAGATAGGTACAAAGGGTTTTTTCTTTGGTTTTTCATAAAATAAAATTATCTAAATTGTGCTTATCATTTATTATTATCATAAAATAACACTATTTCCAGACTAATTTTTGTTTTAAAACTAATTTAGAAAAATTTTAAGACTAAAACTTTTCTAATTTAAGACTACGCACCGCGACAAAAAAACAGGAACAAAGGCTTTTTTTTTTTTTTTTTTTTTTTTTTTTTTTGAATATGATTATTTTGAATATGAATGTTTTGAATAAGATTCAAATATTTAATATGTTTTTGATATGATAATATTTCGTTATGACAATAAATGATCTGCACAATTTAGATAATATTATTTTATGAAAAATTAAAAAAAAAAAAAAAACTTTGTTCCTATCTTTTTGTCGCGGAGTGTAGTCTTAAATTAGAAAAATTTTAGTCTTAAAACTTTTCTAAATTAGTCTTAAAACAAAAATTAGTCCGGGAATAGTGTTATTTTATGATAATAATAAATGATAAGCACAATTTAGATAATGTTATCTTATGAAAAATCGAAGAAAAAACTCTTTGTATCTATCTTTTTGTCGCGGGATGTATATAAGCCTTAAAGAATTACGTATTACTAACATGATTAGACTATAACATAATAATTTACGCAGTTAAAAATTTGGTGTTAGTTTGAACCAAAACTTGTTACTGAAGTAGCTGCAACCACCCGATGGTTTGACCTTTTACCATGATTTGGTAATTTTATGTTGAACTAAACGTTGGTATTAAGTTTTAAATAAAAAAAAAAAAAATGAAAGAAAGAAAGTAATGAAAAGAAAGAAAGGAAGAAATGAAAAGATAGAAAAAAAAATCAGAATTCGACCGAGACGAGGATTGAATTGAAGACTTCTTCTCTCAAGTAAAAAAAAATTCTGGGCCAACTTTTCTTTACCGCTAATTCTGTTTCGTTGATTTTTTTTTTTTTTTTTTTTTTTTTTTGAAGAGGCTAAAATGTCTGTGGTCTTATCGTGGCCAATGGTTGAGTTATGCACAAAATTTCCAATTTAGCCTAAATTTTCAACCATGCTCTTTAATTTAAGCTTAATTTTGTTTCGATAGGAAGTTTACTGATTCATACTTCCTTTGTGAGTGGTTGTAGGTTCAAGTCTTGGTGCAACTTAAATTGAATTGCAAGAAGTAGAAAACTTAAAAATGAGGTTGAACCATATTATGGTATTGCTTAAAATTTTACTCCTTATAGTAGTTCAAGTTTGAACTGAAATTTTTAACAGTGTAAAATTGTTCATTCATTTAAATTTTATTATTAATTCTTGTACATTGATTATGTTATAAAATAACAATCATATCCTAAAATGTCATTCATGAAATGTCAGCAGAATGGTTTTAATAAGTCTTTATCATGCAGTCATTAAAGCAACACCAATCAAAATATGTATAGTTAGTAGGTTTTTACGAAAACATAGTAGCACCCTTTGAAATTATAATATTAATGATAATAGTAATTTCTATGCATGTATTTAACATTTTTTTCGCATTCGATGAATTGATTCAGTTACATAGTCTTTCATCTTGGAGAAAATCTTTCATCTGACTCGTATTAACTATTATATTTGACATAATAGCTTTTAGTAAATATTTCAGATCTCATTTTTACAGTATCTGACCTATTTGCAATATTCGTATTGAAATCTTCTCTGCGCTTAAAAATGCTAAACGTATAAACATTCACAAAGGAATGTTTTTGTAATTCTTTGAATCTTTGATTACGATTTATTTTTACTATTCCTTTTTTGAGTTAGTTTACTTGAAATTATGAAAAGTTAATAATTAAACTAAATTTCATGGAAGTTCATTCAACATAAATAGTTTATTTATTTATTATTATTTTTTTTATCTGTTTTAAAGTAATATTTTATGCAGCTTTTTTGGCATCATATAATTTTTTTTAAATGATATTTTCAGCGTTGATTTTTTTCGGAGTAGAATCAAATGTTCATAAGAAATTCCTTGCAATTTTTCATTGCTTTTTCCAAGTCCATTTAAAAAGGAAACCTTTCGTTTATTTAGTGAATATCAACTGTCAGGATTTTTATAGAATCATTTAACCCTTTGAGTGCTGAATACTCACGGCCTATGCGGTCCATACGGACGGCGCGCGGTTGGCGCTGACGAGTTGTCTCATTCTTATCGCGGACGCGCTTTATGCGAGTGTTGCATAGTGCACTCATTTTTGCCGGGCGCGTATTTGCGTCCATAGTCCATACTGATAACATCTGCTAAGCGCGTATTTGCGTCCATAGTCCATACTGATAACATCTGCTAAGCGTGTATTTGCGTCCATAGTCTATATTAATGACTTTCGCTGGACGCATATGTGCGTCTATAGCACTCAAAGGGTTAACTATTTACGTATTTGAATATAGTTACAAGACTTATAAGACAACTCGAATGGCTAGGATGTATGAAATTCAAAGCATTAATAGTATCGAAGTAATTGAGCCTTGTTGAACGTAAACAAACTTTCACTAAGTTCGATAGACCTAAAAATCTCTTTTTTTCTGCAGATGATGATCTGTAGCTTGCTTTCAGATCTTTATGCTAACCAAATATAGAACTTCGACGCTATCGCATTTCCTATGATTTAAGTCAATGGGCCGTAAAGATAAATAATATTTTTTAAGTCCATGTAAAGAACTGCAAGTTCTACACCTACGTCGATCTAAACTGTTCATGCGACGGTGAGCTAAAACAATCCTACAATATTTTTGCTAAATCGGATAAAGCATTACATAACACTATAGGATGGACCGATTTTTGTTTCTTAAATATTTATCGAAATAAGCCTCAAATGTTGCCTTGTGATATTAGTAAATAACTCAAACATTTTCAGAAGAAAATTATAATATCTTCTTGTTTGGATCAGAAATAAAATTTTACACTTATTGAAAAAAAAATCATTTTTTTTTTCTTTTAATATTTATTTTTTTAGGCATAAAAAGTTGCTTTGTGTCTGCAGTAAATAACATGTATTTTATTATTATTATTATTATTATTATTATTGTTACATTATTGTCTGCTGGTCTTTACCATCAAATAAATTTTACATTTAGACTGGTAAATTAAAAAACATTTGGAGATATAAATCATTATTTTTTCTTCTCTAATTGACAAAATAATAACAATAAAAACCAGACTTACGTTTATTACAATTTTTTGAATTCAAATTAATGTCGAACAAAAGTGAAATAAATTATTTTATAATGTATGGCGTTAGTGGATGGCGTTAGAAGGAAAAAATCCAAATATTTCGTTATGTTTATTTCATTGTGTAAACAGATTCTGTGATCAACTTACTGCAAGAATATTTCATTGAAAGTGTCTTTCATTTTTTAAGTAGGTGCTTGTTGAATTTAAAGATTAAAATAATGAGTTTGAGGCTAAGTTAGTGTAACTGGAAGTTTAAATTTTGTCCCACTTTTACCCTGTCAGAATTACTTTATTCTGCTCTACCGGCATATGAAGATGCTAAAAACTATTACTTATTTATCAATTGTTGGTTTAGATTATATTAGCAATGTCAAGACAGGTTTCTAAAACACTTTCATAAACCTTTAGAAAATAATTTAAATCGACCCTTTCAATGTTTTATACGCTTACTGCACAACAACATGATATCACTTCAGCATTTATTCCTACACTTGGATGCAGTCCCGATTCGACCACGAAAATTCACTTTATCTCTAAAAAAAGGTAGAACATTAAAATTTTTGCAATAGTTTGCTTTTATAGCTTCTGTTCTACCTATTTTTGGTGTTAAAAATCTAAGTGCGAATCGAAAATATCGGTATGACGTTTATCAGGCAATATATTCTGGTGCATATGATCACAGTTTAGCCAATAAACATCGTAAAAGTTCATTTCACTGAAGTTCATTTCAAAACAGTGAGTTCATTATTATGACTGTAAGTTTCAAGTTTCCCGGGCTTGACTGGGGTGTTAATGTATGCAAATCTCCCGTCTTCGGGATTAATAGATAGATCTACCCTAGATAGTTTTTCTGACATAAACCATGCAGTTTAGTGCCGGTTACTGGGTTATTATTATTATTATTATTGTACGTTCAAGCAATAAATCATCAGATGAAATAGATATTTTAGTGGAATTTATTCTAAAAATTTACGTACCCCTGTAATTCCATGTTAATTAAAATTCATCCTAAATATACGCAGATTGACATGTCTATAGACTAGTTGATTCTACAAGACTTTAGTTGTAATTTTAAAGCAGTTATTACATCAAGCAGTCATACAAAGTAAGGCTTTTTTCTGTCATCCTGAAAATTTACATCTAGTTTAGTTCTAATTTACTCCTAAATGACGACGGCCAGCATATCAAAGAAAAAGGTGTATATTTACAGTAAGAAATAACCAACGCAAGAAAGGAAATGAAGCAAGACTTCAAATTTCAATTATACATTTTGAAGTTAAAGAATAAGCAGACTTAATGGATTGAGATATGTGTGTTGTCATTTCACCACCAAAGAAATTCAGCAAAAAATTTCATAAGAAGAAATAAAGAAATTAATAAAAGTTAAAGAAACTCATGGCGTTCATTTATATCCTTGTCACAGCCGAACCGTAGAAAAAACTAAATTAATAATTGACTATAGCTTTTCTATTGTAGAACTTGAACTTTGCTATTTCGGATAAAATATGAAGCCAAGAGTCTTTGAAAAACATTTGGCAGCAAAAATGATATTAGTTTTTGCATACTTTTAATTCAGTTTAAAATGTTTTGTCACTGCAATTGCAATATTTTCTTTAAAATACTATATAATTTAAATTTCTTTTAGCTATCTCATAACTCTAACTGTAAGATTTTCTTTAATTTATTATAATAGAATTTACCAGCATCCCTTTAAAAAATTTTTCTTTTGTCATAGTAATCGTCATTTTCAGTTGTGGGTAAAGCCCTAAAAAATCTACTTTAATTGAAAAAATAATAATGTATTTGTTTAAATAGGAGCAATCTTTGATCGCTACTGCTTTTCTTAATTTGAATTTATATTTGTTTGCTTGCTATGTTTGCGTAGTCTAATAAACACACAGTAACATACATGCACTGAGAAATATATATATATATATATATACCATTTTGATCTAGAACGAATAGGTGGCCCTCTTCTAAATCCCTAAACTAGAAATATAGATTTCCGAGCTTTGAGTATAAGGCACACCAATACACTGAGAAAAACATTCTATAACTGACATCTAGAATCTAAATTGGGACTCTAGAAAAAATAATTCCATGTCATCCTTATAAATTTCATATAAAATTTTTTCTTGTCCCCTTCGAAAGCGAATTCTAGATACCTCTATTAGAATTCTTGAGCGTTTGCCTATACTATCGAAGACAAACCTATTTGAAAATATTTCCAAATAAATGTGAATACAAGAGGCGGGTTACAACATCTATAATCTTGGTTTATGACTCAATTCTAGAAAATAAAGCGAGAATTTCTCGTAATGCAAGATTCAGAATATTCAGAATATTGCTTCACAATCTAGAAATGTGTAGATAAGAAATTCTCGACCATTTCGTCTATTCAGTTTATTGGCGTGGCTTATGCGCATAACTAAACGACCATTTATTCATTCTAGGTGAAGGCGGTATATTTTTTTTTTCTCAGTGTAGATATACAAATATAACCGTAAAAAAAAAAAAAAAAAGAGAGAGAGAGAGAGAGAGTGAGAGAGAGAAAATACTTTGCACTTGGTAATTGTACTGTTTTGAGTATCGGTATTACAGCTAGCAAAGTGATTTACATAATTTGAAAAGGTTTTGCATTGCAAATAAAATTTTCATTATTTAATATGCACATTTATCTTAAAATGCACTACTTTAAATGTCTCATTTTATGAAAGTACAGATATATATATATATATAATCTTTCTTTTAAAAATAATTAATCAAATATTATTTAGAATATTATGTATATATCGAGATCAATATGCATACATAGGATTAAAGAAAAAGATATCGGTTTCTGCCTCAGGAATATTATTTTTGTATTCGGCAAATATATATTCATATATTTTCTGAATTCTCTCTCACTTTTGAATCCTGTCTTACACAACATGCACATAGAAACATTTCATTTCCTTGCAAGTTCTTCCTCCTTTAAGAATCAAAATATTCCCTGGGGACTAAAATGCAGAACCTAGAAAGTCAGTCTGACAAGTATCTATATATGCAAAATAGAAAAACTACATATTCGCTTTTATTTTTTGTTTCATTTTAGGTCATATTGTTAAACTTATAAAAGATATCCTATATTTATGCTTTAAAAATACATTTAGAGAATATTCGACACAATAAATGACTTAAGTGCATGGTAGACGTGTAAAGAACTTTTCTAAATTTCTGTTTTAGAATGATAAAAATTTGCACACATATTTATTGAATATGTTAATAATGCATATTAAAATTGGTCGAAAAATATTTATGTTTAATAAAATGAAATTTTTATGTGTTCCAAAAATTTAAAAATGTTCTCTGGTAATTAATTCTAATTCTTCCCCCCACCCACCCCCCAGTATTTAATATCATTCTAGTTTCATATTTTGAGTATTTCATCGTAGATTTATTGGATAAATTATTTTTAAAACATTCTTTTGTTTTTAAAAACAAAAAATTGCAGTAATAAAAAAAAAAAAAAAAAAAGGAAAGAAGAGAAAAATAAATTTGTAGGGCGCATTTTAAAAAATTTTAAAAAATTTAAAATTTTTAATTTTATTTCATTTAAATGTAAGTAGAAAGTTTTATGTGGGAACTCTGAGACTTTTTCAATGGTCACAATATATAAATATATTTTTTACAGAATAGATTTATTACGTCCATAATGCTTTTAAAGAGTGTTTATTATTTTTTATTTTTATTTTTATTTTTTTTTCATTTTTTTTTTTATGTATTTTTGAAATAGTTGTGAACAATAAAGTTGCAAAAGTTGCATTTCAATAATAAATTGTAACCGCTGCAGAACAGATATCTGCTGTTATTTCACTTTTTCAGTTTTAAAGAGAGATTTCTTATAATTGCATCATATTTATATAAATAAGTAGAGATAATATTGTTATTCAAAAGAATTTGTTTTTATACATATGAAGGAATATATATATATATGTATATATAATATAACGAAGATGTCTATAAATTTAGAAAAAAAATGTGAATTGCCATCTTTGTAACAGTTAAAATTATATAACGTTCCTAGAATAATTATTATTTATTGTATATTTATCAAGCTATATAGAAAACCGTGAAATACCTTTAAAAAGACGTTATCGATGTGTCTTTTAAAAATACTTTTAAGAATCAGCTATCTTTTAACATTCTTGAGTCTAGTAACAGTCGTATTTTTCAAAATGCTTAAAAACTTTTTAATAGTAATCGTATCTCTAAAATCGTGTTTCTTTCTTAAATATATACTCATCGATGAGAACCATGTTTTTATTGCAAAAGTAAAATATAACACCTACAGCTTAAAACTCTTTTTTTAAGTTTTATTATAATTATTATTGTTATTATTATTTTGTTCCCTCTCTATTTCTTATATTGTGCAATTTTTACAATTTGTTTATTCATTTTTGTTTTTAGGTGCCTCATTCTTTCTTGTCAGCTGTTAAAAAAAATAAAAAAAATAAAAATAAAAATAAAAATGGTATGTGTTAATTAAAACTCTTTTATTTTGCTACACATTTTTAAAATATTTTTCTTGCTGTTTAAACCTTTTATGGATTCATCTGTTATCTTTAGATAATCGATGTTCTTTATAGCGTCTTACTTCTCGTTTCCATTCTGCACCTCTAGTGACCAAGAGGCTCTTTGTCCTTGAAGCTTGAAGACGACAAGAGTTGAGAATGAACACAAGTTGGCTCGTTGGAGTAGACATTTTTTTTTCCATGATCTTTTGAAATTCGCATAAAACTGTCTAGGATCACTAGGATACTATCCATGAGAATCTCAGAAAGATTCCCGAAGAGAGCATTGCAACCAACCCTAAAAATCTCATGTTATCAATCGGCCTTTATTCTGACACCACCACAATAATACATTGTTTCATCTTGTCTGTTTCACACGTTTCTGGAATGTCGCCAATTGCCCACTGTGCAGCACTAGTAAGACATTACACACAACCAACCAACCAATCAACTATTCGCTTCTGTTATATCCATGCGTAGATCCTGCTTCTACTTTGAGGATGTTTATATGTATTTTTGCATTTGAATATTTTGTACTTTCAAAATTTGTAGTGGCTCGAAGTCAGAAGAACATAGTTTAGTACTGTATTGCCTTCAGTTCTTGATCATTTGCACGATGGGTTGTCATTGTTGGTTTGTTGTTAGATACGTTGGCATATTATAAATTTGTGTAAGGCAAACTTTTAAATTTTCTTATTAAAACAAAGTACTTGTATTTACTGTTATACATAATATTTTTAACTGATTTAATTGTCTTTTGAACTGTATAAATGGATTTCAATAGCTGAGTTTTCAGACAGAATTACGAACGTTTTTTAACTTGTTATTGTTGGCAATATGCCCACACTGTTAAAAATTTCAGTAAAAAACTTTGTGTAATCTATTATATTAATTCTTACGTAAAATTACAGAGAAAAATGAATGGAGATGTTAAAAAACTTATTTTATATATTCATTTTAATAACTAACATTAATTTAATTAATTATTGTAAATAATATATTTCGGACTGGGAATGCTTTTTCTAAAGTAGAAACAGTCATTTTTAATGTTAATTAAAAATTTAAATAATAAAATTAGGTAAAAATACATATTAAAGATTGAAAATCTCGATTATTCACTTTTAATTAAGAACTACTGCAAATTTACAGACTCTGGATGAATATTTACATTAAATTTACAGAAATTTTTAACAGTGCAATGGGCATATTACTACCACATTTGAAAATTTAAACCACAAGGACGCTATTTTCTCACTTGAATTGTGGATGATGCTAAAAAAAATGACATTTTTTTTACCATGTTTACTTTTCATTACAACCCCTCAGCTGCAGCCTTTGGAGAAATCCTGTTTTGAGCCATTTGAGCAATTTCGGAATCAAGGAGTTATTTTATTTTTTGAAGAAACCAACCATGAAAATGTCATAAAAGCTCAATTTAGAAGAATATTTTCGCCAGTTTGGGACAAAGCTGTGACACCTTCCAACGTGAAAGGTAGCTTCAAAAGGACAGGGATCTATCCTGTCAATGTAATCCCCGAGCGAGATTTTCCCCCAAGTTCTGTTTCTGAAAACACACCTCAAACAAAGATTTGTGCTAAAAGTGGAAAACAAATTTCAACCACAGGGACATCTTCTGAGAAACAGGTTCGTCATACTTATTCTTTCTCAAGTACTCCTGCCTCTTCTTCAGGCCCCAGCTGTGATTCTTCATCTTCCGAAACTAATGCCAGAAATGGTGCGCCTGTTAATGACTCACCAATTTGAGAATTACTGCTATCACTACGAAAAAATCGCAAAAAAAACTCTTGTTATAAACTCTACAATGAATTCTGTACTGATAAGTATAAAGGATTTAAGTCCAAAAATATCGATTTTGAGTTAAGTACACAGTCAGACTCAGAAAAAATTCTCAATCGATTGGTATAAAGGATTTAAGTCTATGTCATTTAGTCTTTGAGAAAATCCATTAGTAAAAAATGGTTCAAGTCAGAAATTGACCATTCATGTATGGTATAAACTATTTAATTCAATTTTTTCCCGTTATTAAATGAAGGTTGACAATCACTGAATGGTATAAAGGGTATAAGTCAACGAAATCCCTTTTTCCTAATCGATTTTTCTGATTTGTTTTTAATTAGTCTAACTTCATCTTTCGTCTCTTGAAAAATCAAGAATATGGACTTAAATCCTTTATACTTATCAGTACAGAATTAATTTGAAAAAAAATACTAATTTTGAAAAAAAAAAAAAAGAAAAAAAAAGACCAGTTTCCCAGAACTTCTCAAAAAAATCCTGAAGATACTTAAACATCACAGCAGCGATGAAAAAAAAAAAAAAAAAAAACAGTCTGCGAAGAATAGCAAAATAGTAGGTTCCCGAGCAAAGAAAAGTGATAAATAAAGTCGGTTTAGTGGTATTTGCAACAAGAAAAAATGTGTGGATATGAGATTATGTGTTGTGTGTCATAATATAATTATGTGCACGAGGAATGTATCGGACTTATCAATAAAAATAAGGAAGTTTTTATTTGCCATACATGTGAGGTTAAATAAATTAAAAGAATTTTTTATCGTAAATTCTTAAAATTGCTTAAAAAATTGCGGAAGATTGCTTAAAAGTATTTAAAATTTCTCAACAATGCGTTCGAAATTTTCTTCTTGCATGCATGTTAATTAATCATCTGAAATCATGAAAAATAATCTTGTGTGTTACTCACAAGACATTCTCCATATCCTGCATTTCAATACTATAAAGATTGATTGCAGATTAAGTCGAACGATAAATAAGGTAAAAATAATAAAATTCAATCTACACTCATGTCCATAAATTAAGGATAATTAAGAATCACACGGAAATCGAAGTTTAATGCAAAAATTTTACCTGTATAAATACCACACACATCTTTAAGAACAGCATGAAAATTATCGGAAGCCATCTGATGACACCGATATGATGTTATAGTGACGAAAGGGTAAGAAGCGGGTAGATGAGGAATGGGAGCAAAGAAGGAAAATTGTTCACAAGCGTTCTGTATGCCGCTCAGTGCCACAACCGAATAATTATGACACAGAGGACGCTTGCGGATAATTTTTTACGTTGTAGAATTATCAGCAAACTAGAATGTGGGCGTACTCATACAGAAGTATCGGAGGAACTTGGAATCGCCCAAAGTGTCATCTCTATTCTTTGGCATCGATTCCAAAATGATGGAAATGCCAGTCGACGTTACAGTACTGGTCGGCCTCGAGTTACAATGCCGAATGACGACCGGTATTTAACAGTAATTGCCACAATGAGCAGATAAAGCACAGCATCAGACCTATCTCGTCAGCTGTCTGCAGCCACGGGTACCACAGTTTCAGAGCAAACCGTGTATAGACGTTTGGCATATATTGTTCTATATGCTCGCAGGCCTGTTAGATGTGTTCCGCTCGCGGCATTGCACTTTTGCCAGCGGTTAACTTGGAATAGAGAACGTGCAATGTGGACAGCAGCACAGTGGGCTTGTGTGATGTTTTTCGACGAGTCCAAATTTAGAATTAAGTGTGATTCACGCCAGATTTTCATATGTAGAACGTTAGGTACCCGTTACCACCAAAACAACACCACTGAACCGCACCGTTACTGTGGGACAGAAGTGCTCGTTTGGGGGGGGGGGTGATCATATTTACACCAGAACAGATCTGTATTTCAAATCGGAACCATGAAATGCCAAATTTATCGGGAGATCATTCAGGAACAAAATGTACGTTTTTTTAGAGGTGCCATGGGCCCAGAATTTGCGTTTGTGGATGACAATGCGCGTCATCACCGTGCAAATTTTGTACACGGATGCCTACAATCTGAAGCAATCACTCGCATGGAATTGCCAGCATTCTCACCTGACTGGAATCCAATAGAGCATATGTAGGACGTGCTTCTCCGACGAGTTGCAGCCCCTCAATCACCTCCTACATGTATACCGGAATATCGGAGGACATTGCTTACTGAGTGGAATAATCTTCCTCAAGATCAGATGAATAATTTAATACTCAACATTTCTAGACGTTGTAAGAACTCTATTTCATCATCTGAGAGACATACAATGTATTACCATAATACCAACCATGTAATGTTAAGTTTTTGTAAGGGAGATATTTTTTGTAATTGCTTCAGGAAGCAAAAATCGCAGTTTTTATAAGTGGTATCCTACATAAACCACATTTTTTTGTTCTTGATCTTTTGTTTAATAAATGGACTTTATGAATAAGTCATGTTTGTTTTGCTTCTGAACCTTTATTTGTCGCAGCTAGCATTATCCTTAATTTATGGACATGAGTGTACTTTAAAAATAATCTAAAATAGGTTTAGGAACAGTTTTATTTGACATATGCCTCCTCATACCTCCCGTTTGATTTTAGTGCCTACATTAATTTAAAATAAGAAAGAAATCGAGGTGTTATTAATTTGCTTTACGACTTGACAAACTTGATCAAAATTTTCAAGTAGGAACCTAAAACGAACTTTAAAATGTCATGTTTTAATTTTCTGGATTTATTTGTTTTTAGGTTATGCTGATAACAGATGTATATAGAGATCAAACTCTAAAAATTTCTTTCGTATTCAGGCACCTCAGAACGTAATATTAATAAAAAAATACCACAGTTGAGAATAGAACTTAAAATAATTTGTTTACAGTATGGATATAAAAAGTTATTTTTCCTCAATAAGCAGTTTTTGTCCACATAGTAAAATGTAGTAAAGCGCTTTCATCAATTTCGTTTGATAGAATAGAACGTTTAACTTATTTTTGGGTAAGCTCTGTCTAGTATCTATAAACTATATGCACATTACACTGTGTGCTTAATTTTTTTTTATATGAAAAACACTTAACACAAAATGAAATACATTTCCAAAAACTTCCAAGAATAGCCCCAACATATTCATGTACTTTGGGTAACCTTGTAAATGAATGATGAATACGTTTCATGCCGCAATCTACAGAAAACATGGTTTTATGCATATAAAAAAATATTCATTTCATTTTGTTTAGAGCAGCCTAGATATTACACTATACTTACCATAAATTTCCTCCGTAGACTTAATGTATTTGAATTATCTTGCATGACCCTGCACACAAACCAATTGCTTGATCTCAATGAAATGATTAGTGTATCATCTCTATATGACACACATATTTAGAATATCGAGTTTGGTCTTTCTGCTACTATTTGTTCTTGAGATATGCTGATAACATACACACAGATACATACACTCACAAGAAAACATTCAAAAGGTGTCATCTTCAAAAAGTATTGAAAAAAATATATGTGATTCTACTCTTCATAAAACACCAGAAAAAGAAAAAATTATCTGCTGAAATTAATTACAGCGACCACAAAAAATTATCAAAGTTAAGCATATTTGGCAATTTTGCGCTGTTAGGCGATACGTTTGCTAGCACCGAGATTGCCGTGTACGAAGAGAACCGTGTTTTGCTTTTCCGCCAAGTACTCAAAATTATTCGCCTAGCAGTGCAAAATCGCCAAATATGCTTAATTTTGATAATTTTTTGTGGTCGCTGTAATTAATTTCAGCCGATATTTTTTTTTCATTTTCTGGTGCTTTATGAAGAGTAGAATCACATATATTTTTTTCAATACTTTTTGAAAATGACACCTTTTGAATGTTTCTTTGTCAGACCAACCGCTATATACATGACTTTTATATTTAGGAGATCTGAAAACGTAAAAATAAAATATAAACTAAATTTCGAAAATTTGAACTAAAACCAATACTTACTCTATCGTATATATGTGTTAAAGAAAGTAAAAATGTAAGTTTTTTGCAAAAATATTCATGTAATGATGGAAAATATTACATATTTCTTTTAGTTAAACATGATTTTAATTTCTTATTTTATGGTTAGTTCCTGATTTTCCTATTTAGAAAACTTCTAATTTAAAATATTTTAGAGAAACTTTCACTGAAACGAAAAATAAAAGAAATATATACATACATATATATATATATATATATTCAAAATAATTTTTCTTCAAGACAAACAGTTGATTTTTACTGTTTTATACGCATCTGTATTATTATTTAGGTATAAACTAACTCATTTAGGTGCAAACGAATTAAGAGCAAGTAAAATTTTATTTAGAAATAACCAATTTCCGTAAAATGATTTTATTCCCAAAAGGTTTTTCCTTTTTAATTATAAATTTAATTATATGTATTTTTAATTAAACATGCAATTTAAAATAAAAGTAAAAAAAAAAAAAAAGAAGAAGAAGAAGTATGACCTGAATAATTAAATTATTTTAAAGTGAAGTATTTTTCAAAATGTTGCTTACTTTTAATCTTTATAATACTGCATGAATATCATTTCTATGGTTTTGAGTAATTAAAAAAATTTATTTCATCAAGACATTTATATTTTAAATGCTTTTCCGGTTCATTTTTACAGTTATATTATATTTAAATTGTATCTTCAATACATGGTTTATATTAAATATTTTAAACTGTATTCTTCTAATTTGATTGATATTTTCTATAAAAAATTAACAGACAAATTATTATTATCTCGAGGATAAATGTAAATGTAAAAGCTAAAAATGATACTGAATATTTTTTTGCCTTCATCTGTTAAACAAATGTATTTGATTTTTTAATTAAATTATTTAACTTTACTATTGAGATCATGTAAAATGTTTAATTGATTACTTTCATTAAATATAATTAAAGTTAATTTCAATAATTTAATATATAATCTTTTGAAGAGAAAGAAAAATAAAACATATTAGATGCGTATTGATAACATTTTAACTAAAGAAAAGCTTTTAAATGTTTTCTTTCAAGTTTTATCTTACTTACAATGTTATTAAATATACATTTTTAGAATTAAATATATTGTTTAAGGAACAAAATGTATGCATAACTCATAGATTTTTAACCAACATTCAGACTTACTAGATAATTCGTATTTATTCACCTGATTTGTAAAGAACATTTTCAATAATAATGTTTAAAAATCATTTGACTAAATAATGGTTAGCCAAAATTCATCGATTGTGTATAATAAAATAATATTTACAGGACTAATATTATATTGTAAGCAATGAGTCTTAATTACCAAGCACCCTGAAATGATATTTAAAAGAATACTCAATACAATACTGAAATCACACATACACAAAATATCTAGTATGATGTGGCTGCCAGAAAAAAATGCTTTCATATTATTCTATTTCATAACTCAAACTGCCAGTTAACATGCAGAAATATTAATTAGCATATTTTTTCACGATAATGATCTTACATACCCAGTTAGGAACCTTTTTATAAAACAGATACTGAGATATTACCATCCTTAACAATCTCAGAAATAGATTAACAGATTCGCCAGCTGTTTGACAATATTTTTCATAATATACACCAAAACTAAATAAGCATAGTGTTTAGTAATGACTATCCTACATATTGAGTTTTGTAGAGCACTTATACGTTTCTGAAGCTATAATATAACCATTCCATTAAAGAGAAAAACGGCACAATAGCCTCTTTCCCTAACTGCCGATATACACGCAAATTCTGTCAGCATAGTTTTCCATAATTACCATATTCCGTATCAAGTTTTATGTATTTTCATGTTACAGAATCTGAGATATGGCATTCCAACAAACGAGAAAAATTGCATTAAAGCAACACTAATTTTGATCAATATGAACTTATACTGAAACGCATAGCTTTTCATAGTAGCACGTTCACATATCATGTTTTTGCAGATATAAGATGTTGAAAGTGAGATACAGCCTACCCGTAAATAAATAAATTGCAGCATAGTGTAAAATAATTTGCGGTTCAGTGGTATTAACATTTTAAGAACATAAAGAATCAAAATTAATATGCCGGATTGCTTTAAAACAAGAGAATGAATAAAATAGAACGATGCATACTTTTTTCTGATAGTTTAATGATTATAATAAAATAAAAATTCTTTTTACAGTTAAATACATTATTTACAAATATGAATGCTTAAAGGAACATGATTCCCAAATCTAATAAGCTCTCATAGACAGAGATCGAAAATTCTGTCTTCGAACACAGCCGAAGCATCCAAAAATCTAAAACTAAACTTATTGGCTGTTGCCAAAATCTCTTAACAAAATATAGGTTCTTTTTTCTTTCACTGGCGACGCAGCGCTGTCTAAAGGGAATTGATTTTACTACACAACTCCCCGCCGTGAACTCTTACAGAGTTCACAAATCAAAATCTCATTAAATCAAAAATAAATCTCAAATCCGAACAACTTCTGATAATCATAAATTGTTCAAATTTCTAAGTATTCAATTAGTACTAAATCACATAATCATTTTTTTTTTTAATATCAACAATTATCTAATATTAAATGCAAATGTAAACAATATTTACAGTACTATACCTAATTCAAAAAAATCAGATTATTATTATTTTTTTAATTTGAAAATTATCATCTTAAAAGGATCTTAAATGTAAATAAAAAAAAATGATGAGGACATGAAATAAAAATTAAAGTTCCGAAAGAGAAAAGTATTTTTTCCAGTTATAAAGTCTTAAACCATTTCTAAGGGATACAAATGTTGTATAGTTCTTTTTAAAATACCATTGCCTGTTCTTACTTCATAGGATCGAATTTGATGATCCCTTCCGACGATTGTTTTTTGGATTATACTAAATTTCCACAAGAGTTTGTTTTTTGAATCATCACCAATTAACACTACATCTCCTACTTTCAGTTCAGGTTGTGCAGTAGGATTCTTTAAAGCATGCGCCGTCTTCAAATCCAATAGGTATTGGCTTTTCCATCTATTCCACAACTGCTTTAACAACAGTGATTGGTATATTTTACGTCTTAAGGCAGATATTTTGTTTGAAGCACCTTCAATAATGTCAGCAAAATTCACTGGGTAGGTGATTTCTTTACCAAAATTTAAAAAGTGCATAGGAGTTAAGGGGTTCGGTTCTCCAGATTCACAATACACGTAAGTTAAGGGGCGTAAGTTGAGCACTGTTTCTACTTCTATAAAGAGAGTAGACACTTCATCATAATTCAAGAGGGCTTTGCCGATGACTTTACGCAGACAGTCTCTGACGGATCTAACTAATCGTTCGTAGAACCCGTCCCACCACGGGGCCCTTACTACTATATTTTTCCACATGATTCTTTCATTCGCAAAAAATTTTAAAAGTGAATCATCAGAAAGAATTTGATACAAATTTTCTAGCTCTTGTTTCGAACGCTTGACCGTTTTGGCGTTATCCGAATATATAACTTTGCAGTTTCCTCTTCTCGCTAAGAAACGTCTGAAGGCCAACAAAAAAGAATCAGTTGACATATCGTGTACAAGTTCTAAGTGCAACGATCTGGTTACTGCACAAGTGAACAACACTATATAAGATTTTTCAATTTCTTTAGCATTTTTAACGTAGAGAGGCTCAGCAAAGTCAATGCCACATATGGAGAAAGGGGGCGACTCTGTTATTCTGTCACGGGGTAGTGGAGCAGTGATCTGATCTGTTGGTCTGGAAAGCTATTTCTTACATATAATACATTTATTCAGGACACTTTTAACTAACTGGCGACCTTTGGGAATCCAATACTTAGACCGTATTTTTTACAATGTTCCAGATACTCCTCCATGCATTATTTTTTCATGTTCATTTCGGATAATCAAGGTAGACAACCACGACTGTGTGGGGAGAATGATGGGAGGTTTTTCTTCTAGCTGTAAATCACTAAACTCTAATCTCCCGCCGAGCCGCATCATTTCTTCATCATCTAGATAAGGGGTTAAGTTGCTAAGGGGAGAATTTTTATCAGTAATTTCTTCATTTATTAGCGAGTGAAATTCATTTTTAAAATACAACTTTTGTTCATTCGATATCAAATGTTTCTCAGCTTCTATTAGTTCTTCGGTTGTCAATGTATTGTTAAGTTCTGGAATTTTTTTGATCCTCTTAATAAATCTTTTTACCCAAGCTGTAACTCTGATTAATTTTTCTAAACTGCTGTATTTTCTGATATCAATGGGGTTTTCTAGTTGTTCTGTCATGCAATTGAAAAGGAGTGTTTCTTTTATCTTTTTTCTATATTCTAAGATTTCTACATCTAGCTTTTGTTTATCATCAGGCTTAGGCAAAAGTTCGGGGGGTGAACTAAGCCATTCAGGCCCATTTAACCACAATCTATCATTAATTAATTTTATGATCTTTGCACCTCTGGATACAAGATCGGAAGGATTAGACGAACCGGGACAGTGCCTCCAATTTGAAGGAGATGTCAATTCACGAATATCTTGTACTCTATTCTGCACAAACGGCTTAAACTTTTCTGGAGAGCCTCTAATCCAAAAAAAAAAAGCGATCATTGAGTCTGTCCAGTAAAACGTGGGTATATCTAATTTCAGAGCTCTCAAAATATTATGACCTAATTTAGCTGCCAACAATGCAGCTGTGAGTTCAAGTTTAGGTAGCGTGAGATTTTTCAAAGGCGCTACTCTGTTTTTGGAAGCAACGGATATCGTTTTACATTTTTCATTCGAGATTTCTTTAATTTTAAAATAGGCAACAGTGCAAATGCTTTGATACTAGCATCTGAGAAATTATGTAGTTTCAAATCACCGATGCTAAATTCTGGAAAATCAGAAAAATAATATCTCGGCACAGAAAATTTAGAAAGATGAGTTTCTTCATTACACCAGTCTTTCCATATTTTTTTCAAATCTTCAGGTAATGTATCACCCCAATCAAGACCAGTCTTCCAGATCATCTGCATAAGGCATTTAACTCTTAAAGTGTAGGGCCCTAGGAAACCGAGAAACCGATAGGGTCATAAATATTGCCTAGTACTTGTAAAACAAACCTTTTAGTATTTATCTGTTTAGAAAAGAGGTTTATTAAATCCCTATAATCAAAATAGAGAGTGTCTTTCAAGTTATTCCACCCTAAACCCAAAACTTTATTAGGGGGATCATTTTCTTCAAATATTTTAGAATCCTTGCTAATAACATTTTTTTGTACACAAAATTCATGTAATGGTGTCGAATTTGTATGAAATTTGTGAAGTTGCATACTCGCGTCTTTAAAGATACTAAGTGAGTCTAGACTTGTAGTTAAAGCCTTCTCTACTGATGGGTGGCTTCCTATTATGTCATCTACATAAATGTTTTCATTTAAAAAACTAACAGTCTCCCTATGTGTGTCTCTAAAATTTTTCAAATGATGTTTTATCGTCGCAGCTAATAAAAAAGGACTACAATTAAGTCCAAACAAAACTCTAGTGAGTCTAAAAATCTGAAGGGGAGAGGTGCCTTCGTGAGGACTTTCTGTAAACAAAAATCCTGTTACGTCTCTATCTTCCTCGTCTATCAAAATTTGTAAAAAGGCTTGTTTCATATCCGCACTAAAGGCTACGGGATGAAATCTAAATCTAGAAAAAATGTCAAAAATATCTTCATAAAGATTAGGTCCAATATGTTGACAATTATTAAGAGAAAGATTATTGTAATCATGTAAAGACGCATCAAAAACGATTCGTAATTTACTTGTTGTACGATCTGTTTTCATTACCGCTCTATGTGGTAAATAAAAGGTTGTAGAATTTTTCTCCAAATCCGTAACGGGTTCTATAATCCCCTCTCTCAAATAATCCTGTAAAACATTGTTGTATGCAAAAAATAAATTTGGGTTTCTACAAAATTTGTACTTAAGTCTCGAAAATCTACTTTCAGCGATTTCAAAATTATTTCGTAATTGTGATTTACTAATTTTCCAGGGGAATTTAACTTTATATCGTTTATTTTCATACTTAATTTCCGATTAAAAATTTTTCATAATTTTATTTTCGTAAAGGTCATATTTTTCTTTCGGATTAATAAGACCCGAATTTTCCAAATTCGATTTTCTGATTGTTTTGACAACAAATTTTCTTCTACTATGATACTCATGGTTAATGATTCAAGAGAATCGCTTTTAATTCCCTGTAAAACCCAACCGAACACAGTTTTTACTGCTACTAAATTTTTATTAATGCGCCTAATATTACCTAACACAATATCATAATAATAATCGACTCCTATCAAAAGTGTAATGCTTTCTTTACTATTAGGTATATCAGCTAATTCTAAATTCTGAAAATTATCATTTTTCGTGATTTTTTCCAATTCTAGGGGAGGGTGAATGAACGATCCAGAAATTTCATCCGTAACTAACGCTTCAATTTGAATATTATGATCAGGTTTATTTTTATTCACGAGCTTTAATTTAACTATTCCATAGCTTTTTTCTATCGGTGTTTTACTTCCAAATGTGTATACTTTCAATTTTTCATTTCTAATCACTTTTAAATTTAGTTCATTAGCAATAGAACGACATAAAAATGTTCTATTAGAAGCTGAATCAAGAAGCAAACGGATCGTTTTCTCTTTCGTTTTATTTTTAATATTTACGGAACAAGTTTGTAACAAAATCTTATTTTCCTGATTTATAGAAGAAACAGTAGAAACTATTTCCTGTTTGGATTCTGAACCAGAAGGAACATTTATTTTTTCCTGAGGTTTATGTTTAGATTTGTAACAGGGAGTTGTATTATGTTTATAACCACATATTCTGCATTTAATGTCGCTATGGCATTCCGCGATACGGTGCTTTTGTTTCAAACACAAAAAGCAACGGCCCTGAGATTTCAAAATATTCTTCTTCTTTTCAATATCGAATGCGAAACAATTTTCTGACGCGTGATTCTTTTTACAAAAAATGCATCTCATCTGTTTATTTTCTACCGTAGTGATTAATTCATGCGCAGACGATAATCTGCTGCCGTCTCGATTGCTCAATTTATTACTTTTTATTTGTTCGTTTGTTTTATTTTTTGTAGATAATGTTCTTTCCCGCGAAATTATTTCCATTTGTATGAAATCTAATAGTTCTTGAATTTTAATTCCATGTAAATTAGATGCGTGTTTTCTATTGAATTCTAAATTAAAATCGGACGGTAGTGTCTTTAGAATTACTGCGATTAACATAGCACTATAATTATTCTCATCAACTTCTAACGAGGATAATGATTTAATATTTATCTCGATTTCTTCATGTAATTTTTTTAATCTAAAAATATCTGTGGATTTATAAACGGGTGCTAAATTTAACAAATTGTCCATGTGGTGGTTAATTATCATATCGCGTTGTCCGAATCTTTGTTTAAGAATTTCTACGGCTTTGTCATAATTTTGTTCCGAAATCTCTAACCCGTGTATGGAATTTAAAGCTGTCGAAGTTAAATAACTTTTTAAATAATTAAATTTCTCTGCCTTTGACAAAGCTTCATTGTCATGAATAGTGACTTGAAAAGTATTCCAAAAACTCATAAATTGGGACAATTCACCGCCATCTATGAATAAAAAATTTTGGTAATTTAACAAATTTGTTATTCTCACTTAACGGTGTACTTCTATTCTGTAATGTACTTGAAACATTTGAATTTACACCACTATTTTCGACTGAATTTACTTTTATTTTCTTTTTTGCTCTAAAAATAGCGTTCGTGATTTTGTCTTGGTATTCATAACACACGTTTTTTTCATTTTCATATTCCGTTAAAGAAATTATTTTTTTCTATTTCCCTATCAGCTTCCTGTAGAAGCCCATTTTTTATAGTCATCTGACTAAGAGTTTCTTCTACATTTTCAACATTTAAATGTTCTTCTTTTAAATTTAATTCTATACTGTTCACTAACTTCGTAACACTTGTTCGCAGAATTTTTCTATTAATTTTAAGCTTCTCCAACTCCATTGAAAATTTTCATAATTTTTTTTTTTCCTTGAGCCATCTTCGCTCTAAGAGCTAATCCAATATTATGAAAGCACAAAACTGAATTTTAATAATCGAATTTAACACAAGCATCGTTATTTTCAAAAACAACATTCTCTTGACGGCACTGATGCACCAAAATGTAAAATAATTTGCGGTTCAGTGGTATTAACATTTTAAGAACATAAAGAATCAAAATTAATATGCCGGATTGCTTTCAAACAAGAGAATGAATAAAATAGAACGATGCATACTTTTTCTGATAGTTTAATGATTATAATAAAATAAAAGTTCTGTTTACAGTTAAATACATTATTTACAAAAAGGTATACTTAAAGGAACATAATTCCCAAATCTAATATGCTCTCATAGTGAGAGATCGAAAATTCTGTCTTCGAACACAGCCGAAGCATCCAAAAATCTAAAACTAACCTTATTGGCTGTTGCCAAAATCTTTTAACAAAATATAGGTTCTTCTCTCTTTCACTGGCGACGCAGCGCCGTCTAAAGGGAATTGATTTTACTACAATAGCAGCAGCATCTTTTGGCGATATAAGGCAAAAGCCAATGAGCGCTAATTTATATCAAAATTATACCAAACATAAACTTCTGTGTGGTTCTGCGCATGATTTCCTTACATATAGCGCCTAAAATATTTTTAGTAACATACACCCACAACGACACACATTTTCTAAAAATGGTTAAATCGTCATCAGGACATCTAAAATTTTATAAATAATTAAAAACCAGAAGTAAAATGTGCTCGTTTATCTTATACATTTATTGTAAGTATAAGAAAGTTTACAATATTTTGAATTTAGTGTTTATTATCTCAAATACAAACAATTTTACAGTAAAAAGTCTTATTCTTTGAACATTACAAGTAGATACTGCATCGCTGAAAACGCAAGCAATGACTGGTTTGTTACATCACTTACTAAATAATTTAAAATCTTATTATATATATACCCGTGTGATTCAAACGCATATAACCTGATAATTTCTCTAAACATCGACTTCACCGAATTCTGAAGTCACCAATTTTGGAAGTTTAAAACATATGTTGACATAAAAATTTATCGTCAGGAATATTTAAAGTAATCCGTACACTTTCTGCCTTTTGTACTCTTTTTCAAAAAAAAAAAAAAAAAAAAAAAAATTATACATGGTACATTTTGTAATATAATATAGCTCAATTTAAAATTATAATTTCCTATTAAAAAATGTGTATGCTTTATCCAAGTCATGATTTTTGCTAGTTATGCAAATAGGTATTTAATGTGACAATCTTTATAAAGTACTTGTAGTAAAAAAAAAAATTCCTCCACATTCTATTTTATGGAATACATAAACTGTCCTCTATTCTTATACAATACAAATATTTCATTAAATCCATAAAAAACATTAAATTCGTGAAAAAACATTTAAATTAATTATTGCCAATAACAACCATTAACTAAAAATAACTAAAATTATTACCAATAGTTTTGAAATTATTATAGGTTTAAACAAATATTATTATATTCCTGATTTCTTACGAAAAATATATCGTAACGCAACTTCACTTACTATATCATTTTCGCCATGTTTTGGGCAGTATAACGTTGAGAATTTTTTTTTATATATATACAATTGATGGCCAAACTCCTAAACTATACTGGTTGGCAAAGTTTATGCTATCTTAAACGATTACATTTAGAAAAATGACTGCAACAAATTCTAGAAATTTCCGTGAACGAAGGATGCATTCTACATTCTTAGACCTACGCAAATTTTGTATTTTCGTACATGTCGGTTATGTTAAAGATAAAAGAAAAAAAAAGAAATCATGCCATTCTATTTTCTTGTAACCTGTAAAAATTGAAGGATAAACACTGAAAATAGGACAAACACTGAACAATTTTACATTTCAGTCATCTTTAAGATGATTTCCTTTGTAGAATACTAATGAGTAAACTGAAAGAAAGGCACTTATTAAGATATTCTGCTCGCGATCTTAACACTGCGCGCATTATTCTTTTTAATCTATTAACAATTCAAAAGAATGTAATGTACAGCAAGTGCGCGAAAGGATATCGTTCTAGCAGCAACACCCATACCCCATAAAAGTAATTTTAAGAAACATCGGGTAAAATAGTTATTGAATTAGCAAATAATCTTTGTAATTCTACAATAATTTTAATATCTTGGGAACATGTTTAAAAACATATACAGGAAGATAGATTTTAAGCTCAAAAATATGTTGAATACGAGCAAGTATTGGAGCGTTATCCTAGCATGCAAGCCACTGGTATCCTCTGTATATTTGACGTTAATGACTACTGGTCTACCATTATTTTCTTAGATGAAAGTGGATTACTTTGTTCAACGACACAAGACTTAACCTTCCAGCACGGACGTCTGCATAAAATTTACGAGAAATTCAGTTTTTAGTGCACTTTTTTCGCACATCGCTGCTGGGACGTCTAAAGTTCATTTCTTTTCCTTCTTTCAACCCTTCCCCGCATCATGAAATTGGAAATCGCATACCATGCATCGCATAGCAGGATCGAATCATTAACTTGAAATCGCATAAAAATATTAATTTTTAAACAGGCTTTTGTGGTACGCGGTAGCTTGTTCATAAAATTTACGGCACGTACTTGGTCGTGGCTGAAAATTTGGAAAATACTTTTTCTCAAGTGTTTTGCAATTTTGTATTAATAATTGACATGTATTATTATTTTAATTCGTAGAAAGTCAGTTCTATAATTTTTATACCGGTTTTTATGGCATATATATATATATATATATATATATATATATATATATATATATCTGAATTTTTCCGTGCTTTATAATAATTATTAAGATAAAGAAAGACAGGAAACATTTGGATTTGAGAGCGATAGCGATCTGATTTCATTTGAATGTGATATTATTTGTATTTTTTAACAACAAGACTAACTTTTTATTTCTTAACAAATTTACTATCAATATACATTCATTTTTGTCGTTTTTCGTGCAATAACGGTAAAATAAGAACTGTACTATAAAAATACGACGCGTGCGGAAAGTTAAAGTTATGCAATGAAAGTTAATTATCGCTCAGTATGAAGAACATATTATGCAAACAGATCGAGGTGCAACTTGCTTTATGGGGTAAGGGTAGATAGTGATAGTAACGGTTTCACTGACCTTTATGTGCTTGATCTAGTTTGCGGACAGATGGAATGAACATTGGTGTTTTTACCCTACATGTAAGGTTTTTCTGAGACTTCGTTTGAAAAAAAATTATGTATATCTGGGTGGTAATATGACTTATTATTATCAATTGGTTGCATAAGATTTCCTTCACATCGAAGATAACCATCGAATAGACTAACTAGCACGTTCCCTTTATATCACTGAAATTGTTTGGAATGACTTGGAGAAACGGACTTCGAAACAAAAATGTAATCCCACAAATAAAGGAACTTTTTACTTTACACTGAAATTGGAGTGGGATTGTTCTACATAGCGCAAATCAGAACAATATAATTATTACATTTGATTTAATAGCGCTGTCTGATCATGATGAATGAATGAAGTTAATTTTAATAAATGACTAGAGGACCCGTGCTGCTCCGCAGCATTAGGATAGACTATAAAACTCGTTTAATTAAAAATTAAATTTTCTTCATATTAATTTTTTTTTCAAATAATTGATTTACACCAAACGCAGGAAAATCTTGAAAAAATTGAATGTAAAGTTGATTGTGCACGCATAACTTTCCTCAAACTCAACGAATTTAAGCAGTTAATAGCTCAAAAGAAAGAGCTTGATCCACTGAGTGTTCTTAGACTTGTGTCAACAGCCTACGTTAATTAGAACTCTAGTTATAGAGGTTTGAGTGAAGGAAAATCTTGAAAAATTCTTAAAAAAAATGAATGTAAAGTTGATTGTGCACGCATAATTTTCCTCAAACGCAACGAATTTAAGCAGTTAATAGCTCAAAAGAAAGAACTTGATCCACTGAGTGTTCTTAGACTTGTGTCAACAGCCTACGTTAATTAGAACTCTAGTTATAGAGGTTTGAGTAAAGGAAAATCTTGAAAAAATCTTGAAAAAATTGAATGTAAAGTTGATTGTGCACGCATAACTTTCCTCAAACTCAACGAATTTATGCAGTTAATAGCTCAAAAGAAAGAGCTTGATCCACTGAGTGTTCTTAGACTTGTGTCAACAGCCTACGTTAATTAGAACTCTAGTTATAGAGGTTTGAGTGAAGGAAAATCTTGAAAAAATCTTGAAAAAATTGAATGTAAAGTTGATTGTGCACGCATAACTTTCCTCAAACTCAACGAATTTAAGCAGTTAATAGCTCAAAAGAAAGAGCTTGATCCACTGAGTGTTCTTAGACTTGTGTCAACAGCCTACGTTAATTAGAACTCTAGTTATAGAGGTTTGAGTGAAGGAAAATCTTGAAAAAATCTTGAAAAAATTGAATGTAAAGTTGATTGTGCACGCATAACTTTCCTCAAACTCAACGAATTTAAGCAGTTAATAGCTCAAAAGAAAGAGATTGATCCACTGAGTGTTCTTAGACTTGTGTCAACAGCCTACGTTAATTAGAACTCTAGTTATAGAGGTTTGAGTGAAGGGAAATCTTGAAAAATTCTTAAAAAAATTGAATGTAAAGTTGATTGTGCACGCATAATTTTCCTCAAACTCAACGAATTTAAGCAGTTAATAGCTCAAAAGAAAGAGTTTGATCCACTGAGTGTTCTTAGACTTGTGTCAACAGCCTACGTTAATTAGAACTCTAGTTATAGAGGTTTGAGTGAAGGAAAATCTTGAAAAAATCTTGAAAAAATTGAATGTAAAGTTGATTGTGCACGCATAACTTTCCTCAAACTCAACGAATTTAAGCAGTTAATAGCTCAAAAGAAAGAGCTTGATCCACTGAGTGTTCTGAGAGTGAAACGATCAAGATCCATTCATTAGAAGAGGAGCTATGAGAATTCGAATTGCTTGAGTGAATGTGTCCCATAAGAAATGTACAGGGAAGAATCGCGTTTGAGTATAACGTGAGTAAGGTAGGAGTTGAGTAAATTTCAATGATTGATGACATATCTGTGTCTAAATACCTTTCATTTAAAATAAAAATGAAGGAAATCGGCCGGATAGAACGGCCAGACGGACTGACTTTAGTTTTCATAAATTTTTTTAATATATAAGATTATTACTTATTACGGTTTAATCAAATAAAGGTAGAATCTTCTTACCTGTAATAATTATTTCAAGCATCCGTTCTATCTATTAAGTGCCAGGTTCAATATTCTGTTTCTCACTTTTGTTTTTAACAAGGAAATATCGTTGCTGCAATATAAAGTTACATTAGTAATGGAGCAGAAAATAACATATTTTCAATAACGATATTCGATGTTTTTTGTTTATATTTAATATAGTGAATTCTAGATTAGGTGTAAATCAAAAAGTAAAAATTTTATGGTGCACAGTACAGGATCTCCGTTTATAATTAATGCTACATGTCGACTGATAAATCTACATTTTATGACGAAAACTTCCGAGATGGTGAAGTTGCGCACAAGTCAGTTTTAGGCAGCATACGCAGATGCTACATTTTCTAGGTGAGATTTTTTTTTTTTTTTTTTTTTTTTTTTTTTTTTTTTGGGGGGGGGGGGGGGGGGGAAGGGACAATAAGAGTCCTATTGAAAGTCTGTTGAACTTATATATTAAGTCTATTGAATTTATATATTGAACATCGAATAAGTTTGTATCACAACAGGACAGCATCTCTCATCATCCCCTAGAACATGTTGTTATGAAAATGCAACGTTTTGTCGTGTTAAGTGCTTCTTCAACTAATACGATAGCCATATTTTATACTTAAATGAAACTAATGTTTTTTCTTTTTAAGTACTCAGCTTTCGTTGTAAAGTCGTACTTATTCGTCTAAACAGTAAGTACTCTGTGAAAACAAAGTACCTGCGTAATATCTTACAACAAAATATTTATACTTACTAATATCGTTAGTGCAACTGTTTACCAGTTCTTTAATAAAATTGTCACCGCTTTGTCCACAGCTCCGTTATTAAGTCTGAGCACACATTTTTCTACTGAAAATATTCTTTTATGCATCTCAATAATGTATCTTAAATTCATTCTGTTGAATGCAGTAGAATAAAATGTTTAAAATAGATAATTTTTAATGAGAATGATGGTATGATATTAATGTTAAAATATTTGTTTATGTTGTTGACATTTACAGAAACAATGGGCAAGAAATGGGTGTAGTTGCCGAAACGTCAGTAGAGTCTTCCATGGGAAGACTCAAAAAGTTTTTGGGTTCTGCTTTTGTGTCTGTATATACACCTCGCGACAAAAAGATAGAAACAAAGGGTTTTTTTCTTTGATTTTTCATAAAATAACATTATCTAAATTGTGCTGATCATTTATTATCATATCAAAAACGTATTAAATATTTGAATCATATTCAAAATATTCATATTCAAAATAATCACATTCAAAAAAAAAAAAAAAAAAACTTCGTTCCTATCTTTTTGTCGCGCTGTGTAGTCTTAAATTACAAAGATTTTAGTCTTAAATTTTTTCTAAATTAGTCTTAAAACAAAAATTACTCCAGGAATAGTGTTATTTTATAATAATAAAACATGATAAGCACAATTTAGATAAAGTTATTTTATGAAAGATCAAAGAAAAAACCCTTTGTTCCTATCTTATTGTCACGGGGTGTATATACAGACACAAAGGCAGAACCCAAAAACTTTTTGAGTCTTCCCATGGAAGACTCCACTGACGTTTCGGAAACTGCACCCATTTTTTGCCCATTGTTTCTGTAAATGTCAACAACATAAACAAATATTTTAACATTAACATCATACCATCATTCTCATTAAAAATTTTCTATTTTAAACATTTTATTCTAATTATGATTGACGGTGAGATAAAATGAACTCAGAAGTTCGATTATCTTATTAATTGCTTTTCTTTTGGGTTTTATAATAATTTAAAGTCACTTCACAATTTTGTAAAAACTAAAAAAGTGTTTCATCGAATATTCCAAACTAAATACGTTTAAAATAAATAAGAGAAATTAGCTGATATTTGAAAGAAATCATTTAAAAATACTTGCTTTAAATTATTTCTAAAGGAAATTTAATAAGCTTATTTCATCTGTTGATACGTTTCTTGTTCTGCAGATTTTCGTATTTTAGTAATTAATTGAAATTAATCTTAGAATAAGTTTGTGTTAATTTTTTATAATTTATAATTCAGAAGTGAAAAAGAAATAATTATAAATTGCCAATTAAGTTCTTTCTTGTGAGTTCAATAAAATAGTTTTCTGCGAATTTTTTTGAAGAAACATAAGGAACATTAACTTATATTTTTTTTTGTTATTCAATAATTAACATTTTTACAAACAACGTAAAATAACATAGTTTAGAAGAAACGTTTTTTGTAAATTTTAGTTACTTTGAAGTCTGAACTTAAGATACATATTTTCAAGTTATTATTTATTCACTTTGATGAATGATCCGAAGTTATACACTTTACCATTTTTACTTATGACATTTATCATAATTTTAAACATTTAATTCTATCAAAGCTTTAGAAAAATTATTTAAGCATTGCAGTTCTGTAATTGCGTAGATTTTTTTTTAATTATTATTATTATTCGTGAAAACTGATAATAAGTTTTTTATAAAAATAGTTTTATTATGTTTATTTTTATTCAAAAGCAATTTCAATTAAGTGTTATTCTTCACCCTGAAATCAGTAAAATTAACCTTACATAAGATATTTTATCTTTTTATTGATTTTTAATAGAATCTTAGTGAAAAAAAAATGTATGTATAAACCGTCCTTTTTATTAATTTTTCTTCTTTAGTTATTGTAAAAGAAAGTTGTAAGACATTGAATTTCATTTAATATAAACTACCACTTATAATATCACAAGGTAACATTAAACGAACTTTCAACAATAAATTCATATAAAATTTCAAATTCTGGAAAATTGAAAGTGCAATTTGCGTGAAACAGACTTCAATTCCACTACAAACAATAATAAAAATAAATGCAATACATAAATAAAAATTAAAATAAAATAAATACATAAACTAATGTCAATGATTTAATAAAATATATAGTCAACATGTATTTCGCAAATAAAATGAACATTAACTTCCATTTTTCAAGCACAAATTTGACAAAATAAAAGATTAACATTATTTAATAACCTAAATTAATGCTTGTAAATTTTATATTCTGATATTAAAAAAAAAAAAAAAAAAGTAATGAATTAATATTAAAATCTTTTTAAATCCAAGGCATGTTAACTAGATGGAAAGATAAATTTCTACATTGTAATCCCCTTTTTTAAGGAAAAAAATAAATAAATAAAATTTAGTATATAAAAAACATCACGCAAAATCTTTAGAAATAGCATAAACGATCGATGTTATCCCTAAATCAATATTAGTAGTATCAATTTTTGAATTAATGAAATACAGGCTCTACTGTTTGAAAAAGTGTACATTTATTTTTTTTAATTTATTTAGCTTGTTAGAAGACAGAAGAAACTGACCAAAAACGATAAAATACACCAAGGGACAAAATAAAAATAAAAGCCGTATTTTGATACTTTTATTTTTCCCTTCAAAACCTACCAATTTTATCATTTAAATGTAGGAATGAATGATATAGTGATTTTTTCGGATATCGATTATTTAGGGCTCTAAAGCCTGCTGGATAAGAATATCCAATATCCGACAAAACTGCTATCCATTTAATCTCTATTTATAAACAATTAAATTGCCCAATTTTGAAAAAATATATATGCATATACAGTCGGCTGCAAAATTATTCGAGCACTAGCCAATAATTCCTATGTTAAAAAAGTACACTTAAGACTGTTTTGTTAAATAAATCCTTGTCGAATCATGTTCTTAGACTGACTAAGACAATGACTCGATAAGGATTTATTTAACAAAGCAGTATTAAGTGTACTTTTTTTAGACAGGGATTATTGCTAGTGCTCGAATAATTTTGCAGCCGACTGTATATACTATCTAAGTGTGACTTTTATTTTCTTTTGTGTGTGTGATCCTTAGTGTAGATATTCAGCAAATTCTCAATGTACAGTGAATAGAAGCCAAAAAGAACATAAAGAACATTCACAAGACTTGAGTTATATGCTGAAAAGCCAATTTGCTAGAAGACGGGGCGAAACTGACAAGCAGCGACACACCGGGTATCTTGAACATGATCAACGAACAGTGGATGGAAACAAGAAGGCTCAAGTCAAGAGCAAAAACATGTCGAAATAGAAGCTGCTCGAAGAGAAGAAACTGACAAAAGGAGACAACCATGCAGATTCTCAAAGGTTTCAGAGCCCAGAAGACAAATAAATAAATAAATAAATAAAAATAAACCAAAGGGAAATGAAATATCATCTTTGAATTCAAGCTGATGCTATACACCATGCGTATGCATTTTTTTTACGGTCAGTATTGGATACTGCCGTATAGGAACGTCTAACATTTTTTATGTTTATGCTCCTTCGGGAAAAACTAAAAGTATCGCTTTTACAGAAGTTATATAAATCCATCAGTATATTTTATTTCCTTCCTGTGATGAGTTTGGAATCAATTTGTTAGAAAATTTTCTTTCTTTATCAGATATGAGTATTTATAAATTTGATAAAGCATATCCAAAAGTTACCTTGCCTAGTACATAGCGTATGGAATTTTGTTTAGACCTGTTGTTGTTGTTGTTGTCGTGTGCTACTCGGAAATTCCGATCCCCGGTAGTGGAACTATCCGGATTATTTTAAGGCATAAGGGGTGCGTCTTCCGTTAATTAGGAGCGCCTCATAGGGAGAAAGTACGACTTTAGCTCCAGAAGCTGGTGAAAGATGGCAGCTCCAGACATGTAAACTAATTAAGTATTCAAAGTATACAATTTTCTAAAATAATAATAATTAATAGATAAGTAAAAATTAAATATACTTTTAATCATCTGAATTATATATAAAATTATTTCATTACGTTGAATGAAGAGTAAAGACTACAAAACTGACATAACTTATCATAACTGTATTGTTCAGCCCTGTAACCTATGATGAATAATAGTTATATGCAAATTATTTTCTGTAAAATCCGAGTTTTTAGACATTCAAATATTGCACGTAAGTTTTATAGTGTTACAGTGTTTGACAAGTTCAACAAATGCCGTTTTTTTTTTTTTCTTTTTTTTTCTTTTTTTTTTTCTTTTCAGAAAAAAAATAAAATATAAAAATTGCAGGTGAAGCAACAGCGTGTAAGTAAAATATTCACATAACGTCTTTTAAAGTTATTTTTATGAGTTGCGTAATATTTATTTTCACACCATCTAGCATTGCGATGGAGACAACACATGTTAAATGTATTATAAAGATTAAGTATAAGATAAAGTATAAAGATAAAGTATAATCTGTTGCAACGATTTTGTGTAGTGTAGCTCTATAAACTAATTTTTAATTCAATGTAAATATTTTTTAAGAAAATTATTTATTCAAACAATTTAATAATGTACGTTTATTTCATTATATTGGAAGTCGTGTATATGCTTCGAATAACAAACAGAATTCATATTTCAGAATTCTTTTGAAAAGACCTGCATTTTGTTTATTAATACAAAGTCCATATATTTATACAGAAACTGAATTTTTAATATATATATATTATATATTATAAATATTCAGTCTAATGATAATAAAACACTTTTCAAAAAAATTTTCTCTATAAACAATAATGGTATGGTATCATTTTGTGCGTCTCTGTACATGAGCCACAAATTTTATTTACAGCAATAACTATACACCTAATTCAACTGGCCTATAAATAATTGTACTGGCAATCGGAAGATTTGTGCGACCACTATTGTTGTTCAGACAGAAATATACATATACAGGGTGATTAAGAATTATTGTTCAAAAATTTGCATGTAGCTCTGGAACAAGATAACAAACAAGTATTGTGCAGGAACATATGGTCGCATCCGCAACGCAGACGCGGCAGAGGGCACTAAATGTCACGAGCAAATCTCGAATGGATCAATGATCAAAAGCATAATCTCGGTGTATGAGCATAAAAGTGATGAGTTACTACACGAATAGAAAATGGCGGATATACAAGTTGCTTATAGGCAGCAAATTGCAGTAGAACAGGTACTAGGAAACAAGAATAATCCGTTTATGCTTGCTTCCATAGGCATTTCAGGATGAGGGATTAGTACCTTTCTCCTTAAAATCCTGCTGGAATTGATGAGCAATGTACCGTTAAACGCATGGGATGCAACAGTGGATGTAATTTCGACATAAAGAAGCTTCAGTGCCTTCTTTTCCCGCATTTCCTGCCAATATTTGGACGATACGTTTCCAAAATGATGGACAGGCTGCAATTAACCTATCCCGAGCCCACCTCGTTCACCAAGTTCGCCCCATCTTGATTTTTTTCTTTGGAGTTATATGAAAATTCTACTTTATAAAACCTCAGTAAATTTGGAAATGGATTTATTGTCATGAATTGATGTTTAAAATGATGTTATTGCCGATACACCAGGTATTCTTTTGAACGTTTGTAGATGGATGAGTCGTCGTTGCGAGGCGTGTATTACAGCTGCAGGCTGAAACTTCAGACTTCCGCTTTAAAGTTTTCTTTTAAACAAAAAAAAATTCTGTAAACTCATCTTTGTGTAATTAATTATTATTATTTGTGTACTGTCGTATCTTTCAACCTCTGTCTCTGGAGGGATTTAGCGCGGCTGAATTGCATTTGCGGCCATATACATAATATGATACCGCCACCTATAAACACATTTAAAATACCTGTCGAACAATTTCGTTCTCTGCAACAATGTCAAACGCTAAAAATACATATCTACTGATTTATAAAATATAAAACTGAAGAAAAAGGAATTTCTATGTAACAAAGCATAGTCTATTATCAATAAAACTTAACTGTGAAAAACGATAGTATAATTCAATGTTAACCTTGCAAAATATATTTAAAGATGCTTTGAGAGGATTTTTCATCGGTTAACAAAAATGAATAATTTAGAATACATGTTTTGCATATAATTAATACAAAACGCTTTTAATTCAGTTATTTATAAGTATTACTTGTTCAGCTGCAAGACAAACCTAAAAAAAAAATCTAACGAATTAATGATTGTTATTGAACACATTTACGCAGAAAATACCTCAAAATAATCCATTTAATTTCAAGTATGTAAACTTTTGTTAATTTTAATTTGAAGAGTATTTTTTTCTTTTTAAGTCAATAACTCTTTGTACTCTAATTTGATATTTAAAAATTAACATGCTGCGAAAAATGTGACTTTCAGTTTCATACTAGCCTCTTCTGTATCATGAATAAAAAAAAAATTTAAGTTTTTTTTTTTTTTTTTTTTTATGTGCATGCATTTGATTCTAATGAATTGATGTAAGTTGCATCTAAAGTTAAATCAAATTACTTCTCATAAAATATAATTATTGATATTTAATACGAACATCATTAAAATAATTGAAACATGTGCTTAAAAGGAATACGAATAAAGTTGATTACGTTCTACTGTCCTGCAGGTACTCAAAATCCTTTGAATTATTCAAGTACTCGCTGGTTTATTTGTATTAAAAGATGTAATATGAACTCTCTAGCACCGCTGTGACAAAGCATCCATTAAAGTAATGAATCAGCATGTCGTCATTGTTGTATTCACTAGAAGTCAATAAAATTTAAACTAAATATCTAGAAATATGTTTCCTTCGAAATATATTGAGATTCACGTACGCTTTAAATAATTTATAAATAGATGGAACGCGGGGATTTATTTCACAGATATGTAAAATAAATTCAGGTTTTCAAGGTTTGTCTCAAAAATCCCAATTTGTATAATGTATCAAAAATCACTGTATAAGATCTCAAATATAAATATAATTTTTTTAGCTAATTTACTCTATTGCTTTAAAATTTATTTTGTAAATTTTAGAAAGGAATAAAATCAACATCTTATATCAGATTTCAAGTTAATTATTATATAGTACAAAATATTTTTTTTTCCTACAATAAACTATTCAGTACATCTGATAAAAGTAGAAAGATTGAAAAACAAATAGAAATTCTAACTTCTAAACTTTCATTAAATTATTTATTTTAATTTGTAATTGTTGCCAAAAAAATTAAACTTTAAATTTTACATCTACTTTTTAAGATAGCACGCGATCGTGTTTTATATAAAAATCAAATAATTAAATTCATATTTTTATTTATTTTTATTTCATATTATTGCACGCGCACTATTTATTTCCTAATTCAAAATTATTAAAAAAAACTTTTCCGATATCTCTTGTAACGATACTGATTATTATTAATTTGTTTTTATTTTTCTTTCAAAAAAAAAATGATTTTGATGAAATTCTGGCAAAAGCAGAATTTAATTTAGCACGGAGGACTGTAAGTGAAAGTGAAAGTATTGAATTTTATAAACAAACATTTTAATAATGTGTTGAAAATAGATTAAATTAATGAAGGCAAATCATTTTCGAAGAATACCAGTATTTTGAAGACAATCCATTTCATGAAAAATTCCCATTTTGAAAAATTAATCATTACATATACATGTTATGATAAATGTAATAAACTGGTGATTATGTATAATTACCGGTGATTATTAATAATCACCACTAAACTTGGTAAATGTGATTAATTATTGAATATTTATCACATTTACCGGTTAGTTTATAAAATTCCCAACTCGAAGTGGAGAATGTTATAAATTCAGATTCATGCATTTTGAGATAGGACTATTCAGTATTTTTTTTTTCATGTACGCGAAGCGTAGGGACGTGCATAAAACTGTGTAATTCTAAATGTCATAAAACTCTAATGCGTCTAAATAAGTGAACTTACAAGTAAATGTAAGTAAGGTTTTTTTTTTTTTTTTTTTTTTTGTTTTTTAGAATATGGGTTTAGTTCGTTTTTAACATGGATCTGTTTCGCACAAATTCTAATAATCTAAATTGTTTTGTTGATTCAGGTCTTTTATTTTACAAGACATAAAAATCATCTAGAAATACTAGTTATTACTTTATTCAAATTTCTGTATTGTTTAGATAAAAATAAAGTATTTACTGAAATAACAAACTAGGCTTTATTTTATTTTCAGTAATTTTGATCATTTTGTATTTTTCAATAACTTTTACGACGTATATTATACAACTTATGATATTATCTAATATATCTATTTTAAGATATCTACTGAAAGTAAAGTACAAAAGAGCTGCTTTTATTTAAGTTTTGAAATTGAAATATTATTGTATGTTTTATTCACGTCTCTACGCTTCAAGTACATGAAAACCAAAAAATAAATAAATAAATAAATAAATTCACTGAACACCCCTATCTCAAAACGGATCGATCTGAAAAATATGCAAAATTTTGTACTGCATCAGCCCCTATCACGCACGTCTGTACGCTTCACGTACATGAAAATCGAAAAACAAATCACTGAATACCCTATCTCAAAATGCGTGAATTTGAAAAATATGAAAAATTTTGTACTGAAGCAGCCAGTATTACGTACGTCTGTACGCTTTCGTACATGAAACCCCTACCCTCCCCCCCCCACCCAAAAAAAATAAATAAATAAATAAATAAATAAACAAAATAAAATAAAATAAAATCACTGAATACCCCTATCTGAAAATGCATGAATCTGAAAATTATGCAAAATTTTGTACTGCAGCAACCAGCAATTGATTGCACAAACATTAGTTTTATATTTAGGGAACCTGGGAATTTGCGGGAAAAACACAACGCGCTTTAATGTGATTTAATAGTATGAGGAAAATTTAAAAGATAAAAGATAATAATTAAATTAAATCAAGGGTGAGAGAGATAAGAACAAACTCACCTTTCTCATCATAACCTAGTGCGACGTTAATCCACTCAACTAAAAGAGCCAGGATTTTACGTACATTCGGCAGCCAAATAACTGAAACACACAAACATATTTTTCATTTTTCATTTTTTCATTTATATATTTATATATATAGTTTGATCACTAATTTTTATCATCAGCTTACGTTTTCATAAACAGCATAAAGACTAAAATCATGAATTGACAAATATTTACTTAACAAAACAGTATTAGGTGCACACCTTTTAATTATGAATTGAAGAGCTTGTTTCCAAAGCCATTTTTTTCCATTCTTGAAAAAGCGCGATTTTGTTGTGTAAGATTTATTACTGAAATTTAAGGTAAAGATAATTTTTCACACTGATCTTTTGATTATAATAACACTAAATTATATGGTAAAACAAAAATCCTGACAGTATAGTTATTTAGAAAAAAAAGAAAGAAGAAGAAAGAAAAAAGAAAAAAGAATTTAACGCTTTTGGAACAAAACTATGACTTACGCCCTTTTGGCACAAACAAATAATGAAATGAAATGACTTACTTCCATTTGAAAGTAATCCAATTATTATTTTTAATGTAAATACAGCATAAAGTTTACATACACAATTTTAAAATGTAGTTATTTAAGACAAATCTCCATTTACGAATTCTATTTCTTCATCGCTATCATTATTTTCATTTATGTTAGCGTTAGGTGTATCGTTGCAAGATTTTTCATAAAAATAGAAACATTCGTGCAATTTATTAATTTCCAAAGCTACAAGTCATTTCAAAATATCTTATTTTTTTTGCTTGTTTCATATTGTTTTTTGGTTTTATTTCAGAGGGGGTGCACGGGAGAATTTTTTCCCCACGTTTCATGGTCTTGTGACGGAAAACAACAGTGCGTTGTCTTGATTTCCACATCTCGCTTCGTAATTTCCAGTACTTTTGCCTCTGAAATCAAGAAACCTTGTTTGCTTTTCAGACGACTCTGCTGAAAAATTTTCCAATTTAAAATATTACACTGGTTCTTATACTCGAAAATATTTCCATCCTTAGAGAAATGTTCAAAATATTCTTTAGGGAGTAAAATTGTATCCACTTTCTTTAAGTTAGTCTCCACTAGGCCGAATGCTCTATCTGCTGGTAAGTATGATTGACCACGCACTGATTAGTAGATGTGAAGGTAAAGTCCTTTTGAGCAGCCACTGCTAAAAGCATTCGTAACATGTTATAATTTTTATTTTACCCTCTGCACGAGTCACTGAACAATCAAACGTTTTTCACTTCTGGGGTATACGCTTAATCAAAACATCGTATAAAGAACTCGCAATTTTATTAAGACCACATCCTGCCTCATGTTAACAAAAAATGTAAAAAAATGTAGCCTCCTTTGCATGCGCACTATTTTTACCCGGATGGATAAATACACTAAAAAAGTATTGCCTTTGCTGACATGAATAATAGGTTTCTGAAATAGGTGTGCGTGGTAATTCCTGATTCTGCATTAGGTCAAAACACACTGTAATTTCATCTTTTCCTATAAGCTTTTCCCCTAAAAGTAAATATTTATTTTTTACTTCGGTACATATGAATCAAAAGTTCAGTTAACAGGGTCTTTTTTTCTGTACATATTTCTGAATGCATTTGTATTGTTTTCCTAATACAGAAGGAACAAATGTCTTTTTCGGGGTTCGAAAACCAAAATCTTTTAGAAACACATTATAATAAAGGCTATAAGTACAATACTTTTTATATTTTTCTATGACCATTTTCCACATTTTTCCAACGTTAAGTATCGCAAGAAGGTATTTTCAGTGAGGCGTATTTTTTCTTCCATAATAACTTCAGCGACAACGAAAACTTAGTATGTGCTTACTTATCAATATCTTCTTGTCTTCAACATCAAATTTGATGCGTTTTCCTCCGTCTACGTTCCGGTCTCCCAGTTTTATTCTTGAAGAAATAATTTGTGATATTTCCAACTCTTTTAGCTCCCACACAGAAGATGGATCAAAATTTGATAGCACATACGGGAACATCTGTATCATCATTATAGGAATAAAGTATACTTATCTGTCTTAGTTTTGGTTCATTTTTCCGTGGACGATATACTTTCATAGGTGTTATTTTCATATGAGAAAACAAAAAATTTTCTTATCGCTGTTTATCACTATCGCTATACATGGCCTCAAATGCTCCTTCGATAACATCGTTTGTGAGGATATTTGCCTTACAAAACGCACTGTCAATATGACTGCAAGCGACTGTTTCATGCTTACCGGACGACGACTGAAGTTTTTTTTTTTTTTTGAATATGTATATATATGTATATATATATATTTAATATATATATTTTTTTCCATAGACTTGGATCACGTTTACGCTTTCTCGCGTGCGGAGATAATACCACAGCTTCTACTTTAGAATCACTCATTATAATCTTTCCAGTTTAACCTTATTAGCAGAAAAAAAAAATACATCTCAATGTGATAACCTACAACGACGTTCTGTTCCGTACTTTTGACTTTTCATCCAAGGCCAGACAACCACGTGATCTCAAGGCACGTTGATATTCGTTAAACTTGACTTAAACGCTTTTGGCACAAAACGTACTCGTGAATTAATTCTTTTCGGGAAAAAACACGAATTTCACCCTCTGTTTTCAATACGATTAAACTCTGTTTGTAACTTCTACTTATTGAAAATACATTGCTAGACAGACGTGTGCTGAGATCTTTTGCATCGAAAAGTAAAATTTTGACTTAATGCCTTTTGGAAACAAGCTCTTCAATTATTGATAGAACTTCAACAATTTTGTGCCGACTGTATATACATATTTGTTCTTTTTACTTCCTTCAGCATTTTTCTGACCGGGTTATTACACTGTTTAACATAAAGATCAAGATTTTAGGCATTGATTAACCTCCTTACTAGCCGAATCAAAATCCGCCAGATTTCTTCTTATGCTCTTACGTCAAGAAGAGAATAAATGCGAATAAATCAAGGAAAATTGCCAATATTATTGCTTCCATAAAAACAGAAAACATATCGATAACGCAAGTCTGCAAAATGAAAAAGCGTCATCAAAACGTACTTGTAATCTAATGATTGATTTTTATATTACTTGGCACACTGATTACAAATATGGCAACAATTTTTTTCAATCACATAACGATTTTTCACAAAAATGGGCGTAAATATATTAGACTAGGCCTAAAAGTAGGAAATCAATCGTTTTATAATGCAGAAGAAGCATTTTATGTAACAATTGAGGAAATAATATTTTTAGAGAATTTCGACAACTCTGAATATGAATCTCCCTGATGCCAAAGTGAAATTTTGACCGGAAGTCTATTGTCCAAGATAGCAGCAAAAACTCTGTTGCCCTATATCTCCTTTGTTCGTGCGCCGGAACTTTGTTATGTTTACGGGTGCACCGTGCATCTTGTTGTATTTAGAATATAAAATTCACCAGATGTATGGCCTTTTGTGATTGAATTTGCACTATATAACGTATTGTTTGTGTTTAAATAAGCAATGTTTAAACACTGAAATGGTCATTTTCTCATATTTCTTGCTTCCTTGATTTCTTCGGAGCAACAAAGTTTCAGCGCCTATTTTGGGTGCTATCTTGGAATCCATGCTCTCCAAACTTAAGAAACGTAACTTTTAAGCATTACAATTTATATATAGGGCAGCAGAGTTTTGGCCGCCATCTTGGATACCGGACTTGCATCCTAAATTTCGCTTTGGCAACAGGCAGATTCCTATTCAGCGAGGCCAAATTACCCAAAAAGTGGTGTTTCCTCAATTGTTATATGAAATGCTTCTTGCACTATATATTGATCGATTTCCTACTTTTCGGCCTAGTCTAATATATTTAATCCCCATTTGTAAAAAAATCCTTATGAGATTGAAAATAAAAATGGATGCCGTATTTGAAATCAGTGCACCAAATAATATCAGTATTTGTTTTTAAACACGTTTTTGGTTGCACATCTGTGTAATTAAAGATATTCCGGTATTATTGCTGTTAATTTCAATATGTGCCTTTATCATGTCGTAAATAATGAGGGACAGCAAGTAGAACTCACGTTTGCATAAATTCACCATAATGCTATATACAATGAATTTTTAATCCTCCAATTACGGGATTCAAGCGCGTGAGGTTAATTCATCTCCTATAATTTCCTGTCTTGTCATTTTCCTGCTGTGAATAAATTAATGAATGTAGATACAAGAATGTGCTAAACTTAAAATAAGGATATTAGACTTTAAAGTTGGGATACAGAACTACTTGCTATTATATCTGATTCTGTATATTTAAATTACTTTAAAGCATCTTGACTGTCTGGAAAATTAAAGGGAGCATATTACTTTTACTAGCGGTTTTTACTTAATAAAGGCCAGACGTCTATACTTTTCACAATCTGTAACTCACCTCGATATCTCATTTGTCGTAAATCAAATACTGTCAGTGGCGAAACCATTTGCATATATTCACACATCCAATCTCCAAAATCTCCGCCTATCCAACAAATTTTCAATCCAAAAATTTCTCAACCATAAAACCTCCCAAAGAAACTTAGTTGAATACCTTATAAACAAGGTTATTTCTAAACCAAGCTAGCCTCACATTCCACAATTTCGGGCAACTTTTCTGAACTCATCCTAACTTCCCGATTCAATCATGAAATAAACCTTTTTTTTTTTTTGAATGTAGAAAAATTCTCTGAACTTAGTGACTAGCAAAGTGGACATAGCCTGCTAGTATATACATATATATATATATATATATATATATGTGTGTGTGTGTGTGTGTGTGTTTACAAAATGGTAATTAATCACTTTTCCCCCTGATATAAGAGACAACACGTATTCATTTAAACCATGAATGTAACTAGTTGCAGCAATTGATAAAAATTTCAAATTTAAGTACAATTTGCGTTTTTTAAAAAACCTCTCAGGTGTTCTTCTTTTTAACTTATTATCTGATGAAAACGGCAATATAAATTTTGAAGATTTGTCAGGCTGGTTAAATAAATTATTTTCTAAATAACACATTCCAAATTATTTTTCATCTTTATATTTTAATGAAACAGTACTAAAAAGAATGGATATTTGTTACATAAAATACTTAAAAACATTAAATGAGAATTAAAATGTTATTTAGAAAAATACTACTAAATTCCATTTCAAAATCACATAATAAAAAATGATTCAGTTGTCAGTAATTGCTGCTAATCAAATTACAGAAAAAAATATTTTAAGCAAAATCAAATTATGTAAACTGTGCTACATTCTAATTAACTATATTTTGAATGTAGTACATATACTACTATACAAATACAAAACGTTGAATGTATTTTGCTGCTCGATCTAATTAAGAAGAAGCAATTATTTTTCTTTTCTTTCCTTCTTATTACTTTAAAATGGTTGCTATTTTTATTTAAGATTAAATGACTTTTGAAGACAAAAGATAACCTAAATACTTATTAATTATAAAGCTAACTTGTGTAAGAGATAGTTCCAAAAAGTTGTGAATATTTATTTACCTTCTAGATAATGAAAAATGGGGTTTAATTTTTCAATTAAAATCAATTCTAAACGGCAAGCATTACATTTCCTTTGTGTTTCTCATTTGAAAGCTTCGATTATGAAATACAAAATACTCACACAAATAAACAAATAAATAAATAAAATATTACAATGAAGTTTTAATCAGCAGGTCTTGAAATGTAGCCATGTTGAAAATTAAATAAGGTGGGATATAGTAGCGTCACTCGTCGGACGATATACAACCAAAACAAGTCAGACGACGTTTTTGTAATAGTTATATCGCTTTTCAAGTTTGATGTATTTCTATACTATAGAAGTTTACATTTAGACTTTCTATTCACTGTGTAATTTTTAGGAAAGTAAACAAGCATTACTTTTTACAGGGTGATACAAAACATTTTGATTTTTAATTAAAAATTAAAAACTACTGAAATTTTAAAATTTCACGTGTAAACATATTAAAAAAAGTATAAAGCCTTTTGGCTAACATGAACCCAAATTTAACCAGCATTGTGTTTCATAATGATCGTCTTACATATAAAGTATTTTTCAATTATATGCAAGAGAATCTGTGATATGGGCTTCCTATTCACGGAGAAAATTGCGTCATAGCAGTATAACCTATCAGCCAATATGCGCTCAGATTAAAACAGTACAATTTTTAATAACGGCACTCTAAAAAACCGAGTTTAAGTTCGTTATACACGACAGAACCAGAGACGTAACATTCCCTTAAATATTTGAAATTAAAGTGTAACAGTGCCACCTATCCAATGACTTGTACAAAATGCTTATAAGCAGTAATTTATGTCAAAATGCAACTACTTATCAATTTATATGAAATTTTGAGCAGTAGTTCCTCAGATACAGTTGCCATTTTTTTTTTTTTTTTTTTTTTTTTTTTTCACGAATACACTTACTTAGACAAACAGAAAAACGGACAGATATTTTTTTTCTAAAATTGGTCAAATCATTTTCTTAACCTCTCAAAACTTTCAAATGTATCGAAAATCAGATGTCTTTTTTTTTTTTTAAATTCAGTACTTTCTTGTATTGAATATAGAAAAAAGTAATAATTGCTTCCTCCAGCACGCAGCTTTGTGGAATTAATTTATTTTGTAAACAAAGTACTTATAATATTTTGTAGTTATTAGACAAACTGAATAAATTGCAAAATAATTCTTTGGTAATTTCGCTCATGAATCTGTCAAAACATCATCAGATAAATGATAATCTCATTTTAAATTTTCTTCAATAATAGATCATTTTCTTATCATTGATTTCTTGTTTTAAATGGTATTTTTGATATACTCCAGTTTCATGTTGTTGCGTAATTGGTGGTTCGTGAGTTGTCTCTAAATGAAAAGCGAAACTTGCAGAAGCTCAACAGTTAATTTACAGAAAGTTCTAGACGTGTCATTATTATTTTAAGCAGTAGTAATTTTTACACTGCATTGCGAGAATACTGACACGTAAAAGACTTAAGATAATGGCCTTTGTGGACAGGGTTTGAGAAAATTTATTATTAAGTTTGAAGTTATACTGCAAAATTAGGTATGATGCGTGGTAGGTGACGAAAACTGGTTTCAGATGAAATTGTGGAATAAATCTTATTACCGTGGTCGTAGGAGCGTCGGGATTCCAACAATATTCGATAAGATCATTGTCATATCGCTCATGATATTTTCTTCTTCTTTTATCTATTGTACGAAAGTTTCTGTAGCCCTTCGTATAAAGTGGTATCCACACAAAATCTGCCTTATGATGCCGAAAAATTACATTCATTTTGTTCACCTTTTTTTTCTCAAAATAGCTGCTGACAATGCTTCCGAATGAGCTTTTGGCCACGGCTATATAAATTCTTCTACGGTTTCTTTTTTAAATGAGTTTCCGTAATCTTTCTCTCAATACATCCAAGTTTCCAGTCTCTTAAAAAATAATATTCATATATTTAAAGTTCTGTCTCGATGGAAGCCTTTTAAGTGCCGATATTCCTGCAGTGCAGTTGAAAAGTCACCATCATTCTTATAAAATATCTTGATCAGTAAGTATCGATATTTCTTCTCTAAACGCAAGGTGAAGAATTATTTTACAACATTGACTCTTATATTTTTAAAAAACACCAAATTTTCATAATTTGTTTGTACATTGCATGGTAAGCGGCATATGTCTGTAGAAATTTGAGTATTAATTTCTACTGCAGATTTCTTTTCCTCATGGTCCATATAACGCATATCTAAAGTTACAGTGAAGTATGTCCACTAGAACGGGATCTAGATAGAAACATGGTAACTGGGTAACTTTAATGACTACCGCCCAATATATCGAATATTCTTAATATTTTTGTATAAAATGTTAAAAAAAATTGAGCAAGTGTTTTTAAATTAAGAAATCAGTTTAACGAAGTCTAAGAATAAAATTAAGTTTATAAAGAAGCTTCTTTTTTTGTCAAATATTTTTGTCCTATGGATTGTATGTTTATTATCATACGCAGTTGAAATATCTCATTATAAATATGATTTCGTTCTAATGTTCACAACTCGACGTCAACGGGAATGTTTCGAAGTATCTGCATGTGGTCGCAATCAATGCTTACCTCCCCGAAAATACAGAAAACTTAAAAATCTGAAAAATTCAAAAAAAGATCAATACGGTTTCAATTTAGAATTTTGTCTCTGAAAAAATCCCAGTGTAATCAGAGAAAAGCATTAAAAAAAAAAAAAAAAAAAAAAAAGAAAATGAACTTCTTTGAAAAATAAAAATGCAAAAAAATGAATTGTCCTGTGTATTCACGAGATATGTTCGGACAGCAAAAAGGAATTAAGACCTCAGGTAAGATGTCAAGAAGAAAAAAGAAAACAGAAAATATAAAGAGCCGCAATTATCAAATAAATAAGTAAATAAATAAATAAAAGAGGGAGGCATACATTTAAACTAAATTAAAAACCCTAACACAATTATTTCCTCTAAATTCCCTAAAGGATCCTGAACGGCCAATCAGAAGTTAGCATTGAATTTGAGCTATAGTTACAGTCTTGGCAGAAACATTTCCATAAAAATATCGAGTGGATTCGAGAACGCATCTAAGACACGCCCAAAGACCAATCAGAATGCGATTATGAAAAATGGACTGGAAGCTTAAGTCTTGAAAACCGAAACTGATAAAAAATTAATAAACAATTTTAAAGTTTGCTAAGTAATAAAAAATATCTCGGCAATAGGGGAATTTTGAAAAAAAATATTTACATAAAAATTAAGAATTTCACTAGTAGAAAAATGGAACATACGCTACTGAAACCAAAGTTTAGATGATCGAATGATACTAGGATAAGTCAACTCATGATGAACACCTCGTTCGATCTAGGAAAAGATATAATTTTGTGAGAAAATTCTGTATTATGTAATTCCAGAAGTAATACTTTAACATTTTTTCGACACGGGTAAAAAGGCGTGGATTATAGTTAAAATAGCCAGAAGCTGCTTCTCTCCATGACCGACTCTAGGATCATAACAGCGTATAGAGTCTAACAGAGGATTTCCAAAATTAGGAATGGATCTGTGAAACTGGAATGCAAGTTTCCAAATTTCAGCATAAATTGACTTAATTCGGAGAACCTCCTGTATAGTATCATTGCAGATATAACGAGTAGCTTTAACAAACCTACATGATAGCTCGCTTTGAAACAATTTAATTTTTTCTAAGTAAGTGTTAGCAGCAGATTCGTAGATCATAATTTATGACCGGACAGATCATAGATTTGTATAATAATAATAATTTATTTTTAATTGATAATCGGCTATTCGAAGCCAAGAAATAATTAAGGGATTTTGCTGATCGATCAGCTTTTTTTTCAGAGACCGTATTTTGAAGTGCCTACGATAACTTAGAACTAATATGAACTCCTAAGTGTTTATAAGATTATTCCCAGGGTATGGACTAATTACTTAAAATAAAATTATTGGAGGTGTCATAGTTTCTAATGGTGATGAAAACGACGGAGCTTATGAAATGTCAACTTTAATTCTTCATTTCCTTAATCGGATCGAATAATTATTCAAATAGTTTTGGAGTACTTGAAATGCAGCGTTTCGAATGTGTTGTCTACAACAGATAACTCTAACAAAAAATACGCTCTAACAAAAATTTCTATACTGACGTCATTATAACGCAACAGGTCATTGGTGTAGATGCTGAAGAGGAAAGGACCGAGCAAAAAACGTTGTGGGATTGAATTTAGAATAGGAGAAGAGTCAGGAAAAGCATTTACGTCTTTAACGGGAAAAGATCTATTGTTTAAATAATCATAAATTATTTTGTTCAGTTGGTCAGGTAGAGCAATGGATATTGATTTATAGATAAAGCCATAATGCCACATATTATCGAAATTTTTTTGAGCATCTTAAAATAAAATTCCAGTTGCACAACTCGTCTGAAGACCGTCACGAATAAACACAGGAACACACCACAACTAGTGCTGTGTTGAATGACGCAGAAGAAACCCGACCTAAGACTCCTATATGATAAGACCTGGCGCAGTGTCCGCCATTTTCTAGCCCGTCTGGGAAAGTGTTGGCGGTAGAAAAAGCTAGGTTACCTGATTAGCATTGTTATCGCCTTTAAACTTCTATACAGATCAAGTCAGATAGAACTTCTTATCACGAAACAAACAAGTTGGCAATTTTAAGAACATCGTCAACATTCTCAAAACTGCAACCTTTCACGTTAAAAGAAATGTAATATTAAAGTCAATTTTAAAAGAATTTGAAGTAATAACTTAAAAAAACAGTACATTCATATTAAATTTGTCAAACAACTTTGAAAATAAAATGAAGTAATTTGGAAATAAAGGAAATCTTACGGTACAAAATTGTGCTCCTACTCCGGGTATCCACGAGTTACATAAGCAATTAATAATCCATTTTTTCCTTCTTCTTCGATTAGAAGAAAATATAAACAGGTGGTGCCCTTTTCTGGAGTTATTCGTGCAATTAATTGCCGAAAAACCATCAATAATAAATCGTCAGCCGGTCTTGTGGGCTAGAAAATGACGGATGCGTCAGCCTATCCATGTAAGAGTTCTAACCCTACATGTTCGGGCATAATCCCGTCATGAATGTCTAAAAATTCATTCAGACGGTTTACTAGAACATATTCATAGATTTTTGACATGCAAAAATATAAAGAAATACTATAACTCTCTGACGAATGGGCATCCGTGGCGCCAACTTTCGGTAGGGGCACGATTAAACTCATTTTCCAGTTATTAGAAAAGACATTTAAGATAAGCATACGGTTAATAAGTAATGTTATACAAAGCTAATTGGGAGCAGGGACTAACATGCTTATTATCCTTCCAATATTCACATCTGTTATAAAAAGCAGTAATACATGTTATACATTGTTATGCAACTATTGAAATAAAAACAAATAATATATATCATAAGTTTATAAAATCTTGTTTAACACTTATTAGCGTTTTGAACACATTTTAAATATAAAATATGCGTCTTTGAAATATACTAATAAAAAATCTTCAAGAAAGACTTTGAAATTTGTTTAAGAAAATAATAAATATATTACTACCTTTCTACAAAATTATTTCATTATAAATTATGTAAAGGTCTTCATTCATGTCATGGTAATGGTTCTTTAATTCTCAAATATTCATGTCACTTTCTTTTTTTTCTTTTTTTTTTTAATGGTATTCATTACGTTCTAAAATTCTTATAATAGTTTTATCCAATTTAAGTTCCATAGCTTTTTTTTCTGATTTACTTCATTTAAACTGTTTTACAAAAGTCATTATCTTAAAAATCTTATTACCACGTCGGAATTTCCTTTTTGAAAAATGTCATTTAAAATATATTAAGTATTATGATAATAAAGAAATATCGTGTTTCGTGCATCACTAATCTTGCCCCTTTTCTTTAAAATTATTGAAATTTAATTTTCTGTTAAATTAGTTGAGAAAGATTTAATAATCATTTGAGATAAAAATTGAGTTTAATCATTAGCAAATTTTTTGACAAAAACATTTTATTCGAAAATATATGACAGAACATAAATTTAAAAATGCAATTCTTTTAATCAAATTTCGACATAATAATATTGCAGAATGTAAAGATAGAAGTTTAAATTTATCAAAAGCTGATTAAAAAAAAAGGTAAATGATTATTATTTATTTTTAGAGAAGGAGAGAGATACAAAGAGAGAGATGTTGATATGCTTGTGAAAGAAATTAATACAACTCATTAGAGTTAAAATTTTAGCAAGTTTGAAAGGGCATTTGAAACCAAAATTTTCTTTAAATATACTTTTAAAATGGATTATATTATTTAGTGTATATAACAGTTATACTTTTGTAATAAATAAAATGAAAGCTATGAAGCATTTTGTGTAATCGTTAAGCTTACTGACAATATGAAACACAACATACCCTTTCGCAAATACCAATATGAGTTTTAGTAATTGTTACAGTGTGGTAGTAAATATTCCATGAGACATCTCTTTCAACAAGTGGACAAATATATATATATATATATTAGGGTGGTTCGAAAAAATCGATTTATTATATTTCGGAATCGCGTTAACTCTTTAAAGTTGTAGATTAATATCCTCAATTGGGGGGGAAAAAAAAATTCTAAGTTGACATCTTTAGTTCGCGCACGAGGCTTAAAGTTTCAAAAAATATGTTCAAATTGAAATTTTCAAAAAATAACAAAATTAGTTTTTTGTAATTTTTTATAATGCAACAGCCATAAATTCTCAGTATATAGCGTAGTTTGAACCTAAAAAAATATTTTATAGCTTTTACATAATATCTTCAGTTCGCGCATATGCCTTAACTTGGGCTAAAATCTCCTAAAATTTGAAATTTACGTGTTTAATATACAATAATACATACATGACATATTTACGTTTCAAAATATTTTAAAAATTCTAAATTTGTTGAATATAAAACCCGAATAAACTACTACGTCAGAAACGCCAAATAAAAATATTTGAGATACATACAGCTGTTTCGGTAGCCTTAAGCGTACCGTCTTCAGTGCAGAAAGAATTCTGAATCTGGAGAAGTGTTCGTATACATAGGAGAGGGACCGAATTTAGTTCAACCAATAGGATTACGGAAAAGGTGAGGAGTGTGGCCAATAGGAATTTAGGAATGGGAATTCCTATTGGCCATGGTCAATGGATCAAATGCATCAGAAAATGTTAAAATGTTTTGTGTGATTTGATCCATGAGCGGTACACGGGATACATTACGCTAAACGGCTTTGATCCAGACCGGTGAAATTTACCATTTCACCTTAGTACAAAAAAATTTGCAAAATCATAACTTCGAAAAGATTTATGTGATATGATACATTAAGAATTCGGGTTTTAAGGATTTTTTTTTTTTTTTTAATAGATTATTTTTCATTTATATATTGTTATTTTTCAATTACTGCAGCATTCTTTCACATAGTTTATTCGTTAAAGTTATTAGTACTGAGTGTAAACTCATATTATGTAGACTAATAAGCCAATTTTGCGGTCTGAGCCGAGTATGACGTCAAGTATAAGAACAGCTGACAAAATATGTTTTCAAACGTCTGGAAAATATTAGGATGGTTGGAAGAATGAAGTTCATTTATTCATTAAACTAACCATATTAAAATATGATAGATATAAATTATTTCTGTTTTTATGATTTTCTAATAGAATATATGCAATATTGTTGTTCTTTATAAAATAAACAGAGAATTAAACTATGCATATTTTTTTAAAGCTTATAAAAAGTTATTGTTATTATGGAATCGTTTTTTAACTTTCTCAGTAAATAGCACAATAATAACAATAGGCTTAATAGGTTTTGCGATGATACATTTCCATTTTCACATATTTATAAATGAACACAGCCATTTCAGTTTAAAACTCTTATAAATTTCTTGTTTTTATATAACAAAATTTAACTACTTAAATAAATATTTAGAGTTAATTTAGATATCTTGAAAAATATAAAACATAAAAAAAGAAAGAAAGAAAGGAAATATAGTTAGAAGAACATTTATTTCATTCGAACTTCTAAAATTAAATCTTGGGTATCCTTTCAGATGTGATAATTAAAGCGAAAATAAATGCTTCATTTAAAAAGAAAAAAAATATATATTGAACAAGAAGTTCGAAAAGTTGTTAGAGAAAAAATTGTTTTTAAAAAAAATTCTGATTTTTTTTTTTTTTTTTTTTTTTTTTTACTTTATTATTATGAAATTGTGAACATTTTGAGCTCATTAGATTGTTTGTGAAGAAAAATGAAAGTTATTTCTAAGATAACCCAGAAAAGCTAATTATTAATGGAACAGAAAAATCATTAGAGATAATAAATTTTTTAGATAGATTAAAAAATGATGGTCGTTTTTTTTTTTTTTTTTTTTTTTTTTTAATTTTATTTTTTCCATTAAGATACTTTTTTGAATTTGATATCAGTTGTATGTATTTCAGTTCAATTCACTAATTTATTTTTTGAAATATTATCTCGTATACCTTAATGTGTTAAAAAGTTGCTTGTAAATTTCTTTTTTTCTTCTCTTCCTATATTTCGTTTATAATTTTGAAACTGATCTGTCGTATTATTTGAAGTAAAACATATTTACCTATAAAGTAATAATGAATACAAAAATTACTTTTTTTTGTTAATGGATTATGTAACAATTATCCAATAATGTTTGAAAGGTTTTTCTTTATTCCTCAGTAGTATAAAATTAATATTGTGAGAGTTATAGAACACGATTTTTAATTGCAGAATAGCTAAAAAGTAGTATTTTTAGATTGCTGACTCAAGTAATTAAAAAAAAAAAACCCTCTTAAAAATTTTTGAGTAGGACTTCAAATTGTAAAGAGAATCCTTTACTAATTAAAATCAAATAGTGTTGTTTAATAGAAATTTTGTTATTTATTCGAAAGCGTTAGAAAAGTATAACTATAAACAATTCATTTTCTTTAGAATTACTTATGATAACATCCTTATTTTGAAAAGCTCAATAAGACTGAAAACAAAAACTAATTTTCTCGATGACATAAAATGAATTCTCTGAACTTTACTCGAAAGGAATTCTGATCAGTATACTCAAAAGGAATAACCAAAATACAGTATTTTTTATTGCTAACTGTAATAAATTTTATTTCTTTTATAAATTGAAGAGATGACTTAAAAATGTCAATGACTGCTATAGATGAAAAGTAAAAATGACTAACTGATGATCTCTAATCAATTTGATCTGATGCTAGGCTTGTTATAGGCAAATATTTATGAAGTCCCACCACATCATGGAGATTCTTGCTCTCTGCCCTCTGTGAAAAGATCGATCCCAGTACTTCAGTCATTGCTCCAGGTAGGTTGTTGAAGGTAAAATTATCAAACTTAGGACATTACGCAATTGATCGTTGTGCAGACAATAGCATTAAATTAATAACCGAAGTAAAAGGACATTTTTGGGAAACAATTTAAGAGGTTCTCGAGTGTTGTAGGCTTATTGGAGAGCTATTATGTGCTATAAAATATTATTGTGTCCATCCCAGTACTCAGTACTTTCTCCAGGTAGCTGAAGGTAAGAGAAAATTCTGAAATTTAGGACATTACACAAATTGCTCATGGTGCAGACAGTAGCACTAAATTAACAACCGAAGCGGAAAGACATTTTTCAGAAACATTGTAAGAGCCTCTCGAGAGGCGGAGGCGTGGTGAAAAGTTATTATATGCTATAAGCTCTCACTGCATTCTTTTATCCAGGAAATGTCAGCCAACGTACATCACATACAAATTCAGATTTCGGGTGGTTGTTTTCCTTGAACGATCTAAGTTCAGGCTTGATTTTTAATTAATGAGGGATTTTTTTTTTTTTTTTTTTACTTGAAGAGCTATTATTTTAACACCTCACATTATCTTTTGATTACTAATGATTTGATATTAATCTTCACCCGCTAACTAAGTACATTATCTAGTCGGTCCTAGGCAAACTGTACAGGTCAGTATGACTTCTTTTATACCTAGGCCGATGTAAAATAATTTGTACTGTTTCTTTCTTTCTTTCTTTCTCTCTTTCTTTTTTTTTTCTTTTACTTATTTTATTTTTCTCTATCTTGTAATTTTAACACTTTCATTGGTTGATCTTCTATCATTCCTGCCGATGTTGCCAACTTGCAAGGGCATTTATATTTCATATCCTTCACTAAATTTTTATGGAAATATTTGTCTAATAGCATGTCTGCGCAATTGACTGTCATTGATATCAAACAACATTTTTCAAAGTTTGTGGTAAATATTAAATAAGAAATTTTCTACAAGTTAAAACACTACTTAAAACTTTTCATCTCTTTAACGTCATTTTTCTTAAGTCAAAATTTTCGTTCAGTCTGACTTTTGATTTCGCCGTGGCAGTACGTGTATATGAAAAAACAATACACTATTTTACAAAGCAAATATTTGTATAGTGTTTCTAAGAAGAAATTAAAATATCTGATTATTAATAAAGGTTATGTTTTTCATATTATCCATAATATATTAAAAATCCTCGTAATGTGATATTATTGAAAAATATATTTAATTTATTTTTATTTTTATTTATTTATTTATTTTTAATTTATAAATATAATTTTAACATCAATCATCCATTTATAAATAACATCGCATGCATCAGTTTTCTATAATCGGTTTAAATTCCTCTTATGTGATGTAAAGGTTAATTCCTTATAAACGATATATAACATAAGTTTACTATTTCTGTATGTTTTAAAATTTATTTTCTCTTTTTTTAGAATTAAAACGCACAATAAAAAAGAAAAAAGAAATAAATAAATAGATAAAAAAAAAACTTTCTTTTCAGTAAATTTAAGTTTAACCTTTAAAGAATATTATAAAGGATAATTTTTACATGTATAATATCACTGAGAGAAAGCATTAAAGTTCTCAAATGCATCTGGTAAATTTTTAATATTAATTATTAAAAAAAAAAAAAAAAGAAGAAGAAGAAGAATACACCAGTAGATTTAGTACTTTCTTTAAGGAATACTATTTTGGAGTAAATATTAGCGTATATATATCTCAGTAATTATCACTTAATTTTACAAAATTTTCATTCTTAATAACTTTAGTATAAACCCTCCAAAATAATTAACATGTTTTTAAACGGGAGCTCAAGTGTGAGATATATTATAATTTGATAAGAATTCAAACATTACGGCAAAAATACGCACTTCAAAATACGCACTTCAGCCATGCTTCTAATATACTCAGTTTATGCGAAGCGTCTTACATTATTTTGAAATTAATTATGTTTAAATTAACCACTTCCTTCTCGCTTCCGTGAAAGGGTGTGAGTTTTTGCTGCCTATTTCTCGTGCCCGTGATATTTCCGGGCTGGAGTGTTCAAAAGTAAAGCACTTAAAGTATTTAAAAATAGACAATTTCTGATACCCGGATATATTTTTTTTCTTATTTTACAATCTAGATGGAAGTTGAAGGCTATTTAAAATGGAGATAATAGGTTTATTTTAAACTGTCAGCACTATCCAATTTTAAATATTTGTAATATGTATATATATATATATATATATATATATATATATATATATATATATATATATATATATATATTGTGTACATTATGTAGTCAGAATCACAAAATTATTCGGATTCTAATTTTAGTGTAAATGCATCAGAGAGGGATTCACAAATAAGTGACATCTATGAAAGTTGGGATAGTGAATCTGAGAACAGTGGATTATATGCGTATACGAAAAATTCATTTCATAAGTTTCTGTTTTAATGTTCAAAAGACATGTCTTCTATTTACTGAAAAACAAACATTCAATTATAATAACCCTGATTGCTGATTTTTCTGAAAATTTAAATTTTCTTGATTTCAAGCTAAAAAAAATTCCAAAAAATAAAATGAATACATGTATGGTAAACGTACCAGTAGTGTTGTGACGATAAAAGTTGTGTCCATGTTGACAATTTAAACCATTTAAATTTTGAAATTCCAATTCTACCAAAAACCTTTAGTACATTGCCCGCAATAATGATTAGACCCAGGATTTAAAAATGATGTTAAAAGGGAGGTCGAAACCTCGTTGGCTAGATGCCAGCTCTCTGTTACTCAATTATACAGAATTACCATAATAAAAATTCAAATAAGGCCATGAGGACTTATGGCAGTTTCTGTTAAAAACCAAAACATTAAATATTTAAGTTGATTAAAATTATCAGCAATTTAATGGTTACAACAGAAATTACCATAAGACTGATTTTCAAATATAAACATTCACCTAAAGGTATCATTTAATTAACTGACTCTAATGTTAATTGTTAGATAATAAGTAAATAATAAAAAAATAACTGCCGAGCCATTTCCACCCCCCACAATAAATAAACAAAAAACAATGTTTCCTGCTGTAAAAATCAATGGGAAATCACAATTCCTATTTTATGCAATTTCATCTTTCACAAGTTAAATTTTCCTTCAAATCGTGTTTATCAACACTTCAAACCTTGTCTTATCTCATAAGATTTTAATACCTTTTTTGATTTCCACACTTTTACAACAGGAGACTAAATGGCTCAATAAAAAAAAGCAAGTTTGCAGTCTATTAAATTACCCATGACATAATAATAAAACTAACTTTATAATATTTCTACTAATAAACACAAACACAAAACATTTTTATCACTAAATTTTTAATTATTATTTCTCAAAGGTTTTTATATGGGAGATCTCCTTACAAAAGATTAGTAAAATAAAAGACTTAAAGAAAACAAAAGAACATGTAAATTTTTCACAATTTAACAACATACAGTTATCCCAATTTTAGAGACTTGCCTATAAGGTTCTAACATATAAAGAAATACATTTCCAATTCAGATTTTAATTTACTACATGCAGCAGTCTCTATTCATATTGAGCAAAGTTAAATGTTCATTTTATTAAACTAGTGAATAAAAGTCCTTAAGTGACTTTGAAGAGGTTAGTACCGAAAATACAATAACATGAACTCCTCAAAACTATGTTAACACAAAAATAAAATGACATTATACCCAATGATTAAGCTGCTTTCTGTAAGTTATAGGTCTTTTTCTTTATAGCAAATTAAGGTCAGAAATAAGAAGAATTGAAAAGTTTTACCGACATTAACGAAGGTCCAATGGATGCTCCGGCTTCTGGAGGAGGCTGGAATTTACACTAGATCATTCGATGTCGGTCAAACCAGGAACTCAAGGACAGAAGAGGGACACAACAACCAGCTTGGTTAGACATCTCTCTTTCGGAAACTCCACCACACCCAACACATGGTAATCATTTGGGCTCGAGCATAAAATTTCCAAAGAAAACAACTTTTCTGGGAGGCTCAGTCCATATGTGTGAACCCTACGTTATATGCGAGGAGAGGCAATTTTTCCTGCACAGCCATTTTACGGGTCTCCAAAGGTCCTTCACTGGAGGCGAACTTCGTAAAACAGGATTATTTAAATTTTACCCATGCCGCAAAGCCTACAATATCAACACTTCCAGTAATAAATAATTATAATCGGCGTCGAACAGAAATTTGTTGCAATCCGCTAGACTCTTAGTTTATTGGTTATAGTTTGCTAGACTCTTAGCTATATTTCCAAATTTCGGGGCGCCCGCAAGGCAAACGCCCCACTTTTACACTTCCGGAGCACTGCATCGTGCTATCCTTTTCGAGTCCCCAAGCCAAAATCACTGAAATTGACGCCGTTCACCCACGCTTGACTTACAACGTTGCCAACGCGCTAGCACTAACCTCACAGATAAAAACGAACTAACCAATTAGCGATGACAACACATTTGCCGATCTAGTAACAGAACGTAACTATTGGCGAAATAGCTGTTATGCTGATTAGCCAGGCCGACACTATGCGTGCAACAGCGACCTTCAGAGCAGTTCAAGGGCAAAGATTATCATCTCATGGTCACGTATCTCCTTGCCCAGGTGCTTTGCAATCTACGATTGTCGCTAGGCAAGCAAGAAACTTAATAGAAAAGTTTTGAACGGAGTAAAACGTGAAAGTAACTAACAAAGCTGAATTAAAAGGCAAATTTAACTGAAACTAATAAAAGAAACTGAATTAAAATTTACTGTAAAAGATTTGCATAATTTTTGAAATATCATGATTTTAAAAGAGAAAGAACTAGCTAAAAAAACAAGTGTTAAGATTCATCTTAACAGTAGTGGACCCTGTACCAGTAGTGGACACTTGTAATTTTAAACTCGGAAAGTAAGCTACCTAAAAATTCTGAAGATTCGAGCAATGTTCAGGATAAGAGTTATAGTCCTTTACTGTTAAACAAAAAATAATTTCGGCCATTAGTTTTAAAATAATGTTAGTTTAAGTAAACAAAATTGAACTTTTTGCGATTTTACCGTTTTCTTCTTATCACTTTGAATAAGGAAATGAAATTTTATTTGCTCGCTCTCTCCTTATTTTTAACTGATTTCTTCTACCTTTTGCTTTCATACGACTACAATAAGTATGCAGAATTCATTTATTGTGCTATTTTTTAAATCTTGTATTAACACATAATATTTTTATGGGTACCCACTACTAGTGCCAAAAAATTTCATCATGACAAATAGTGGACAGCCCTGTCCACTACTGGCTCATGTGACTTTTAATGCCAGATCCAATAGTGGACACAATTCGCTTCAAAGGGGTCCACTAATGGAATAAAAATGCGTCCACTACTAGCTCATTTTAACCTCTTCAGATTTTTGATTTTTTGCATATATAAATGCTACGATTAGCAATTTTCATAATACAGTCGTGTTAATAAAGAGTTAGTAAAGGTCTGAAATATTAATTTTTTTTTTTTTTTGAAACTCCAAAATTTAGGAAATTACACAAAAAATAGCCGAAACATGTCTTTAAAGTGTCCATTACTGGTGCGTTTACCTTACTTTATTTTGCACAAATTTCTTGAATAAAAAAATAGGCACTTTTTTATCGTTTTTTTGAAAATTACGAAATCGTAAAGAAGTTAAGAAATTATTTCAGAGTTTAGTATTATTGGTTTCAGAGTATGTCTTTAAACATTTATTTATTTTAAAACACCATAAACTGCAATCATAGAATAAAAATCTGATAAAGATTCTTCGTGTGTGAAGAGATATGAAATTCTTATAAGTTGAAAGTATCTCTTTAAATATTTATTTCTCTTAAAACATCATAAACTGCAATTATGAAATGAAAATCTGCTAAAGATGCTTCGTATTGTGAAGAGATTTCAAATTCTTATAAGTTTACATACTTGAAATATGAGATTTTCAGTAGTTAAGTAAATAAATTGTTATTAAAAACTAATTATGATTTTTTATTATCATTCTACAAAACATTATTATTAATTTTTTTAATTAATTTTCCACATTAATTTAATAAATTTATTATTAATAACTTATATTTATCATTATTAATATATTTAATTACAAAATTTTTATTATTATGAGTAGTAGTATTTTCATGTGGGGGTTATAGTTCTACGGTCATTTTTTGTGCATTAAGATTCACTAGATCTTACATTACCTTTAGTTTAAAACTGATTTACTACGAACATTCATGCTTGCACCAAGATTTGAATCAGGCACCTGACAACAAAAGGCCAGAACTACAACAGTTTCGCCACCAAGTAGGTCCATATAAGTATCAAAATATTAACATTAGTTAAAAATACCTTAACAAAAAAATGGTTTTTGAATACAGTTTTTTTTTTAGAAAATAACTAGTATGTTTCTTTGAGTGTTTTTGGTATAATATGAGAGTCGTTGCTTTTATGTTTTCGCCCGATGAACGATAATTCTTAAATATTTCAATATGAAACTTTTTATTTTTCAAGTTCTTATCTTTTCTTACACATAGTTTATTCTTTATCATTCATCACCAGTTTTTCCATGCATTTTTTTTCTATTGTATTTGTACATGTATATATTTTAGACATGTATCACAGGAGAAATGTAGCTAAGAAATGGTTTAATTCTCATCAGTATTCATAAATCACTCAGTTTTTGATAATACTATTGTGTCACTAAATTTCAAATTATTTTCATGTGAAAAATGTACATTAACATTATCTATTACTAGTTCATCAATGCTTCATATTCAAGGTTTATTTTATGAATAATAATAATTCAAATAAATTTCTTTGTATAATCGTTAGAGAATCTATTCATTTTACGAAACGAATAATACAAATAAACATTTCATATAATCAGAACTAATGTTTGCATTCCTATAAATTCAAGCAGCAAGTACTTCCAATTCAAACAGCAAGCTCAAGAAATTTTCAGCGTATTTTAATGTTGAAAGAAGTTATTTATCACTGTTACATCTTATATATTCCAGCAAATATTAACAGTTCAGAAACTATTCTCGTAAGAACCTTTTACAGCAAACACTTATAGAAATAGGTTGCTTTCAACTGAATTTATGTAATATATAAAGAGGCAATCACTTTTGTGTTTAGGAACTATCATAAAGTATCTTTTCCATACCCTTTCTTCATTTGGATTATGTTCCTCTTCAGAGTTTATGATATTAATAGGCGAAGTTTATTCATCAATGCTTTAAATTTACATAATTGGATTTATTTTTTTTCTAAACATTCTTAAATGTATTAACAGAACATTATATACATCCTATACAATTGTTCATATGGATTTGCCAAAAAGAAAAGAAAAAATGTTTGAGAAGTATTATTATTAATATATATATGCATATGTATATATAGATATATATGTATATATTTGACTTTGTTTATAAATTCAACTACGTTTCCCGTCAAAGGAATTATTCTGAACAAATTTGTTGAAGCATGCGGTAATTAATGTTTTTTAATAAATGAAGAAAATTAAATTCTATCTTTAATTAAATAAGACTACGACTCTCTCTCTCCCTTTTTATGTATATGCAATATTACATTCACTGACTGATTGATTGCCTCAGCAAGCAAGTACCTATTCTACGGAAGATCATAGACCTTATATACTAGACCACGCCACAAATAGGACTGACCATTGTAGCGAATGTCTTCAACATGAGGGTGTAATCTGATACCTCCATCCTTTGTTCTGAGTCTCGGAAGTCACGTGAACTGGACTTACGGGTGATTCCTCTGAAATCTCTAAGAAAGCTCTCTCTCTTTTTTTCCTCTTTCATTTGTGTGCATGAACGATTTAAGATGGTTATGTCAATTCAAACGCAATTTTTTCGCTTGCAAAATGATTTATCATAATTTTTTTTTCTATGTAATTAATCTATGAAAGTTTAGCTTTCCATCAATGCGTAAATCTAAATGCTAAAATAAAAAGTGAGTGTACAATAAAAATATTAAAAAACACAAAATTCGTTCCTACAGAAAAATAACACAGTGATAATTCTTCACTCTTCCTCCAGGCCAACCTCACGTGACAATTTTGCTGGGGAAGCTCCTTCATGATGCAGACAGATAACGAGGGGGGATGCGTGGTCTATATATATAAGGTCTATGGAAGATGGGAGGAAGGGTAAAAAATTCCGGTGTGAAGTTTGCTTTGGGGCCACTGACCCCCATTAAGAAGGTCTTTTCCGATTTTTTTTTTTTTTCCAATTTGCCCCCTTGGATGGCAAGAGACAAGGACAATTTTATGAGCATAATTCGGCTCTATGTTACTTTATAGTGAAGAAATTGCACATGGAAAAGCTAGTTGTGAATGTTAAAAAAATCGTTTTCAGCAATTTTGAAATTTTTTATCTCAAAGGGGGAGAAGGGGTGAAATAGATTTTGGTGGAGAATTTCGCAAAGTCCTGTTTTTAGAGGTTATTTTTATACACAAAAAAATTATACAAAGTCGTTTAACAGCTGTACTTCTTCTGAAGGATATTTCCAAAAATACACTATGGGACTTTTGGGGCAGAAGTTTACGAGAGGGAACATTCGATAGCCCTCTTTTCGCGTTAAATGTGTCCATACCCGAGAGTCATAAATTTTGATTTGTAGTTTTGTGTATACATCCAACATCCAATGTGACGGGATATCACGAAATTCTCACCCCTTCCCTTGCAGCAGCTGGGAAGGGGGGGGGGGTCCTTAGTACGGCAGACACATTATCGTTTTTTTTTTTAAATAAAACATCCAATTTCTATGATATTGTTACCATTTTTATTTTAATACTTGTTTGTCACATTCACATATTTTAAATGTACTCAAATAAATCAATCATGGCGTGTTTTTTTTTCCTCATAAATATAGAACGTAAATTTTAAGCAACAACACTTAGAAATATGCGAATCGCATGTATTTTATTTCTTGTTTATATTTCTGATTGTGTGGGCTGTTTTACTACAGATCATGTAGGCTTCATATGCAAATGAAGTTTATGCATGTAATGTTACTCTTTAAGAGGAAAAAAAAGAAATAGAAAAAGAAACAAATAAAATTATATATTTAAAAATTACACAAGTATTGTTAATTTCATCATATAATATACTTTTATTTCTTTACTAGGAGGCTTCGTCCAATTGGCTGGTCGCTATATTCAGATGAATGTTTAAAATAATAATAATAATAATAATAATAATAATAATCACTATTTTTTTTAATATTACTTTATCAATAAAAACTTCATATTAAAAAAAGAAAAAAAAATGTACTGAAATCGCTTTTCACATCGCTTTGGTTATCATGGCCTAAGGTGGCGTCTTTCCCGTTGGTGCTGCATCGGGTCCGGGTTCCTAGTGCCTTTTGCAACGTCTTTCTGGGCACTTCAATTTGGTATTTATTATTGGACGGCAAAAGTTACAATTATGCAAGAAGTACGGTTTTAAAGATAGCTGTATCTCAGCATCTATTAAATACTTTAGTTAATAATTTCTTTTTCAGGTGAATTAACTAAAAAAATGAAAATTAAGTAGTAAAACAGCCCTTTCTATGCAACGCGGAAGATTAAAATGAAAGAATAAATTTAGGAATATGACAAAAAAGCCAATACATAAGATTGAAAAAAGGATTAATTTAAACAATTTAAATTCGAAAAAAAATATTAGTTAACCTGATCCGAGAGAAAAGAAAAATATGTCAACACGATCCAAACGGAATTAGGTAAAATCAGATTACCTGAACCGATAATGGATTCTATTTTTAGCTTGAAATTCAATGGAAACAAACGCCATCTCTTGACGATATTACGAAATTTTTGTGCTACACATCATTAAATTCATTTTATCTGCCCTGTATATTGACAATATTTTTTTTTAATTAAAAAAGGCACTATTCCATGCTTTGTGGAATGTCCATGCAAGCTTTCTACACTTGTCAAACTGAACAACAATAAGAATAATAAAGAGAAGAAGAAGAAGAAGAATGTAGCAAATTCCAGGTTTTTGAAGTTACACTCTGGACCATTAATTTGGAGCGACGCGTGGATTGATATGCTTTGTTGTGAGGGCATGCTCAGTAGTTGTGCAAAAAGTCATAAGTTTTGGAGGTCATCGAACTGTGATTAAAGTGTTCCAACAGCTATGTTCGATATTTGTGTTCTAATAAAAAACGGTCGATATTTGTGACCTGTTAAAAAGTCTGAATATTTCAATATATCTGAATAAAATGCAATTATGCTGAATACATTGATATTACAATTTCGTACATTCAAATGACCTATGCATAACCCTAGTTCCACATATCCTGTAACTAGGGTTATGCATAGAAAATCTAGCTTAAATGATGTTGTCTTCTATTTAGAAAATTTGCTTGCCCGAATTAATTTAACTGCATCAAAATTATGAGTTATAATTTATTTATAGAACTGTCACGTGATTTTACATCTGCTATTTTTTTTTCATCAGGATAGATACTGAATTAGTTCATATTTTACTATGTAAAGTGAGAGACTATATCTCCCTTCTTTTACTTTCTTTTTATTTTCTTTTTCATTAAATGTACAAGTTTAAATTTCAACAAAAGCGTCGACATGATTTTTTGCCTCATACTAACAAAATTACTTTTACAGACAGAAAATAATAATTAATATATAAAATAAAAATATTAAGAAGATAGCACCAATGGGACGCCAGACTCTTCAGAACAGAAAAGGTAAGCTCATAATTTTTCAATACTTTTGTTTTGAAAATAAATAATTGCTTTTAAAATTTTGTTTAATGAGCTTACCATGCACTACCGAATTAGGCAAATATTTCCATTAGATTATGATGCTGATGTAATATTAAACAAATGAAAAGTGAAAAATTGAAACAAAACAAATGAAAAGTGAAAATGAAAAGTGAAAATGTTATTGATCTTAAGCGAACATATTAAAGCTTACCTATAAGTGTTATAAATTATCTGGCTGCCCCGCAGATAACAAAAGTAAAAGTAAAATTAAATTAATATGAAAATAAAACACTAAAATTAAATAATATTATTATTTAATAAAGAATAAATATTCAGTGTTTGAAATCATATATTAAGAAAATGAAAAATAAGAATAATACTATCGTACATTTTTTGAATAAAGAAAGTTTAGAAAACTCGTTTCTTGAAAATTGAAGAATTAATAAAAGAAATATCACAAAAACAAAAGTAACGTTTTTAAAAAAAACAAACTTTCAAAAAAAAAATTCTTCTCAAAAATAAAGTATTTACTATAAATAAAAAAGAAATCGACAATGGCATCTTTAAAGAAAGTCCAATGATAGAAAAATTAAATTCTAAAAATTATTCAGTATGGAATTTTAAAACATCAATGTATCTGATGAAGGATGAATTATATGATGTAATAGCAGACGACCCGCCAAATCCTATCACAGATGTATGGCGGAAAAAGGACAATAAAGCGCGTGCCATAATAAACTTGCTCATTGATGATTCCCAAATAATCAACGTGAAACAATGTTAAAGAGCCCTAGAAACGTGGAACAACTTGCGTGATAACCACGAAAGAACAAATCTAAGTAGCAAATTGTATTTATTGAGGAAATTATATAGCACAAAAATAGAAGAAGGTGGCGATATGCAAACCCACATGAACAAAATGTTGGAAATTATCGATAAATTGAAATCCATTGGGGAAGAAATCAAATTCGCGCACATTTCTGCATTGTTATTGTGCTCTGTACCTAAAAGCTATGAAACTCTAATAATAGCCCTTGAAGCTCGCCCAGAAAATGAATTGACACCTAACTATGTTAGCAGCAAATTGATTGACGAATTCAATCTTCGAAAAGAAGCCTCGGAAAACAACACTCTTTTAAAACTTTTCACATAAACAAAAAGCAGCAGTATAATAGTAATTTCAAAAAGGAAAATAAATACTGCACTTACTGCAAGAAAAACAATCATAATAAATCGAAATGCTGGCATCTGAAGAATAAAAATGATGATAACACTAATAGCAAACAATTTAGAAATAAATTCAGAACAACCAATTTCTCACAGTTAGTGACACACAATGATGAGTTGCCACACACACATACACAACAACAAAGCCATTCAAAACAAATAAAGCAAATAACATCACAAACAAAACAAATGGCTTTCACGACTCAAGATGCAATGACGAACAACTTAATAATAGACAGTGGTTCGTCATCACACATAAGCAACAAAATATAGATCTTTTCGTTAATTTAGATGAGTCACAAAAATCGCAAGTATGTGCAGCAAACGGTAACACCCTCACTTCACTCGGTTCAGGAGAAATAAAAATTGAATACCTGAATCCAAATAAACAAAAAAGGGAACTAACACTAAGGGAAGTTTTGTATGTTCCAGAATTAAAGGCAAACTTTATATCTATACACAAAGCCACCCATAATGACTGTAAAGTCACATCCAGTACACAAAAGTGTTACATATCTATGAAAAATGAAACCATTTTAGAGGCTACAAAAAATAACAACTTATATGAGTTACACTTGCCCATGCCAATAAACAAACATAACACATACCTGACTAAAGAATGCCAAAATCCTAACTGTATTACTCTATGGCACAAACGCATGGGACATGAAAATTGCAACTCTATTAAAGAACAAAACAAAAATCAGTTAGTTCTGGGAATAAAAATCAATAACAGCAAACACGAGACAGCATGCGAAACTTGCATCAAAACAAAACTGACTGACACCCCGTATCCAAAAACTGCAGAATACAGGGGAAAAAACAAGAATTAGTACATAACGATGTTTGCGGACCTATTCAAGTACCAACAATAGGTGGTAAATCATATACCTTAACTTTTGTTGACGATTATTCTAGGTAAACAATGATTTATTTTCTAAATAAAAAGAGCGAAGTAATCGAGAAATTAAAAGAATACATCAACTTCACCACAAACAAATTCTGAAAGAAACCAGAAATAATAAGGTAAGAAAATGGCGTTGAATATATATACAAAAATGTAGAATAGTTTCTTAAAGAAAATGGTATTCACCATCAGCTCACCATACCACATTGTCCAGCCCAAAACGGGATTGCGGAAAGAAATAATCTTACACTAATCAAAATGACACCTACACTTTTATGAGAAGCTAACTTAGACAAAAAAATTGAGGGGGGAAGCTGTAAACACTGCCAATTACCTACAAAACAGACTACCTACAAAAGCCACTACAAAAACTCCTTATGAATTATGGCATGGTAGCAAACCAAATTTAAGTCACTTAAAAACTTTTGGCTGTAAAGCCTATGCATACATTCATAAAAGTAAACGGGGTAAATTAGATGACAAAGCCCAAGAAGGCATTTTTGTCGGCTACGACAACAGCGCTAAAGTGTATAGGATCTACCTGAAAAATGACTACTTAATACTTGCAAGGACACTTAAATTCATTGAAGATACTATAAACAATTCAGGAGAAAACAATGAAATAAAATTACTCTCGGAAAACAACACAAATGAACACCCCGACACAGAATTGCATATAGGGCGAGAAATTTTCAGAATTGACATAAGTTCACCAGATCAACATATCACTAGTGAACACGACAACACAAATGACACCTTAAGAAAGTCAAATAGACACAATAAAGGTGTACCACCTGAAAGACTAATTTACTTAACAGAAAACTTTGAGGCCAATGAACCCAAAGATTATAACGATTTTCTTAACATAACGAACCCACAAGAAAAACAAAACTGGCTAAACGCGATGCAGGAAGAAATGAATTCCTTAAAATAAAATAAAACATTCACATTGGTTGAACCTCCACCTGGAAGAAAATTTATTGGGTCCAAATGGACTTATAAGGTCATATATGACTCCTCAGGCAAAATAGCCAAATATAAATCCTGACTGGTAGCAAAAGACTTCAGTCAAAAATATGGTGAAGACTTTCACGAAACATTTGCCCCAGTGGTATCACATAGCACAATTAGAGCCTTTTTGTCCAGTGCCGCTAACAGAAACGCACATTTTCATCATATTGATATTAAAACTGCCTTCCTGCATGGAGATTTAGATGAAATAGTATACATGGAACAGTCTAAAGGCTATATTTCACCTGGAAACGAAAATAAAGTATGGAAATTATAGAAAGACCTTTATGGCCTTAAGCAAGCCGCCAGATCATGGCATTTGAAAATTGGTGAAACTCGTAAAGAATTCGGTTTTTCACAAAGCACAGCAGATGCCTGCCTGTTTAGGAAAGATGAAACTGATCCCATACATATCATTATTTACGTCGACTACCTATTAATATCCAGATCGGACCAACAAATAGAAGAAACTATCGAGAAACTTAGTGCAAAATACGAGCTCAAAAATCTCGGAGAAATAAGCTACTACCTCGGCATTAACATACAAAAATCAAAACAAGGAGAATACTTCATAAATCAAAGAACTAACATTAAAAGAACTTGTAAAAAAATTCAGTCTTCAAAATGCTAAGCCCAGAAATATACCAATGAATCCCGGTTATCTAGACAACGCATCCGATGAAAATTTACTAAGTAACAATACAAAATATAGACAAGACATCGGATCCCTATTATATATCGCTACTATATCTAGACCGGACATTGCAGCAGCAGTCAATACTCTTAGTAGACGCAATGAGAAGCCTAGGCAACAAGACTGGGATGCTGCGAAAAAGATTATATGTTATCTTAAAACGACTGAAAAATTAAATTTTGTCATAAGTGGAAAGGAAAAACCTATTCTAACTTGTTACGCCGATGCCGATTGGGCCGGTGATAAATCCGATCGCAAATCGATGACAGGAAACCTATTCTTCATAGGAAAAACACCAATCCATTGGATTTCAAAAAAGAAACGTGTGTAGCTCTGTCTTCTGCAGAAGCAGAGTTCGTATCAGCCGCAAATGCTAGCCAAGAAATCTTGTGGCTCACCAGGGTACTAGAGGACCTTGACTTACCACAGGAATTGTCCATAAGATTATTCGATGACAATCAGTCAACAATCAAAATGATTGAATCACCCAAACACACAGCATGCTCCAAACATATAGACATTAGATTCCACTGCGTGAAGAACCTGTGTGAAAAAGGAACAATTACCCTACAATATCTGCAGAGTAAATTAATGAATGCTGACGTGGTTACCAAACCTACTCCTAAGCCAATCTTTCTGAAACACCGCGATAGCTTGGAACTAAGATCGTATTCCTCGTTTGAGGAGGGGTGACAGAAAATTACAAACTCAAAAGTCTCTTTTATTCCAAAATGCGTTTTGTGAAAAAACGAATATTATAATAAAAACAAAAATGTATCTGTTCCACCCTCTCCAATTTTTCATTGCCTCCTATTTGAAGGTGTGAAGATCTATTTATAGAACTGTCGCGTGATTTTACATCTGCCTGTTTTTTTTTTTTTTTTTCATCAGGACAGATACTGATTTAGTTTTTGTTTTACTATGTAAAGTGAGAGACTATATCTCGCTTCTTTTACTTTCTTTTTATTTTCTTTTTCATTAAATGTACAAGTTTAAATTTCAACAAAAGCGTCGACATGATTTTTTGCATCATACTAACAACATTACTTTTACAGACAGAAAATAATAATTAATATATAAAATAAAAATATTAAGAAGATAGCACCAATGGGACGCCAAACTCTTCAGAACAGAAAAGGTAAGCTCATAATTTTTCAATACTTTTGTTTTGAAAATAAATAATTGCTTTTAAAATTTTGTTTAATGAGCTCACCATGCACTACCGAATTAGGAAAATATTTCCATTTTAAATATCAGTATACAATTTTACTTGTTACTAGCAAATTTGCGCATTTCTATAGGCACATCGCGATACACTTCAGCGGCAAAATTTAACACAAAATAAAATTATTAACATAAACATAACACATAAAACACTACTTGGCAATTTAAATAAAATACTCTCGATTGGCGTTGAGAATAATATACTAAATTTACAAAGTTGTAACAAATTTCATCTCCACCAATTAAGTTTAAAACACAGTTGTAATTCAAAAAAATTGAAAATTAATTTGAAAAAAAAAAATTATAAAATGCTAAAAAATTTTTTTTTTAATATTTTATACAAATTTTAATCTAAAATGATAATGAAAGAAGATATATTTTTAATTTTTACACTTAATAAAAATAAAAAGCAATATATATTCTTTAAAAATGATTAAATACCTCAAGAGTTAATGGAATGAAATAAAATTTTCTGCTTCTAGCAAATTATTTTATTATGGTTATCAGGAGTTTATTTAATTGAAGTTCTTTCAATTTATTATTTAACTTTCTGATCACGAATTCCACATTATTAATTCCTTTCAAAAAAATTCTTAAAACTTCACTGAATTTATGCAATTTCAGTTATTATATTTTTCATTTTTAACTTGCTTTCCATGCCAAGTATTTTCATAAAAACATTAACTATTTAAAACAAAAATAAAAAAAAATAAAAGTCACAGCTGCTGTTGAATTTATTTCAAAAAAATTCTTTATATTTATTCTAAACAGAATAAAAATAAAGGTACGTTACATTTTATAACTTGAATTTTTCAAATTCGTTCAACATCGATCTGCTGTTTAATTATTTGAGATAAATTGAGTTTTTAAATTTCAGTTCGATTGTAGGATATGCGTTTCACTAATAAAGAAAACTTTTAAGAGAGGAAGTAAAATTTCTCATAATTATCCTCCGATTAAAAAATAAAAATTGAATTATAAGCCATTCTTATGTATATATATATATATATAAATAATAGATAACGTAATAAAATTTAATCTTAAAATTTAGCAATTAATAGAACTAAAACAATAACAGCACACTAAAATATAGAACTGAATTTAACATAGAGGAAAGAATGACACAAAAAGTTGCGATATAGATAAGGAACCAATGAGTTACCATATTAACTTAAATATATATATATGTATATATATGTATTTATTAATAATTAATATTTCAAAATCATTGTAGCATTTTAAAATGCGTCAAATTGACGGAAAAAAAATATTTTACATTTTTTGGATAGAGATTATACATTAAGAAATGCATGATATAAAAATTGGAAATGTCCCTAACAAAATAATTATTACAGAAATTTAAGATTTCAATGTTTCTCAGAGATATTATTTTGCTATTTATAAGAGCACAATTTTTAAATTCAAAATTGATTACATTAATCTAACAGTAACATTCCTGCAATTTTTTGCTTTGCCTTTGTCGCATTAATAGTTATCATCTTACCACCAAGTCGAATTTGCATGCATCATTATATCTTCTATGTAAAATACCAAAAAGTACGTGTGTACGTCCTTACTCAAGTGAATCATTCAACTTTCTGATAATCGTGTATTGAACCAATATGATGCTTAAGAGGATAATAACTTTTATTATAAAGTGCATACTTAAACATAAACGTACTTAGTGACTTAAAAACCTTAAATTTTCAGTTTTTAATTCAAACTAATTTTGTAACTTCTCTCTTTTCAAACGATATTATTTATGCTTTATTTTCTGCTTTTCTTTTACACTTATTTTGATTTTTATGTGTTTCACATTATAAAAATAATATTAAAACGTTATTTCTTAGCACCAGTTGGTGCCATTTATGTTAAATTGCAGTTTTATTCCTCCTAACATATTCCCTCATGGCAAGATGCGTTTGATAAATGACAATAAATAAAATTATTTTTAGAACAGATAGGCAATTCCATGGTGACGGTGGACTGGTTTTCCTCATTAGAGATCTTAAATATCAGGAAATTTGTATTCAGCCTTTTCCAGATTCAGACTTAAAAATCCAGGGCATTACAGTTAATTGGAAAGGCAGACCTGTGAATATTTTCAATGTTTACCACCCGCCCAATCACAAAAATTTGCCTGAGGATTTTTTGGACATTCCTGATCATGAAATCTTCCTTAGTGGTGATATTAACGTCAAATACCCCTCTTGGGGGTGTTCTGTCGACAATCATAAAGGAAATGAACTTCTTAATCTATTATATGATAAAACTTTTATACTGCTCAACGATCGCACAGCAACGCACACTTCTTATAGTTATACCAGCAAAGTTTTGGATGCCTCTACGGTCAGCATAGGTATTTACACCTGCTGGAAATGGCAGGTCATTATTTTCTGTTGGTAGTGACCATTTCCTATTTCTAATTGAATTAATGGGAAGGCAGAAAACGCAAAAACGCCTAGAGAAATACTGGAATAAAAAAAAAAAAATACGGGTGGCATTCAGGGAATTTGTCGAAAATACCTCATCCAGTGATTGTAGTTTTCACAGTATTGATGTGCACTGGTCCTTCTTTCAGAAATCAGTATTAAAAGCTGCAGGTCAATGTATTTCAAGAGGCTATATTAAGAAGGCTACTCACTTTTTTGGACCCCAATCGTCTGTCCTCGAGTCTCTCATTACTGAAAGAAATTTCTTGCATGATGAGCTCAGTACTACCCATAATAGCTCTATCCGAACAGACCTCAACAAAATAAACGCAGATGTCAAGCGTCCAAATATAATTAACAAGAGAGAAAAATGTATGGAATTTTGCAGAAAACTAGATGTCAGAACCTTTACTACAAGATTGTAGAAACTCGCTAAGAGCATACATAAAATACAATCTCAAAAAGAGGATAGTAATGCCCTCATTGACTCAATCATTCCTACTCTTCTGAGGTAGAAGACAAGGTAGCAGCAAATCTCCTGGCAGGTCATTATCAGAGGTCTAGTCGTTTATCTTTTGAAGAAACTGACAAAACAATTGAAAAGCGTTCTAGAAATTATACGCATGGTTGTCGCAGTTCAAATGGAGGAATTCTCTAGTAACTGTTTCTCCCTGGAAGAACTTTAACGCGCTATGAAGCATTTGGACCTCTCGAAATAAGCTGGCTCTGATGGCATTCATGGACTCATGATTGATACCTCGGTCTACAGGGAAGACATTGTTCGCTGGGCATATTTAATCACTCTTGGGGATGCGGTAGACTTCCCCGTATTTGAAGAGTGCTTTAGTTATTCCTATACAAGAAATTGGAAAGTCTGCAAACTCACATGAGAACTACAGACCTATAGCTCTGATTAGTGTATCCTGTAAGCTAATGGAGAAAATGAGTCTCTACAGGCTGACATATTATTTAGATTCAAATGACTTACTCCCTCATGCTCAATATGGTTTTAGGTGGGGTCATAGCACCACTGATCAGGTGATTTGCTTTTGTCAATGTATCCGAGACGCTCAAAATTTGAAGTCAACAAACCACACCGCATCTGCTTTCTTGGATTTATCTAAGAACTTTGACAAGGTCTGGCTAAATAAACTTATTGCTAAGCTTTATGAATCCTTTAACATTCGAGGAAGAGCCCTTGCTTGGATTTCTGATTTTATGCATAACAGAATGCAACGTAAAATACAGACTCATCAAAGTAACATATGGTAGCGCCTTCTCTGACAATTTTAGGCTATTTTATGGAGTCCCTCGGGGCTCTGTTTTGAGCCCCACGCTTTTCTAACTGTTTCTGGAGGGATTGGAGGAGGTACTAAATGGGATCTGCAAGATCGGTATATTTGCTGATGATATCGTTATGTGAGATTCAAACTCAGATATTAAATTGATTGAATTAAAACTTAACTTGGTACTTTCAAGGTTCCAGGATTTACTGCAGAACATAAATTAACCTTTAATGTTTCCAAATCAGTAACAAGCTTTTTCACCACTAATAAACATTTATATAACTACCACCTTCAGTTATTTCTTAGAGGTGCTCTCTCTCTTACGAAAAGCACCAGATGTATCTGGGCTGTGTATTGGACCCAGAATTTGCTTGTAACAAACATATTGAGGATTTGGTGGCCAAAAGTAGAAAACGATTCAATATCCCCAAGTATATTTGGCCATAACTGGGATGCTCATGCGACTACCCTTAGGACAACGTACATATATTTTGTGAGATCAATTTAAGAGTATGGTCTACAGATTTATTCGAGCGCATCAGCTCCTAATCTTGAAAAACTTGATCGTGTTGAGCAGTGTGCAGGACACATTATTACTGGTCTACGTCACGCCTGCCCTTGTAAAATAGTGTTATTTGAGACTGACCTTTTGCCACTAAATATGAGAATAGAACTTAGTCTTGTGAAATATTTCAGTAAATTACTTATTTATGGGGATCAACACAGAACTGCTAATTATCTTTTACATTGGAATTATAATCAGAGACTAAAAAGAGATAGCCTTTTTTCCCGTGCAACCTTTCTAAAAGCAGTCTATCACGATGTCGATCCACACTTCCTTAAGTCTTGTATTGATCCCTTGCGAGCGATGCCTAGAGTATACTTCCAACCGAATTTGTTATCAAGCACAAATAAATCTTCTAACACTCCTGAACTGCTACGTCAACTGACTCTTGAAATAATTAACAAAATTACAGAAGATGGCCTCCAAGTATATACGGATGGTAGCAGGGATGATCGGCATTGTGCTGGAAGTGGAGTTTTCATCAAGAGCCCTGGTAATGTCATCAACATTAAGCTGAGAAACCCAGATTCTTGTTCTGTTTTCCGGTCGGAACTTTTGGCTATTGAGGCAGGACTGAAAGCAATTTAAGAGGACTTGGGTTTTCGAGGCTTAGCCACATTTGGATCCTAACTGATAGCTGAAGATCTATTCAATATTTGAGTGCATGGCCCAGAGTGGGCGATAAAGCTGGAACGGTATTCTTGCAGCAATTTTGTAGACTTTCTGAGTAGCGAGACATTTACTTGCAATGGATTCCGTCCCATGTGGGCATATATGGGAATGAGGTCGCTGACTCCCTCGCAAAGATCGGAACAACAGGGTCCTTACCGGAAAATTTATCACTTAACTTCTCGAAAATTCATTCCATTAGAAAGAAAAGTGTGCGGCTCGCCTGGAAAACCCTTCCAGTTAATAACTAGTATTCTGGGGATGAGCCGGGTAGCGCTCTGTCCTTCAGGGGTGTTAGTGGTGATAAGACTGCGTTCCCCAGATTTACCAGTGGCCACCTTAAGTGCATGAAATTTGAGCAGCACCGAAAGGTCATTCCTATTTGCAATAAATGTTCCTCCTGTGCAGTTGTCCAGCCCACCTGCTCAGTTGTGTGGAATTTTCAAGGGAGGATTTCCTGCGCGATCCGGTCTTGTTCTTCGAATTTTTGAAGCTGTATGGACTCATGGACCTGGTCTAGCTCCGCTAGAAAGTTGAGGATGAGAAACAACAACAACAACAACAACACCATAAATGACTTTACGTTTTATACTGTTTTTATCAATCTTCCAGAATGCATTTTCACACCATAAATTTAATCTCGCAATTATTTTCAATAAATTAACACATATGTTAATGAACAAAAGTATGACTTAAAGGAACTATTAATATATTTCTTACCATAAACTAATATTTTCTATACATATGATATTTTCACATATAAATATATTTTAATAAATTGTTCACTGAGATATAACTAGAAATCATTTTCCAAAATTTTATGTGAAACATATACGCGTTACTTTTCTAAACAAACATGGTGTTTCGATATATACATGCATTTAAATTTATATGAGTGGTAGTAATTAATTTAGGAATAAGTATTTTCCTTTCTATAGTCTATTTGTATAAGTTTATATTTAAGTATATACAAACTTTCTAAATTTCGAACATTTATTTCTCTCATTTCTAAGTTATATTTGGAGCATAATATCGCAAGCAATTTCGTCGTTAATCTTTGGATGAAAATATTTATATCATAGTATTAAAAGATATTAATTTAAAATGTTACTAAAATGTTATTTATGGACAGAGTTGGACAGGACGTATTAAAGCCATTTTAAATGGGTACCATTCCATAATGAACTTGAAAAAAATATATCATTATAAAAAATATATATATGTATATTGATCTAAAAACGGATGCTAGAGACGGAAAGACGTATAGTCAGACAGATACACTAATTCAAATCATATTTACATTTAAAAATTGTTAGAAAGTGTTAAAAAAAAAAAAAAAAAAAAGCTTAATTTAAACAAAAATGCAATTCCAGAAAGTTTACAAAAGCAGCTTTAAATATAACTGAGTATTTTTTGTGCCCCTGTAAATCATAATGCTAATCATACAGTATTCAATAGAAAGCATTCTTTGGGCATATGAATAACACATTTCAATTTCATTAAGTTTTGTGCAAAGTAAATTTATTTAAATACGATTTATAGAAATACCTCTCACAGAACGAATAATTTCAGGTGTCCCTGTACACAAAACATTGGTAGTATTTACTCCATATTCAATAGAAAACGTCCAATAGTGAACTTGATTAACATTTATATTTCATTAAATTTGTGCAAAGTAACGGTAATAAAATATGATTTATAGAAATGCCTCTCGCATAGAACGCAATGTACTGGAATACTTTCGGGTGTCCCTGTACATTAACTAGTAATGGTAGATACACGATTTGAGAAAGGGAACATCAGATAGCGAACTCGAATATCATATTTCAGTTTCAAGAAATTCTATGAATATGTACGAAAGTTAGAGTGCTGACAAACAGACGGACAGACTGAAACACAGTCAGACAAATTGAAGTATTTAACCGCTTTCAGCCTTGTTGAAAAATTTTAAAAAGAAACAAAACTTTTAAAAATTAGTGTTTTTTTCCTAATGTTGGCTGTTTATCACAAAATTTCAACACTGTTTTTATGGTAGTCTTTACCATGGTAAATGGTAGAGAATGTATTTTTCATGGGTGAAATTTTAAATCGATTTTTTGTTATATTTACACTTTTTGAAGTCCCTTGTAACCAAAAATTATGTTTTTAGCGGTTGGTCTGCGTGCCTCTTATTAGCATATCTCAAGAAGAAATAATAGCAGAAAGTCCAAACTTGATATTCTGAATGTGTATCATATAGGGATACTACACCAAACTTTTCAGTGAAATGAAGCAAATGGTTTGTGTACAGGGACACTCAAGATAATTCATGTACATTATGTCTATAGGGGAAAATTGCAGGTAAATAGATTTTAACATCTATAGACTCCACCAAACCAGATGAAACGATTATATATATATATATATATATATTATATGCATTAAACATGTTTCATGTAGAATATGGTATGGAAATCATTCACTGTTCGTTTACAGGGCGACACAAAAGAACTGGATTATACTATAACAATATTTGAATATTGGTGGAAGTGTATTTCAGGTTGTGCAATGTGTTATTAATACAGGACTATATTTATGTGCACCATGTGGTGCGTACTTAATTTTCAGAGGATATACAGGGCTTCCAGTTATTAAGCCAAAATATTATTTTTTATTGATAGTGGAAGTGAATAACAATAGTATTTTACTACGTCCAGGAAAGCTGCTCAGGAATTGATAATGATTCCTCATAGCCATATTGTAAATAAGTTTTTTTTTTTTTTTTTTTTAAACTAAATATTCTTCTTGTGGTTTTTGTTTGTATATTTACACATTTTGAGGCTTCCTGAATACCGAAGTCATGTTTTTAACGTTGTCTGTGCCTCTCAGATTAAATTAAATATAAATAATTTCAGGCGACCCTAATTTTGTACTTTGAAGTTAATACGTTTGTTACTAGAAAAGTTTAATCAAGATTGGTAATTTTCAAGGAATGTTGCGTGTGAAACTTGTCTGGATAATTTTAAATAGATTTTTGAATTTAATAACAATTTTGAATTCTACGTAAACGTAAGTACAATAATGGAACAGGGGTTTGAGGGGGACAGGAACCCCCTCACATAATATTATCTGTCAAATAAAGCTGTTCCAAAGCCTAATTGGAATTGTTTTAACTTAGGTTTACATAACAGTACTCGTTATCTTACCCCTTAATCTCCAATTTGTATTTATAGTATTAAATTTCTGGGTAAGACAAAGTCATGTGAGTGACACACCAGGTTATTTATTAGGTAAATATGTCACATTTGAAAATTAGATTTATTTGGAAATATCGTCGCTAGGCGGGCGAAGACCGACTTGTATTTGACATAGAGAATACATAAATATAACATTGTTTGCGTTAGTTAATAACAGATTAAATAAATCAATAGTTAGAATATATATATCACAAAATCTGGCAGCCCTGCACTAATATAAAATTTAAAATAGACAGGAAATTGTACACCTTAGTCCTTACTATATGCAGAATAAAAACAGTATTTTTCGCTTTTATCGGATATATTATACAAAAATAACTTAAATATCTAAATTTTTCGAAAATAAAACTTTATGAGCTTTCATATCATTTAGCGAATACTAATATTTTTATGGTATCTTGTGTAAAATAAATAAATTTACTTTGGAAGTATTACTAAAGCGAAGGAAATCGTAAATCACAGAATAATCTCCCCTGAATTCGAATAGCGTTTTATATTTAAGAAAATGTTCGCGTTAAAGCCATCTACAGAACATAGATCTTTGGAAACGGTTTCTTTTTAACTGAAATTCGATGATTTCTGTTTGCTGAAAGGAGGCAATCGTTTAGTGGTTAGATATTATGATGTGTGACGAATTGTCCTTTTACTTGGTTTTTTTCTATCATAGCAATTTCCTATAATAAATGATGTCATTAATCGACGCATTTTATATTCTCTCTAGAACATTTCGATGCAGCATATGGTTCTGAATTATGTTGGAAATATTTATTGAGATTAAAGGCTAAATCTTTTGCTATATCCTTACTGACTATATATTACAAATTCTATAAGACAGGAAATAAGTAGTACTTCTAAAAATGTATATATTTAACCTGGGACTATATCCATCGGTTTAAAATGTTTTATGCTCTACGGGATTTTATAAAGAAATTATCTCTTGAATATTTTTTATTTTCAAGTGCAATTATTCATTTATTTGCAACAATCGATCAATAAAGTATATCTTTTATTGATACATTTTACTTTTCTTGGAAATTTTAACGCAATTATAAAATCAAAAATAACATTATTTACCTCAGTTATATAAAAGGTTTAGAATATATTCAATGCAAATAATTTTGAAAGCCTGTTTTTTTTTTTTTTTTTTTTTTTTTTTTAATTACTTTTTGTTAATTTATAGTATTTTATATGTATACTATATTTATATACAATAATAGTATAGTACTGGTTGTCCCATATGTCTGTAGACATTTCAAAAATTCATAAAAATTCAACAATTTGGTATAATTGAACGCGGTTTGTTATTTATCATAAAGAGTAAGGAAGGGTTTTTTTTTTTTTTTTTTTTTTTTTTTTGAAGAAAGAATAATTGTTTAAATTGTCGTTGATAGAGGGCGCTGTACGTGAGCAAACCACTTATTTCCGTGAAAAACATGCAAACGTTTACAGGCATATAAATCCTATTCTAATTCATCATCACAAATTACAGTTTGAAAAACGAGTTACCGTTAACTGTAGTTAAAGTCAACGGTTCTTACCTGAGGGAAAATATCTTCAAAAATAACGCTTTATACACCAAGTCAACATCGCAATTAAAACTTTACGTATGTACAAGTAGGAGGCAAAATAAGAAACAAGTGTTAATCGTAATACCGTGTCTTTTCTAGGACGCTGATTTACATATTTTTCGGTACGTATCCCTGCTTCACCCTCTATCGACGAAAATTTTAACTATATACACACACACACACATACATATATATATAATACAAAAAACAAACCCTATCACGAGGATAACTTTTCCGTAAACCACGTTTAATTCTATCAATTCCTTCAATTTTTAGGAATTTTTAGACTGTCTACATACTTAGAGAACAGCCGGTACATGCACTGTAAAGCTTTATTGTCAAATTATATTTCTACTTTTTTCTATATTCAATAGAAGAAAGTATTGGATTCGTAAAAAATTTCGACCTCGGATTTTTGATGGATTTACACGTTTTGAGAGATCTAGAACACGATTTGACCTTTTTTAGAAAATGTCTGTCTCTATGTGTGCGTATGACAAACATTTGTTGCGACTGTATCTCAGATACTTCTGCACAGAATTTCGTACAAATTTGTATGTAGTTACACATTGACATACACTAGTGCCTGTCAACTTTTGGTAAAATTGTTTAACAGCTTGCGTTACCATCCCGCTATTTAACATGGCGGTATAGGACAAAATTTTGAATAAATATGCATAAAGAGAAATATTTTTTAATAATCCTTATGAAATTTAAAAGAATTATATGTAATAAAGATAGTCAACGGGGGGGGGGGGGGGGAGGAGAAATGTGTATGTAGGAGCTTCGCCTCACCCCTTGGGGAGAGAAGTTCCCCCTAGAGGGTTTGCCAATACTTTTAAAACGAATGGTTGAACCATCGATCTGCGGTAATTTAAAATACAGTTATCATTTTTTTTTTTTTTTTTTTTTTTTTTTTTTTTTTTTTTTTTTAACAAAAAAAAAAAAAAAAAAAAAAAAAAAAATGTAATATTGAGAATAAATTTGACTTTTTTTTTTTTTTTTTTTTTTTTTTTTGGTGTCGTACTACTTCTTTATTATGGAAATCTTTTGCATTATCAAAGAATATATATTTTCTCAATAAAAATTTTAATAAATTATTTTTTCTAAGTGAATTTGTATAGGAAAATATAGAAGAATGTCATGTGGTGGCCCCAGCATATTAGTTTTGCATGTGTCATGAAAGTTAAAATAAAATGCATTTTAATTTGTTATATGACCTTAAAATTTTGTTTTACAAATATAAAGTACCTAAATGAATTAGTGACAGATTAATGAGCAACATGCTTATAATTTCTTTTTTAGAAAATTTCGCAACGTTCTCTTATTTATATTAATATGTAGTATGCTTTAAACGTAGAATTATGCATGCATTTAATAGCTGAAATTTTAATAAGTGTTTGTTGAACAATACATTCCTTCTCATATTTATAAGAACACTTTATATTTGGAAATAACTAATGTAAAAATAACTGTGAACAAGATTATACTAAGTGCACTTAATATATCTAGTATTCTAAAAACCAAAATTGCTATAATTTTTTTTAATATAAAACAAAATTAATAAAAAATAATCCAAATTGTGTTTTCTCCACGTTTTTAGATGTTCATAATTATAGGGACAATCCAGATTTTTTCGTTTTATTTAACTTACTAGTGAATAAATTACAGTTGACATGCGAATTTGTTAACTATTGGAATAGATTGATTCATATATAAACCTTTAATTTTCTTGGACGGACATTACTGATAATTCCTCGAAAAAAAAAAGAACGTTCAAGTAATGAGGTATGATAAATGTGTTTTTAAGTGGAAGGATAATTTCAATCCGCCGAATTTCTAATGAAATTCGAAGGTCTAAAATTGCTGAAGGAAATGGGATCAAACGTTCAACTGCTGGTTCGATAGGAGGGAGATCTGATGCAAAATCAGAGTTGTTTTACAGAGATCGAAGACTCATAATTTCTCTTACTGTTCTACTCGTAATGACTGCTGCTGAATTTGCTCGTAATTTTTAACAAAAGGTTCGGATCCACATATATGCATGTTTAAAATATTTAATAATATGTTAAAATGAATAAAAAAACCTATAATAATCAATCAGCATTTAATGGGGGAAAGAACGTCTGTGTTAAAGTTGAATAAAAACAATATGAAATGGTAAAATGTTGCATTTTCAGATGAAAAACATATTGTTCTTGATTAACCAAATGGTTTGAATAGTTACTGGCACGATCTGAAGATAGCGAAAGACAGAGCAGATTTTTTAAAGGCAGATACGAATTGGGTATTTTAAAGGTGGATCTGTGGTGCTCTGGGGAGCTGCTTCTACTGAAGGCAGAATGAATTTAGTAATTTTTTCTATTATTATGAACATCAAGAGAATATCTGCAAATTTTAAACGTGGAATTATCATATTTTTGTTAGATTTTGGGGGGTAATAATATTTTTTTGAACAAGACTTAGATTTTTACTCTACTTTTGGAGCAATAGGAAATAGTTTGAAGAAAGAAACTTCTGTATTATTGCCTTTCCCATGGCCTAAAAGTTGAAAAAACCTTAACTTATGATATTAGAAAAGTGCATGCAAGCAGAAAGCAATTTTAAATAGTTGAAATGTATTAAGAATATCATATATACGAAATGGTATTGAAACTAAATATTAAACAAAAATGTATATATATATATATATACCAGAGAGAACGTCTGACTGTTTCACCCTAAAAAGGACCCCATAAAAAATTAATTTAAATAATAACTGAAAAAAATTACTAAAATTCGAGTTGTCCTTATAATTGTGAACACCTGAAAAATCATCTTTTTACGATATTTAAAGTTTTTAAGATAGAAAAATGATAAAACTTTTTAAATATAATCTATTAATGAAATTTAAATTAATAAAAAATATATTTGTTTAAATAATAGTGTTCAGTGTTTAGTTAATATAGAAAAACGGGTGTCCTTATAATTATGAGAAGGAGTGTACATTTATATGCAATTAATTGGAAAATTTTTAAATTTTATTTATTCTTAGAAATATGTTGTATAATCTTAATTTTTTATATTGCGCATGCATTAATTACCTGAAATATTAAGAATATATTTTTAAGAAATCTACTTATAAGTAATTAAATAGAAAATTTCTCGAAACATATTTATTCTTAGTAAAATATTGTATGCTTTTAACATCATATTATGCATATATATTTTACTTGAAATTATTAATAATACATGTCCAAGAAATGTTCTTGTAAATAATAAATTAAAAAATTCCTGACTTTTTTTTTTTTTTTTTTTTTAATATGCTGCATGATCTTAAAATCATTATTATGCATTCGTTTAATACCTGAAGTTATAAGTAAAATATTGCTCAGATTTATACTTATACTTAAAGAAATGGGCTGAGCTAGGTTCATTCCTAGAGGGCCCGGAAACAAACCCTCACAATTTCGAACTTGTGCAGAGAGAAGATTAAGTGAGAAAAATATTTTACAGTTGGTTTGTTCTTATTAATAAGTTGTAAAAAGTAACTTTATATTTTAGCTGTTTTTAATACATGAAATTGCTAACAACAGACTGTTGAGTAAGATACTTATAATGATTTAATTGAAAAATTTCTTCCCGATGATTAATTCTTACTAATGATTTATTCTTACTTGTGATAAATATTTTTATCATTTGTTGCAGAATGTTATACTAGGGGATAAATGTGTAAAAGTTTGTTATATATATATATATATACATATATAAAATAAATTAAAATTTCTTAAAATTTTCAGAAAATGATGTTTTAAATTAAATGTTATGAGTAATGTGTTCAAAAATATTTTTATCCCATGAGATTTATTTATGTCATGAAAATAATGCCCATATTCAGTAATATGTTTTAATAATTATATCTTGAAAATGAGTTGAAAAGAAAAAAAAAAGAGCAAAATCAAGATATGACAAAAAATAACCATTTATTTCAACAGTAAATAAAAGTCACACAGAATGGGAAATATTCTCAATAGAATGCAGTCAGGTCAAAGAGTTTTATTTCTTCAAATATGACAGCTGCACGATCCATTTTTTGACATATGCGAAAGGTCACTTTTTTTTTTTTTTTTTTTTTCTGAAAGCTTTAGATCAACCTAAAAATTTAAAAAAGATAGTAATTATCTTTCTTAGAGTTTAAAATATGTTTAGATAAACGTAGTTTAAATCTAACAATAAAAAACGTATGCGATGATATTTAGTGAATAGTAATACTTATTTATTTATTTATTTATTTACTTTTCCCTTAACTAGCATAGAGAAAGTAGATGAATTTATTCAATTTAAATAAAAACAATTGAAAAATATTTTTGGGTACAATAAGTAAAATCGACTTTTTATTATAGCTTTAATAACTAGTACCTTATCACGCATTTTAAAGCGCGATGCAAAAATTTGATTTTGTAAATATACTTTCAAAAACTCTAGTGGGAAAACAACTACACGACTTCCATTATCCAGAATTACACGTATTACGTTTATTTTTTGGAGATGTGATCAGTAAAGGCAATGGGATCAGAAGACATAAAATTGACCTAACGAAAGAGAAACTTAAAATATTTCCGGTAAGAGAAACTTAATAAACAGGTAAAGACATATAAAACAGAGTTTACATAGCGAGTTAAAAAAATAAATAAATAAATAAATAAAAATGGTAGTGTTATTTTTTGAAACATTATTTTACGAGACCTAAAACAGACCTACCTAAGCAGGATGACTGCTAAATGTAACAATTTTCAAGAAAATCGTTAGAGCCGTTTTTGATATACCAACTTTTATCAAAACTTTGTATACTCAATTATTGACCGGAAAAAAATAATTACATACAAAATGATATTTAAAAGGGAGTTAATATGGCGAATTTGGAAAAAAAATCAGTACTGTCGTTTTTAAAGATCGTTTCAGGTCTCGCAAGTGCGAGACTTGAAACTGAGCTATTTATACAGAACACCCGTTAATTTTTCTGAACTAATCAACTCTATTCTTCGAAAGGCCATCTAACAGAGTGTTTATAAAGCATTTTTCAAGAAAATCGTTAGGGCTGTTTTTGAGATATGGACTTTTGATCCCACTTCCGGTTTCCGATGTTCCAGTTTTCCAATTGTCGCCAAAATTTGGAAGATTCATCTGTATACCAGACCTGTCTGAATTCTGAAGTTTCGTCATTCTATATTTATTAGTTTCGTAGATATGATAGCCAGACGACCCCCCCCCCCCACACACACACATACACACACATACACATTGAACAATTTCCAAAAACTATTTTTTTTTCTTTTGGACTCAGGGACCTTAAAACATGTAAATCATGTAAAATCTCGATATCAGATTTTTGGCCCGAACGCAATACTTCCATTATCTACGGTAGTTGGGTAGTGGAGACGATGAATTCAATGCAGCGATATTTTCTGGTTAAAAATAATATATATTTCCGATAAAGAAATTATCGTAATATACTAAAAAAGAGCATTAAATATTTTTTTTAATTAAATTTATTAGTTTTCAAAAAAACACTTTTTCCTAATTTGCATATTACGATTTTCAGTGTTAATAATAAATTTGAACTATTTATATTATTTAATGAAAGAATTATTAAAAGAAATTTTAATGTTTTTTTAATAATTGCAAGTATTCTCTGAGTTAGTTTAAACTTTATTGTCTTCAGCCTGTTTCTTTTTTGTGTTAATTTGTTGTCTATAGTTTATCATGTCATGGCAACTGAGCGAATCGAAGTCAAACTGGATATATGCGAAACGATTGTTAGACTTCCCCCACTTTACTCCTCTTCACCCTACTTATAGCTTTTTTATTTATATGCATATTTATATGCTTTTTTAATTTACACTGCTCGACATTGAAAAGGAATGATAATAACCAAGAAGGAATGATAATAACGGAATGAAATTTGTTGGACAGATACATTATAGTAGGAAGAACAATTGATTAAAATTTCAGGAAATTTGGAGTAATATGTACTGAGAAAACAGTACATAAATCAGCGACCTCCGTGAGCAATAACAGCACATATCTGCTTAGGCATTGAATCGAACAGTGATTGGATGACATGTACGGGTAGAGCACTTCATGAATTTTTAACACGATGCCACAATTCATCGATCGAAGTTACCGGTGAGTGGTTTGGGGGGGGGGGGCGGCAGTCGCTTTTCAACGATTAAACAGTCATTTTCATTGGTGCGAGATCAGGAGAACGCGCTGACCAGAGCAACAGTCGAACACATTCTGTATCAAAGAAGGTCAGGACAATACAAACAACTTGCGGTCGTGCATTATCTTGCTTATATATTGCGCTACGGAGGCCTCAAATACGGGGCAGAGCTATGGGCATTAACTCGTCAGAAATGTAATGGCTGGTATTCAGAGTGGCGGGAATCAAAACAAGAAGTAACCGGGACGTGTACCCAATGGTAAAACATACCATCAATCCAGGTTTTGACTCCGTATGCGGCTACTAAAATTCTGATTACCCTCAAAACTGCATCACTGATATGGGCGCCGTTAATGTGTGATCAACGATGAACCTGGACGCAGGAATGGCTTGAAGTCACTTTTCAGACAAATCACAATCCTGTTTACAGCATCAAGATTGACTTATCCGTATTTAATGGCATTATGAATAATGCACATTGCCAGCTGGGATTCGACATCACCATACTGTCCATCATTTGCAATGATGTTATGGGTTCTCATTGGATACACATTTCTATTACTTCATGTTCGTATTCCTGTCACACTGAACAGCGGCCATTAAATTTCTGATGAGTTAAGGCCGGACCCTCTACCCTGCATTTTCAATGTCGAGCGGTGTATATGAAAAAATTTCCGAACTCTTAAATAATAATTTACAAAAGAAATTTATAACAGTTCGCGTTCCTTTAAACTAAAACAATATGTTTTTACATTTAAAATACACTCGCCTTTAAAAATTAAGATACAAGCTGTTTTTCTGTTTTCTTCTTATGTGCAAAATTTTAATACGAATATAAAATTTGGATGTTATATTCGTTATCATGTTTTACATAACTTAAACATAAGTAATAAATTTTAAACTCATGTAACTTCAATTTTTCTCAAGAATAAGCATTGGGAGAAATACAAATTTAAACAATTTTAGGAAAGAAAAAAGTAAACGAGAAATGGCGTCAAAGATGCTTTACAGATAGGTGAAGGTGCAAAAGAATCCAAATGTCTGATTAAAACCAGATATTTCTCTTTATATTCTCTTTTCTGTGTTTCATTTCTTCTTTTTGTACGTGAATAACTTAATATATATATATATATTAAAAAAAAAAAAAAAAAAAAAAAAAAAAAAAAAACGCATGAATGAAAAGATTAGATGTTCGTTTTAAAATACTTATTTTTTTTATTTTTATTTTTTTATTTTCTTGATGCTTAACGTTTACAATAATATTAATACAATAAATTAATATTATATAAAATATTACAATAAATTAATAATTGCATTTTTCAAAAAAGTCATTTATGGAAGAAAAAGAAAAGTGAATATAGGAAGAAAAATCAGTTTAACATTTAGATGCATATGCAACCTCACCTACCTAAAATGCACCTTTCACACCTTTTCTCACGCAATTTTCTTTGCTAAAATTGTTTAAACATTTCATTTTTTTCAATGCTTTCTTTTATGATATATTGAAGTTATATCAGATTAAAAAATATTACTTATTTTAAAGTTATTTAAAATTCGATTGAGGATTTGATAACGAATACTCCGTCCAAATTTTATATTACCATGTTCATTAATTGCAAAAGAAATAAATGAGAAAAAAAACTGTATTTTAAATTTTGGGGGGTAGTGCAATTCTTATATCATTATATCATAAATTTTAATAAAATAACTAAATGAAAACAATTTTAATTAATTCTATCTAAGTTCTTTATTGCTCGAAATTGTGGAGGAATGACTTGAACTATTTCTGCGTTAGACAACAAGTATTTATGGGACTTTCACCATTTTACATAAAGTGGTGTTTGGTTAGGGTCACATGATAAACAATAGGTAGTGAAATGAAAAACGCATAACTATCAGGTTGTAACATATGAAATGTCCGATTTTCATGGTCTACTTAAAGAAAGAATATATTTTTACAGAACAAACTTTATTAATCAAATTAGAAACCATTAGCTTCAATACACTTTTTCCAACGAGAAACAAGTTTTTTTTTATGCCGGTATCATAAAATGTAGTCGTCCTGGAGGCAACAAATTCATTGAATGCCGCTTCAGCATCCTTTGGATTTCTGAAGCATTTCTCCTGCAGGAAGCTAGTTAGATGTTTGAAAAAGTGAAAATCTGTAGGTGAGAGGTCAGGTGAAAATGGTGGATGGTCTAAAACGTCATAGTTTTAAGTGTGCAGCTTCTGACGAGTGATCATTGAAACATGCGGTCTAGCGTTATCATGGAGAAGAATAGGGTCCTTACTATTGACGAATGCCGGCTGTTTACGCGTAAGTTTCTGGTGCATTTCATCGATTTCTCTACAATATTTCTCCGCTGTGATGGTTTCGCCTGGTTTTAGAAAGCTATGGTCAATTAAACCAGCTGAGGACCACCAAACAGTCACCATAACCTTCTTTTGATGGAGTTTCGGCTTTGGGAAGTGTTGTGGAGCCTTGTCAACATTCAGCTACTGCGCTGAAAGTTTATGATTGTCGTACAGAATCCACTTTTCATCACAAGTTACAATTCGATTGAGAAAAGGATCATTTTGGTTGCGAAGAAGAAGGGCAAACGAGATTTCAAAACATTTGCGTTTCTGATTCTCTTTCAATTCAGGAGGAACCCTTTTTTTTTTTTTTACTTTGTCAATCAATTTTAGATGACGTGAAATGTTGTAGGAGATACACCTAGTTCTTCTGCATAATCTCTAACAGTATTGCCTTTATTTTTGTCAACTATTACTCGCAAAACTTCATTGTCCACAACAGTCTCTGGTCTGCCCCGGTCTTCGTTTGTGAGGCTCTCATCCCCAGTTTCGAACTTTGCATACCAATGTCGAATGGTACGTTCATTTACAGAACCTTTTCAATTGCAGCATTAATGTTTCGGGCAGCTGCTGCAACATTATGCTTACTTTTCCACTCATACAAAAATAACACTCTAAAATCTTTAGAATTCATCCTACGATTAAAGCTATAAACTTACCACCAAATCACAATATTTTTATTTGAAACACATCAGATGAAAAAGACAAAGTTTTAGCTTTAAAATGATATATAATTAACGACTGTATCGAAAAAATTTATAAGGAATCAAACCTCAAAAATTTTACTAGGGAGAATCGGACATTTCATATGTTACAACCTGATACTTACAGGTTAACCTTTTAAGGAGGGGATGTTTTTTCGTACTTCTTACAAATAAAATTTCTCTCCACGTGAAGGTTTTGTATATTACATTTCAAAACATTTTCATGTATTAACCTCTTAGTTGCCTCGGGCGTATATATACGTTTTTCCAAACTACGAACGTTCATATTGTACTACTACTACTGAAACTACTGACACGGCTTGACCATGCAATAAAATAACCCAGGAAGTGACTTTTACAGTGTTTGTGGAGAATTTATTCATTTCGGAGTTGACGCACAGATTATGGTGGCACTGGAAGGTGAGTCTCGTAAATTGTCCTCGGCACGTAAGGGGTTAATGTTTACATAAAAGTTTACATTGAAATAATGTTGTTTCTAATCTACGTATTTAGCATACTGAATTTATTAATTTGAATTTAGTACGAGATTCTGTAAAATAATGAAACATGTAAGACTGAAATTTACAGAATACGCGGTGTTACAAATAGCAGTAAATCCCCTAAAGTTAAGTAATTTTTAAAGAGCACTTTTATTCCTATATACAAAAAAAAAAAGAGGGGGTGGGGGATTTGGGGACTTATGGCAACTTTAAATCCGTTACTTCTTGGGCCCGTGTTGTCATCGAAATTACACATTAGGAAACATGCATTGTTATTGAAGTTATAATCAAACTGGAGTTATATTAGAAAATTCATGTGAAAAAGACTATTGCAGGTCGGTTAAAATTCGAACACAAATTTTTAATTGGAATGGGAATCATGTATTTTCATTGGAGCTACACATGTGTGCATAAATCATTTTAATCTTTTAACAGAAAGTGTGTTAAAATTAACTTGCAAGTTTTGACTTTGATAAAAAAGCAAGCCTAGTTAAATAAAAGCATGTAATAATAAAACTATATTAACCGTGAGTCGCCGAAAAAAGACTAATTTCATCGATTTTAGTGTTAAAAAATAAAACATGAAAATAAATGTGAAACCATTTGGCTTTTAAAGAATTAATATGGCATTTGCAGTTATGGATTCTTACGTATTTTTCAATACTTGTGGTGGGACTTCTTTCTGTTTAAAGTTTGTATTTTTAGTTATATTAATGTTCCTCTAACACAATTTTAAATAGCTATAAAAAATTATTTAAAAAGGAAGATTTATGTTACAGCAGAAGATTTTCCTACTTTTTTTCTATGAGCTATTTGTATCTTTTCTATATGTTCGCGAGCACACATTAGATTGAGTAAAAAAAAAAAAAAAATCCTGTATGTTTCCTTCTTAATCAAATATTTTTCTTTATTATGTCAAAATTAATCAAGTGGTTAATCAAATATTTTTCTTTACTTCACTTATCTACTCAGAAACGATGAAACCTGTTTTTAACGATACAAAATTTCCTGTGATACATTAGATATTAATCAAACAAATTATTGTAATACTTGAAAAAAAAAAATATATATATATATATATATATGTATATATTATATTATACTTGAAACACATTTGAAAATGAAACATTAAAATATTTTAATAGTTATTCATAACTTATTAAATTTTCTCACAATTAAAATTGAATATTTAATTGGATTTTATAATTTTAAATTGCATCTCAAGATATTTTAATCCAATTTTGAGATTTTTTTTAATTAGTTTTTTTAATTTTTTTTTTTTAATTAAAAACCCATTAAGACTTTCTTTCAAAATTTTCTTTACCTCAATTTTCTTACCTGAAAGGATTTGAAAATTCTTTGATAAAGGAATTAAATATATATATAAACATTTTGGAAAAGCTAATTACCGTATTATAGGAGAAAATCAAATTATTAATAATTCTTTTGAAGTATTTCCAAAGTTTCCTTTTCAAGATATACATACATATATGTTTTCAAAAGCACCTACGTCTTAAAATTAATGCTATTTCTTATTTATTTATTTTATTTTTTCTGATGTAGTGCTTTATTATTATTATTATTTATTTATTTATAACTATATTTTTAATCTAAATATCATCTTTCTTTACAGATTTCACATTAGTCGTAGATTATCTTAATTAAATGTTTTTATACGTTGGCATAGTCAAAATAAAGAGAATCCCCATCTCTTTTCTTGTAATGGGAAGCGAGGGAATTTATATTCCTTTATTTTATTTTTTTATTTTCATTAATACTATTCATCAAAGAAAACTAAAATCATAACAATCTATTGAATTTTTTTCTTTTCTATCGAATAGCTAATTTATAACAAATTTAATTATAGAAATTATTTTGTAAAATTTTGGTTAATCAAAGAAAAAGAAATTTCTTTTAATTAACGGAATTAAAAATGAAGGAAAAGCTAATTAATAAAACAAGATAGAATAAAAAACAACACAATAGTAAAATCTAAAAGATTTTTAAGGGGAAAAAAGTTTTAAATTTAATTACATTTTTGATAGAGTAAGACTAATTTGCTTTCAAACAGCTTCAACGAATAGCTACATAAAATGAATGTATTTCATCATCTTATTAATTTTTTTTTTTTTTTAAATCTGGATAAGACTTTTTTTTAAACAACATATTGTACAATAAAAATAGTATAAAATGGATTATATATATATATACAAGATTACAGTTTAATTTCTTGTAAATCTAATTTTAACTAGTATGTTGTGGCCACCACAAGACTTTCTTCTATATTTTCCTATATACATATTCAATCAGTAACAATATTTAAATAAAAAAAAAAAAAAAATACGATTTTTTTTTTAAAGTTTTTTTTTTTCGTTAAAAGTAAAAAAAATCGATAACTTTGTTTTAAATTATCACAGATTTATAGTTCAACCATTCGTTTTAAAGGTATTGACGAGATCTTTCGAAAGATACCCATCTTGAAAATTTACCCCCCACGGGGGGGTACTTACCCCCCAGGGGGGTAAGCGATGCCCCCACATGCACAGAAATTTTTTCCTAGTTAGCTATTACTATTATCAATAACTCATATTAATTTTACAATCACAAGTTTAAAAAAAAATTGCATAAAATGCGATCACAGCGCCACCTGTTGAGCTATTGATCCCCAAATCTAATGGGCACCAGTTCATGTCAGGGTGCAACTAAATACCAAGTTTGGTTAAATTTCATTCATTGGTTCGTGAGATACAGCGTCCACAAAAAAATGATACAGACAGACACACAGACAGACAGACAGACAGACAGACGCACAGACAGACTTTTTTTTAAAACTATCAATTCGTGTTCAGGACATCCCAAAACGTGTAGATCCGTCAAAAAACGGAGGTCGAAAGTTTTCGCGAATCCAATACTTTCTCTATATTACATATAGAAGAAAGTAAAAAACCATTAACTTGTGTGACAGCAAAATCCCTGTCTGAAAGAATTAGTACGACAGATACATATCATGAAAAACGGCAGTTTTTCTAGTGACGAAAGCGAAAAAACAAACGAACGCGGCGACACTCAACGGAAAATACGAATGAAAACTGCGACACATATATACAGCTATTTTGAGATCAAAAACCGCTGAAATTTGAACCGCTGAAAGCCGACATTTAATATCTCAGGAAATATGGGATGTTTTTTTTTTCTGATATTTTCAAAATAGTCTTTTTCCTTCTGTCTGATCCTACCCTGAAATCGCTACATTTCTGCGTGCAATATATTTTGAGATATGAATTAGCTTATTTAAGTGATAAATGGACGGCCTATACGTAGTACAATTTTTTCTCGAATATGGCTCGAGCGAATGTTGTTTAATTGATATATGATATTAATCGCTTTTATTTGATGTGCCTGACATCTCCCTTTTCCCCCGGAAAACTCTTGTTTTTTTTATAACTCAGTTTGAAAATCGAACTATTTTTTACTCCGAAAATACCGTGATGCGGCAGTTTCGCGGACTTATACAGTCTTCTCTTTCGTCTGAAATACTCAATATCAAATAATCGTTTTGGCTCCCTCTATCGGGAATTGGGGTCAAAAATAAACACAAAAATATAAAAAAAAAAATTTATTTCTTTAATATATATATAACAGGTACTTGTATTTTATATGACATTTGTTTATCCGAAAAAAATTGTATTTATATTGTTTTCATGCTGATACGTTGTTAACTTTCAAAATTGGTTTTATTTTAAAAAGTGATTGCAACAACAAAAATTTTTTTCTTTATTTTCATAAAAATGACAAATAATATGATAATCATATGCAAATATTTGTAAATTTTTCAAAATTAGGTGATAAATCACTTAAACTACGGATTGTAAAAATTCTTAAAACAGAATTTGAAAATAATTAATTTGCTCATTAAGTTTCTAGTATATAGATATAAATTACAAAATGTTAAGCTGTAATAAAATTTTGAATAGATTAAGATTCTTTTTAAATTAAATTCATAACAAACTATACTACTTAAATATTTACCAGTATAAAAATTTCCCTTTTTAAAGATTTTTCTATTATTATTTATTTTTCTCTTTCAAATCAAATCTATACCTAAAATATTATTCGCGTTTTTTTCTTTCTTTCTTAAATTTAACAGTAGGGAGGTGGCATGAAAATAACAATTAAAACTACTCCAGAAAAAAAAAAAAAAAAAAAAAAAAAAATCCTCCTTAACTCGTATATACTTATTTCTTAGATATAATAGTGATATAAAATAAAATTGAAATTACCATGCACCTGCAACTTTTAAATTAGAAATTAGCTTAATAATTACTGTTAACACAAACATTGTTACAGTAACTTGAGTTTGCATTATATTATAAAAATCGTAAAGGCAAATTCTTTACGAAAACAACTTTAAATTAAACTGATTTAAACTCATTTTGTATTATATAAAAAACTAACTGTACTGTAGGACTGTTCTGTAGAATTTTTATATTAATTTAATTTCATCGATTTTCGAAAAGTATGTTTCCAAAGTTCATACAAAATCTCGCCAAACAGTGTCGAATACGAATTATTCAATTAGTTTTTATCTAGTAATTTTCGGAATTTCTAAAAACTGTAAAACATGTCTACGAGAATTTTTACTGAATTTTGTTTAGTTAAGAATAAAACAAATGTGTATAGTAGGGGAAGGGAGGGGGCATAAGGACTCAGTGATGGTCAAAATGTCTTCTACAAAAAAAAAATAATAATAATAATATATTTTGTTTGCCTCTTTTTTTTTATTATTATTAAATATACTGAAAATAGTCTCCATTATGTTCCTATTTCAGGATCACGTCGTTTGATCTCGTTTGGTTTATTTAAAAAAAAATAAAAATAAAAATAAAGAAAATAAAGAAAGAAAGGAAAAGAAAAAAAGAAATTGAAGCTGAATTGAGATAGAAGAAACCTTAGGAGGCAAACATTAAAATTTCGAATAGGAGGGGGATTAGAAGCTCATTTAAAGTTCTACTTACACTCATATTTAATATGCACGCTTTTTACGTTTTCAAAACTTTCAATGCGTTTCCTATACATTTGGGAAGAAAAATGGGACATTTAGAATATATATATGTACTAGCTGACCCGACAAACGTTGTTTTGTCATATAAATTATTTCTAGAGAATATTTTGCTAGAAAAAAATAACTAACTTATTGTAAGTGTGTAAGGATATGGTATATAAGTGAAACAGGTATGGAGCGCTGTGAACGATGACTGTGAATTCCGATTATAACGTAAAAGACATAATTACCGAAATTTTCGCTACTTGCTTCTTGCTACTTGCTACTTGGTACTTTCTACTTGCTACTTGTTACTTTAAACCTCCGCTGAATGTCGAACAGCACAAAATTTTATTTCATACGGCAAATATTTCAATTTATGAGAGAATCTCTGATAACAACGAATTTCACATGAAAATTCCGTCTTTTTTGAATAAGCTGTAACAATCTGGACCGATTTGATGAAAATTTTTATCAAAAAGTTATTACAATATCTAACATTATTACATGTACATTTATCACAATTCAATCAATCGATGCATGTGAGTAAGTGTATAGTATGAACGAAGTGAAATGTAGAGTTCGTATTAAATAAAAACTTAAACTCGTTTTAATTAAAGGTGAAAAAGTTGAAAATCAATTTATTTTATAACAGGTATATTTTTTTAATCTACAAAAGCTTGATTTATCGTAATGCCATTGGATGTACAATATTTTTGGTTAATCCTTGAGGAGTATACGCAAACAAATTCGAAGGTTTTCCAACCCTGGAACACGCAACATATAATTGGACGTGAGAAAAGCACGGATTTTCTATATCTAAGCCACAAATTGGGACCCCTTTGGTGACTTTAAATATTTTAAGCCATTTTTGCGATGAATTGAAATGGCTATCTCAATTGTGGAACTAAAGATCTTGGCGAGAAGCGTCCGAGCTACTTCGGTGCCAAATTTCAAATTTTGCCAAAGGGAACCGATACTAAAGGTGTTCCATACAAAAAATAAATAAATAAAATATCAGTGACATACACACGCACAAAAGTATGGGACCCCATTGGTGACTTTAAATATTTTAAGCCATTTTTGCGATGAATTGAAATGGCTATCTCAATTGTGGAACTAAAGATCTTGGCGAGAAGCGTCCGAGCTACCTCGGTGACAAATTTTGCATACAAAAAATAAATAAATAAAATATCAGTGACATACACACGCACAAAAGTATGGGATCCCTTTGGTGACTTTAAATATTTTAAGCCATTTTTGCGATGAATTGAAATGGCTATCTCAGTTGTAGAACTAAAGATCTTGGCGAGAAGCGTCCGAAAAACTTCGGTGCCAAATTTCAAATTTTGCCAAAGGGATTCGATACTAAAAGTGTTCCATACAAAAAATAAATAAATAAAATATAATAAATTAGCTACACAAATAAATTTGTAGCTTAGAGTGGTTGTTAATCAACGCGCGTGTAAATTTGATAAAAAATTATACAAAATACTCACTCCAATTCCGCACTAAATTTGCAAAATGTATAGTTTTTTATACACACTTCAAAACTCTTCAAACACTAATTACATCTTGATGTAATATTTCAATTAGGACACAATTTTTTGTATAACAATAATAACACGAAGTTACAAAATATTTTCCTGAATTTGATCGCAGCACCAACTGTCGGGACAAACTGGAATTACGATAGAATATACGCAAGCGAAGTGTGACGTCACTGACCGTCAGGGGATGCAAGAAAAAGATTTCCTATGTTAATCTCCCATTGGATTTTTTATAAAAAATTATTAAATATCGAGGAAAATTATTTCTCGATTTTAATCCCCGTATTTGGGTATAGATATGTATTAGTTAGCTTATGCATGTGTTAGATTGAGTTATTTTGCTCTCAAATTGACAAAATTTTAATTTTAAATTTCAAAACTCTGTCTTCCTTGGCGTTTTTTATATTTGGCGATCAAAAACGTAATACGAAAATATACATGCCAGATGTATATTTTCGTAATATGTATTGTACGAAATTGTTTCATATTATTCATTACTCTCTTAATATAAGTTGTTGAAATAACCATTATTTTTGAAAGAAATTAAATATGTTCGCCAGATGATATGGCGATATTTTTTTTCCGCCAAGGATGACAGAGTTTTGAAATTAAAAATTCAAATTTTATCAATTTTACAGCAAAAACAACTCAATCTAACGCATGCACATGATAACTAATACATGTCTATACCCAAATATGGGGATCAAAATCGGGAAATAATTTTCCTCGATATTTAGTAATTTTTTACAAAAAATTCAATGGGCGATTAACATAGGAAATATTTTTTTTGCATCCACGGACAGCCAGTGACGTCATCACTTCGCTTGCGTATTATTGAATATTCGATACTACGATCGTAGCACAGTCTGCCGGATCCAATGTGAAACATTCCAAAATCAACAACAATTTATAAGTGATAAATTAATTAAATAAACAATTTAAATTGGACTGAATTGTAAATCTAAACTATTCTCGAATCCACCTGAAGATACACAAAAAATTTCATTAAACTCGGTCCAGCCGTTTAGGAGAAGTTCAGTGACAGACACACGCACAAAAGAAATATATATATAAAGATAAAAACAAAAGCACAGCTTTAGTATAGACCTCCCCCCCCCTTGTCGACTTTAAATATTTTGGCCATTTTTGCGATGAATTAACATGGCTATCTCAATCGTGTAACTGACGATCTTGGTGAGAAACATCCGTACTACTTCGGTGCCAAATTTCAAATTTTTCCAAACTAAAGCTGTTCCATACAAAAAAAAAGAAAAACTGTTTTTTGATATATACAAAATAAAAATAAAAAATTCTAATAAATTCGAAATTATTACTATTTACAATTAAGGTGAAAACATAAAAGAACCTTTATAAGTTACATATAAAGTATCAATTAAAACGAAAAATTTTGTTTTACTGTAGAAAAGAAAAGTACTACTAAATTAAATAAAAATTTTAAGCTAATACCAAGTATCTCTATGAAAATATTTATTTACACGCGAATATTTTCATAGTATATTAATTTTTTTTCTATTTTTTATTGTTTATCACGCGAAATTAAAAATACTTTATTTCCCGAAAAAAATAAATAAACGTGAATTTTGTTCATTTTGGCATCAAATATATTTTTCTTTTTAATCATTTTAAAGTTAAAATGGAGTTTTTATTTAATATCTTTTGATCCAATTATCCGATTGAACTGAATTGTAAATCTAAACCATTCTCGAATCCACCTGAAGACACACAAAAAATTTCATTAAACTCGGTCCAGCCGTTTAGGAGGAGTTCAGTGACATACACACGCACAAAAGAAATGTATATATAAAGATATAAGCTTCTTTAAAAAATGCCCCAATTGCGGTTCTGCGCTGAAAAGCTGGTGGATGGGAAGTGCCGGATTCGATCCCATCCCGCATTCTTCGGCATAGCCGTTCCTTCAGTGTTTTTTCTCCGAAACTTGCATAAATACGGGCTACGACCCCTTAAAAAGACCTCACGGGGGGCAATGTACTTATAGGCCTAGGACCCTAGCGCAGTCAATTGGCCTTAAAACCTACAGACAACCAACCTTAAAAAAGTATCGCTGGAAATATTTTAAGTGATTATATTTAGAAGATATCTCAAAGTGCTAAAAAATCCTTATCATTTAAAATTTTAAAGTTAGATCTCTCATATACACTTTATACCCCCATAAACCAATTTTCGAAAATGAGGCAAAGTCCAAAATCACTACACTACGTTTCAGAAAATTCTTAGGAATTCTAAAGTGATTCCGCAATACTAGGAAGAATGTGGGGATTATGTACAGGATGTTTAATCAGATAGAATAAAACTAGATGCATAACATTTTAATGCATGTTTTTTAGAAAAAAATTTCTAAAAAGCGATTTTCCTATTAAAATTTCTAAGTGATCTAACTGGTAACCCCCTCCTATTTTCCCCAGCTGAATTAATTTTAAATCAAACAAAATCTCTCTCAAATTGATTAAGCATATTTTTTAGAATTATCAGAGTTTCCAAGGGAGGATCTGAACCTCACCCCAATAGTGCTAGGTATTTTGGAAAATTACTGTCATATCATTAAACAGGTTTACTTTATGCATCTACAATTTAAAAATAATAAAATATTTATCTTTTGTTCACTCGATTGACCATTTAAAAAATTTTGTTAAATTTTATCTAACTAAAATCGATGTGGCGAAAACTCTTTAGAAACTTATTCGTAACACTTTTTTACAAAAACTTTCGTACTCAAATTATTTTTTAAACATTTATTTTGAATTTTCTGATAAACTATCTAAAAAATAGTTGAATCAATGAGCTATATAAGAAATTGAATATTGAATAAAATAAAAAATCTTTTTTATTTATTTTTTTATTTGTAGAAATTTTTTCATTTTTAAAATGTACTATATTATGCCTTTGTAATGTTGCATGTTTCTATCCCTCAAAAAATATTCTTTCTTAAAGTTTTTTTTTTCTTTTTTTTTTTTTTTTTTTTATCACTTTTTATAAAATTTTTAAATTTCATTTAGTTTGTTATTTTGTTCGAGTATGACCTATAAAACAACACTTTTTATACAGTGTTATAACTCATTACCATGCTCCTTTAATTTTACGTTTTGATCATTAACCCCTAAAAAGTAATGATATCAATACAAAAAACCCTTAACGGGTTAAAAGTTTTTGACGCAGCACTGTACTTTATGGCTATAAGAATTAGAAATACGGGTCTTAAAAATAATGATATCAAATTTTCAGTGACGCTTTGATATTAATTAAATTATACATAGATTTTCTTATTTGAATTTGCTTTTTCCTTTTATTTATATTTACAGTGTAAACGTTATTTTCAACATAAAATAATATATAGCATTTACTCATTGATACCTTTTCATTCACATCTGTTATACTATGAAAGCATGTGTTTTAAAAGAAATTATATGAAATTCTAGTAACGCAGTGGTGTTACATTAAATGATTTGTTTTTAAATTTCACTGCAATTATTTTGTTTTGCATATTAAAGTATATGTGCACATTGAAATATTGCTTTTAATTTTCAAATACGCTGTCAAATATATTACTTTCATTAAGCTTATATTATGTACTGAAATATATTTATTTCAATGAATTATTCTATTTTTTGCGTCACGCCATCCAAAACTGTAAGTAAAATATATGAAAATGTTTACTTTGTGTCATTTCATGCAAATAAATTGAAAAGGCATGCAAATAGATATTGTGCTGCAATGAAACAAATTGTGAATTTTTTTTCAGTTTTGGATGGCGTGACGCAAAAGATAGAATAATTCATTGAAATAAATATATTTCAGTAGATAATATAAGCTTAATGAAAGTGATATATTTGACAGCGTATTTGAAAATTAAAAGCAATATTTCAATGTGCACATATACTTTAATATGCAAAACAAAATAATTGCAGTGAAATTTAAAAACAAATCATTTAAATGTAACACCACTGCGTTACTGGAATTTCATATAATTTCTTTTAAAACACATGCTTTCATAGTATAAGAGATGTGAATGGAAAGGTATCAATAAGTAAATGCTATAGATTATTTTATGTTGAAAATAACGTTTACACTGTAAATATAAATAAAAGGAAAAGCAAATTCAAATAAGAAAATCGATGTATAATTTAATTAATATCAAAGCGTCACTGAAAATTTGATATCATTATTTTTAAGACCCGTATTTCTAATTCTTATAGCCATAAAGTACAGTGCTGCGTCACAAACTTTTAACCCGTTAAGGGTTTTTTGTATTGATATATATATATACTGTGCATTGGGGGAGAGTTTTTACCAATTAAAAGCATGATTTAACCCCACACGGGCGTCTCAAGTCATACGTGACGCATTTTTTGACAGTTTAAATCATTTATTCTACGTTTTTGCAGTAAGTTTTACTTATGATTTGTTTTTCATTTATTAATTTTCACGTAAGTTTTCCCTTAGTTATTTTTGTTACATATTTTCAACTTTTATATGATTGAAAAAATATATTATAATATCTTATTTATATATATATATATTTGGAAGTTATACCTGATAGATAATTTGTTCTGTTTTTTTTTTTTTTTTTTTTTTTTTTAATGGATCTATTCTGTGCTTTCTAAACATATTTCAAATACATAGGTTAAAATTTGAGGAAAGTGTTCCATCAATATTAATCAAGTAACTAAAAGAAAATCCCATCATAGCAAAATATTAGTAAAATTTGCAATTTATAAAATAAACAGCAAAATTTCATAATTTTACGAAAGTCAGTTATTTTACATTATTGAATTTAACAAATTTTAATTTCTGTCTGTCTTGTTTAATTTTTACTTATTAATGTTTTAAGACTAAGTCTCGAATGCGTTGATCATTACAGTTACGGAAAGTTTATTATTATTATTATTAAGTTTAGACGCATGCATCTGTGTGTTCCGAAATACTAAATAATAATTAAAAACAAAATGTATTATGAAAATAAAATAGATAAATATATTATTCTTTGGAGTTTTTCTAATATTTTTTTAATAAATATTAGCTACATAAATAAATAGCTAAATTTTATCATTATTATGTACATAAAAAATCTTAATTAATATTACATTGTTAAAAAAATAATCTTAAAACAAATACGAAAATTTGATACATACGGGAAAATAATTTGTCATTCGGAAGACATATCATAGCACTGAATTGAAAAACATTAAATTTTCAATAACAAGATTACTTCCTTCCGTGAATTAATTAATTTCAACTTTTCTTTCCAGGAAACCTAGTTGCATAGTTGTTAAATACCTATTAGATATCCACTGATAATTTGGTTTATAGGAAATAAGATTTCTCGCGGAACGATTATAGTAATTAGCTATGAAAGTTGTTTTGTATTTGAGAAAGAGTTTAATATCCTTTCTTTTCTTTTTAAGAAAGAAGTGGAAAAAACAGAAAAACATTATGGGAGTTAGAAAAAGTTATGTTACTGATAAACATAATGTGATTGACATTATTTATCTTTTCCCAGTGTCATCTGTGAGGGAGTTCCTCACATATCCTTTTATTTTACCAAATTTATTCAATTATAATTAAAGATCTATTTATTCACAATTAGAATTTATTAATTTTTAATAATCCTCTTTAAATATGCCAAACTTATTTTAAATTAAGTAAATTCTTGATTGGAAATTAAAATACTTATCATTTTCTAATTTTAAGAACAAATTCAGTATTAAATACATTGATCTCTTTTTAACTTAATGCAATATATATATGTAGGGATCTAAACACAATTTAAATTTATTATCCCTTAAAGTAATTATATTTTTATTTCCATTTCACTATGTTTCCCAATAAATCTAATTTATATTTATAGCTGTAAATGTACGTTGGAAACTTTCCGTTATATCTTTTTATTATTTTATTTTATTTTATATACAGATAATCTATTTAACTGCAGCTATTAATGACCTGTTGTGCAGACATCATGTCGCATGAATTTTCGCAATATTTCTTAATTACTTGCACCTGTCTTTTCCAACGGTATTCGTTGGCGAATGTGATTTATTCCAAAAAGGGTTGCCATAATTTCAACCGTCATTTATTTTTTTAAATTTCTCATTGGAATAACATTAACACAAAAGAAGATGTGTTGGCGCCCTTGGCTTCAAAATGTAAAGATATTATCTCTATCTGGCAGTTAACAACTTGGCTGCGGGATTTGATTCCGTGACAGTTTGATAATAATCGCGGTCTCTTAAATACGTTGTAAGTTAGCTCTCTCTCTCACCAATTATAACGACTTCTATCTAAATTTCGAACCTTTGTTATTGCCCAGAGTTATATAATAATATTATTATTTGTTTTAAAATTTAACTTCAATAAACGTTCTATAGTTAAAATAATTTAGTATCTGTTATTTATTTAGTCGCAATGTACTTTCCTTCAAGCTCTGCAAAATATTCTAAAAAGGATGTTTTTTCACGGGGTCTTTTCCCCTTTATACAAATTGGTGCCTTTGCAGGTCGGAAGCTCGTTCGGTGGGAGAGAGGGGCGTTGGTTTAAAATAAACTTTCTAAGTCATCAGCTAATAGTTTTTGAAAATTGGAACTTTTGAAATACCTGCTTGATATCATCGGAAATTTTTTATATTGCTCAACTCATAATACTTCAAGACATCGTTGAGAAGAAACAGTATATATTTTCAATTATTTCTAAATAGAATAGAAGTCTAACACCTCTTACTGTAAAGATAACAAGATTGATTATCCAAAAAAGGATTTATGATACAATGATGGCCTAGTACAGTATTCTGTGATAGAACTTCCTTTTACCTGTGCCGTCATACACGAAAACACGCCGGCATATTTTAATGATGTCATCATAATCTGATTCTCCCCGATACTTGTCTTCAAGAAAAAGTGCGAATCGAGTTTTTTCGCCTTCCTGCTTTCTCGGCGACCAACAGTAAAGAAAGGAAAAGAGATGTCTTTTGACCGTACATGTGAACTGACGAGAATGACTTGCTTTCACCCGGTTTCTTATCTCTTTGCCAGAGTCATGATTTCATCGGCAGATCTACTGATAACGAGAAATCGACGTTCTTCTATCGTAGTTAATGATATAAATGTGTCAGATGTTGGATATTTCCTGCAAAGAATTTTTTTTGTAAATTTGAGACTTATCTATATAACTATTTTGACTCAATTTATAGAGACATTAGTAATTTTACTTGATTATATAAAAATTGCAACGAACATTAATCGCGGTTCAGCGGACATGTGTACTGCATTTGCCATCCACTTTTCGAAGGATCTGGATATTACAAGATAAGACTTTATTTTTTTTCTTTTCTTCTTTACTTTTAATCATATTACATTCATTTTATATATTATTTTACATTCATATTTCAATTATTTAAATACATATTTTTACTATGGGAATGCACGGATATTTGCAAGTAAATAAATATTTTATTAAGATGATAATTTAAGTTTGGGATATTTTTAGAATAAATAAATGAAAATAAATTTAGACAATATATCTGTGCATATTAATTCTTTCAAATTTTGATACAGGTGTTTATGATATATTTTATGTATATATTATTTCTGGAAATATTTTTGAAATAACTAATATTTTTATAAAGGTATGGTTTTGGCCAAAAAAAAAAAAAAAAAAGATATTTCGAATTTAAAAATATTTAATGTTCAATTTTTATTTCATTTTTCATACATTTTTTCATGACGATATTTGTTTATTTTAGTGAATATTATACAGGTTATTTGTGTCATTTTAAACATATTTTAAGTGATCAATGAATATATTTCCGATTATTATTTTTCTTCACTTTTAGTATGTAAATTGTATGATGGAGTTATAATTTTTGTTTGTCAGCATTTGCATATAATTCGCACCTATCTTTTTTTTTCAAATAAAAAAAAAGGAATTTCCAATTTAAAAATATTTGATTTTCGATTTTGGTTATTATTTCATATTTTTCATTCCTAATTTTTATAAAATAAATTTCATGTGTTGACAAAAAAGTATTTTTTCATAATTTTGAATGATAAATTAATATTAAATTTTTTTTGTGATGTAGGATGATTGTTATTATCAACTTGCGTATGCACAGTCAGTGATATTATTATATAAGAAATTTTGTTTTCAATTTTGAGTTTGAAAATGTTGCATATGGTGTTTTTTATTTATTTTGAGATTGTTCTAAGAAATAAGAAATATAATTTTTAAAAGAGAGGAGATTCTGGATTAATTTTTAAAATAAAAGGGAATTGAAGTTAATATATTTTTTAATTTTTCACAATTTATTGTTTTCCTAAAATTTTTGTTAAATATGCTTCATGGAAATCCAAGTACTATTGGTCGTGAAACTATGATGTTTAACATTTTTATATGTTTTTACACTTACAAAATAAATACATTAATAAAATGACATAATTTTATATTTTTCAGTATTTAAACATAATTCCTTTTCGGTATAAGGGTAATTTGTTTTGGTTATAATGAAATAGTGATGTATTTGCATTATTAAAAAAAAAAAGAAGGAAAAGAGTTATTCGAATTCCTTTGGCAGAACTTAAGCATTTATAAATTTATCATAGACATGTTTTATTTTATTTTTTAATTAATCTGCTGAAAATATTCTTGTATCATTGATTAAGGTATTCATTCTCCTTATAAATTCTTAATTTTTAATACATGCACTTCGTTTTTGTGTGTCAAAATTTAATATACAAATATTTTTTATTGTCAAGTTATGTAATGTTTCCGGAGGAAGAGCTTGTACATTTTTAAGCTCCTATGAGTAGCATTCATCTACATGCACCTCCTAGTGTTGCATGAGTTTTTACTTTCCGAACACTATAGTGAGGAAAGTATTGTAATCATGTCAAAAATCCGAATTCGAGATTTTGATGTTTCTATACGTTTTGAGGTCCCCTGAGTCCGTTTTCACTATTTTTACGATGATGTATGTATGTGTGTGTGTATGTGTGTATGTTTGTGAACACGCTAGCGTCTAAAGGCTTTGTTCGATTAACCTGAAAGTTGGTACGTATATTGTAAGTCACCATAGTACGAACTCTATAGATTTTGGTGAATCTAGCACTTATAGTTTTTTTACAGGGACACAAAGAAAAATTCTTTATCATTATGGCCTATGGGACCAAAATCTTAAAAGTGCGATAGCATCTAAACGCCTTATTCAATTGAGCAAAAATTTTATACCCATATTATAGGTCACAGATACTCAATCTGTATAGATTTTGGAGAATCTAGCACTTATAGTTTTTTTACAGGGACACAAAGAAAAATTCTTTATCATTAAGGCCAATGGGGCCAAATTTTTAAAAGTGTGATAGCGTCTAAACGCCTTATTAATCTGAGCAAAAAAATTGTACACATGTTATAGGTCGCATTTGCACCAACTGTATAGATTTTGGTGAATCTAGCACTACAGTTTTTTTTACAGGGACACAAAGAAAAATTCTTTATCATTATGGCCTATGAGACCAAATTTTTAAAAGTGCGATAGCATCTAAACGCCTTATTCAATTGAGCTGAAAATTTGTATGAATATTATAAATCACTGTTGCACTAACTATAAGCATTTTGGTGAATCTAGCATCTATAGATTTTTACAGGGACAAAACGAAAAATTCTTTATCATTATGATCTAAGGGCTCAAAGTTCAGTAGCGTTAAATAAAACCTCGTGTGATATATGGAGAAAAAAACACTCTATTATGGTTTTCTCTCTTTTGTTTGTTTAGCAATTCCTCTTTCTTTATTTTATCTACAAAACTGTGAGTTACTCAATGTTCGGAAAGTCGAGTGGAGTCACTCCAGATTTTTTTTTAGTGTTTTGCTGTTCATTTTATAAACAATATTTCGGCAGGACCGATATTTTTTTTTTTTTTAAGGATGATGGATAGCGACGCATTATTTTTGTGGAACATTATATTTTTTTTTTGACAAATGTTTACAATCAATTACTTTTGGAATGTGGTTCAGAATTTCCTTTTCCTACATAAATTCGTTTTGATGAAACTTCTTTAAATGTAATAATAATAACAGTAAATTGATTAAAATTGAGATAACATTAAGACAAGGGTAAATAAATAATATTGAGAACCTTGTCACATTTTTCTATTGAAATTATGCAGAATATTGATAGAAAAAAAATTTTGAGTTTTGATTTTATAGTAATATATTTTTGATTTCCCAATGCACAAAAAAAAAAAAAAAAAAAAAAGGAAAAATAATACACATACTTTTTAAAAGAAATTTTTTTTTGAGAGTTTTTCGAATTATTAATTTAATATCTGTATAAATTTGGAACTCATTTTTTACATTATGGTTGCCAAACAATTTTTTTCTTGAAATTATATAATTATAATACATTTACAACAAATGCATAAATTTGTGTTTTCACATTTAATTTCCTATTTATACACAACTTCGTAAAGATATACACACATATTCATTAAATGGTTTCGGTTACATACAGTGCCAGTTTGAAAATTTACTGATGTTTGTTAAACAAAAATATAAAAAAAAAAAGATTTAACACAATTTTTAATACACTATTTTTTTTTAAAGTGATGGCATGTAAATCTGACAATCCCAGCCTTGCCATATGATCACTTTCAGTTATAATGCACGTAGGTGCACTTCACACACACATTTTCAACAAATAATTTATTTTTTTTAATTCAAATGCGGTATTATTTAAACGCTGGCAACATTGATAACCAATTGCAAAGACGTATTATTACATGAGACTTAATTTTTCTTGATTATATAACTATATGGAATACATAATTTCATAGGGACATAATTTTCTCACACATACATTTTTTTCTTCTTACACAATTTTTTTTACGCTTACATACTATTGTTTTACATTTTATTTTATTGCCAATTTTCACTTCTACATGTTATACAATATTTATTTTCTAGTTTTTTTTATTTTCAAAATATATGAGATGTACACAAACATAAAATAGGAATTTTATATTCTCTATTATAACCATATCATGGAATTGATTTATTTTTTACAAAATACAATGTTTTCAATTATGTTTATTATTATAAATACCTACACTTACTCACAAATTTTTTTTAGAAATATTTTACATTTAAATCTAGCTTATATGCTAGCCCGTGTATTTGAAATATTTCTTTTATTTTTTTCACAATTACACACACACATTGTTTTACATATATACTAATGTTTATTATTTAACATATAATAAACCTTAATCTTTAAAAAATATATATATACACAACATTTTCTTATTATTACACATACATATCTTTTTAAATATACAGAGTTATACACATGGTTATTTCAAATATTGGAATTATTTTATTGAATATAAAAACATTGAATTTTTCTCACTTACTCATTCTAAATTTCATTACACATGCATACCTTTCAAATATTTCAAATATTGGAATTTTTTATTACATATAAGGCATTAACATTTTATTTTTATCACCTGCTCATTATAGTTTGCCTACACATACAATTTTTAAACAAATATGAATGGACACATGGGCCATATGTTTTTCAAATTTTTCTCGCTATTGTGCATATGTATATAGATATTTTTTGTGTTACAATACATTGTATATATTTTCTTATCACATAATTTTACTGATACATATATATAAGCAATATATATGTGTATAACACATGCTGTGTTATTTTTTTGATTGCTATAGCTTGCATTTAAAAATATATATAAAGTTTTTTTTTCTGATCAGAATATTTATGGCACCAGCTCATGGCTTTATAATTGCCCATTTTTATAATTGAGCTGAATTTTTGAAAGATCTTGTTTGAGCATTATGCATGTGATTGCATTTATATATATATAAATATATATTTTAAGTATTGCTCAATTACTAAAAGAAAAAGGCCTCTCTACACACTGATGTAGAAATTTATTATTATGTCGACATTCATTTTTATTTTTTTCATTAATAAGTGCACTTTAAAAAAATATACAAAAAAAAAATTAAGACAAAAAACCTAGGTACCTTACAAAAAAATTAATATAAGAATAAAATGACAAAGGGCAAAGAAATTTCATTATGGTTCAATTTTGTTCGGTTAAGTTTGTGATGCTGGTTTGCATATATTGCATGGAGTATATATATCCTTCACTAATATACTTTTATTTTCAGATTAATTACATGAAATGAAACAAAAAAAAAAAAAGGGATAATGAATAAAAATTTTTCAGACAAAATGACTGGAAGACTAAGTATAATTTTAATTTATTGTTTATCTATTAAGCAGATAATAAAATTTTATAATCATAATATTTCATATTTAAAGAAAGATATTTTATAGCTTCTTATAACACCCTTTGTATTCGATGATATCTAAGAATACTCAGGTGTTGTTTGTTTCTTTTTTTTTCTTGTGAAGTGATGGATTCTTCTTCTCCCAATGGCCGGCCACCAACGGGGTGAATGGATATTTATCATTTCATAAACATTATAAGTTTTGATATTTTTATGTAAATATTATTCTTAAATTTTGTTTTGGCAAGATATAGATAACTAAAATTTTCTATCGATCTAATAAAAATCTTTCTTTTAATTTTTTTTTTAAAAAAAGAAGGATATAATTTAATGAAATAAAAGTATTAGTCACACAATGCTAATATTATGGATATTTTTCCTTTCCAATTATATATTTCAGACGATTAAATTTTGATCAATCTTATATTATTAATATTAACTAATAATAATGGATTTTTTAGGTTTTGTTAATCCAGGATAACGTTTTATTTTTTTTAGATAATAATGATAATAATTTTACACACTTTAACTATTTTCATGTTGTAAATTGGGAACACTCAGTCAATTTTTTTCTTTCATCAAGTTAGGAAATTTATTGCAGGAGTGTGATGTCACGGTCATACTCCTTGCAAATTTTTGCAATAGCCACACCTTTTCTTCTTTTCACGAACACATATTTTTCTCAGAATGCTTGTGTGGCATAGTCATGCACACATAAAAATCAAGCCTCTTTTGAGTCACACATTTTGTTCGGTATGCTATATTTGGCAGTGGCCTCACAAACCACTTGCTATTTTGGCTGTTTGCTGGGTTCACATTTTTCTTCCCCTATCTTGGTGAAATGGCATGAGTGGTGCTCAATGTTAAGTACACTTTTTCTAAAATTTTTTTAATTACATAAGATTCTATTGTTGACAACACATTTTTTTCCTTTTCAAGAAGAAAATCATTTTTAATTTTTCTATATCACAAATATTTTTTTTTTCAATACTTCAAATTATTTCAATAGGTATATTTAATATATTGTTTGACGAGAAAATAGAAATTGTTTGATTTAAACATGATTGACAATAAAAGATCATTTCATTGAAATGTATTCTATGAAACTAATTAATTTACTTTTCAGAAGAATTGTATTACAATATATCAGCTGTAACAAGATCAAGAAATTATTTGTCACGACATTCATTTTAAAATTTTTGTGTGAAGAATATATGTACACTCATGTATTTCATGACAGTATCTTGCATGTGATTGACAGTATTTGTATGCTTTACACACATGATAATGGTTGTTTTGTATGTTTTTGGATTATTGTTTTGTATTGTGGTGGAGAGAGCTAGTTTTTTTTTCATGGCAACCGGGAGAGATATGTGAGGGAGTTCCTCACATATCCTTTTATTTTACCAAATTTATTCAATTATAATTAAAGATCTATTTATTCACAATTAGAATTTATTAACTTTTAATAATCCTCTTTAAATATGCCAAACTTATTTTAAATTTAGTAAATTCTTGATTGGAAATTAAAATACTTATCATTTTCTAATTTTAAGAACAAATTCAGTATTAAATACATTGATCTCTTATTAACTTAATGCAATATATATATGTAGGGATATATATGTAGCTGTAAATGTACGTTGGAAACTTTCCGTTATATCTTTTTATTATTTTATTTTATTTTATATACATATAATCTATTTAACTGCAGCTATAAATGACCCGTTGTGCAGACATCATGTCGTATGAATTTTCGCAATATTTCTTAATTACTTGCACCTGTCTTTTCCAACGGTATTCGTTGGCGAATGTGATTTATGCCAAAAAGGGTTGCCATAATTTCAACCGTCATTTATTTTTTAAAATTTCTCATTGGAATAACATTAACACAAAAGAAGATGTGTTGGCGCCCTTGGCTTCAAAATGTAAAGATATTATCTCTATCTGGCAGTTAACAACTTGGCTGCGGGATTTGATTCCGTGACAGTTTGATAATAATCGCGGTCTCTTAAATACGTTGTAAGTTAGCTCTCTCTCTCACCAATTATAACGACTTCCATCTAAATTTCGAACCTTTGTTATTGCCCTGAGTTATATAATAATATTATTATTTGTTTTAAAATTTAACTTCAATAAACGTTCTATAGTTAAAATAATTTAGTATCTGTATTTATTTAGTCGCAATGTACTTTCCTTCAAGCTCTGCAAAATATTCTAAAAAGGATGTTTTTTCACGGGGTCTTTTCCCCTTTATATCATCCATGTATTTAGGAGAGAGTTTAATATTATGTTTTCTTTCTCTTTTCTTTTTTTAGAAAGAAATGGAAAAATCAGAAAAAAAAAAAAAAAAAAAAAAAACATATCCTGGCCAGAAAAACTATGTTACTCATAAAAATAATGTGATTAACTGTCATTATTTATTTTTTCCCAGTGTGAACCATTTTGAACAAGGTATTGTCGTTAAAAAAAAAAAAAAAAAAAAAAAAAAAAAAAACTATTAGTATTTCCGAATTAGTATACACTTTAGTCGATATACACAGACACAAACACACATATATATATATGAATTAGGGTGATTCTTAAAAATTAACATTTAAAAATTTGTACGGGCACCCACTTATTTTGTTCTATGTATAAAACTAGTTGGCATAGGAGACTCTGCTCAGTCCCCATCATATTTATGTTCTCATAAATTTATAGTGTGAAACATATTATAATCATGTTAACCCTTTCATTCCCCGTGATGCCAATTGGAATCATAACATTTCAGCGTTTCTTTCTTACCATCTAACACTCCTGCTGGTTCAAAATGAAAAATATTAAAATCTATACACATTTTCCTACCGAAAAATATATATATTAGATGATTTCATAATCCTTGTGGATAATTGAAAATATATTTTACTCTATTCTGATAATAATATCAGAATCAGTTTCCTCTTTTGGGCAAATTAAGTAAATTAACTGTTTGAAATATTTCTTATTTTATTTTTTAATGTTTATATTTTGTATTTTAATTAATTGCTATATGTATTTCTTCCAAAATTTTGATATTTTTATCTATTGAAAAGTTATGGTTTTAAATGGCATCAATGGTTATATTAAACATAAACAAACACCTCTCAGTTGCTTTGTTAGCTATATTAATTCGTACTCTGCTATTACTCCTATTAAAAATAAATATTTATCTATATTACCTTTGGAAAAAAAATTATGACTAAATATAAGATTTTTTGTTTTATGGAGGGAAAATCTTGGGAATGAAAGGGTTAAAAGAAATGAATTTGACCGAAGCTTGATACACTGACAGAATGAAATCCCCGTGTAATAGGCTATCCACTGTTCACTTCGATATATTTATCTTATTCCAATCTATTAATTTATTTTATCAGGGTCAATTCCTTTGTTTAGTTTTCATGCTACTATTTCCAATGCAAAAATCCTCAAAATTCAAATTTATATGAAAAATTTACAATTACGCTATGTTGATAAAATAGCAAATTACGAATAATTTATGAAATTTTCCTATTAGAATACTTGCATTCAATCATGTTCAACCAAATATCATAAATGTAATTTTGAAGTTGTCTAATGTATTTATGATCCTCAAAATGGAAGTTTATGCTCACTTTTGCCGTATTCTGACATGTTAAGTAAATCGTAAATTCCAAATAACTTACGAATTTTTTAAATTGGAAAAATCATAGCCCAGGATATTCATCCAGTATCCTAAATAATATGTTGAAAGTGGTTTAACACCTTTACGATGAAAATATCCCTCAAGATTGACGTTTATGTGAAATTTTGTTCTATTCTGCCATGTTAAGAAATTCGTAAATTTCCAATAACTTACGAAATTTTTATATTGGAAAATTCATAGTCATTAATATTCATACCAGTGTCCTAAATAATCTTTCAAAAGTAGTCTGACATCTTTACGATGAAAATATCTCTCAAAATTGACGCTTTATGTGAAATTTGGCCCTATACTGCCATGTTAAGAAATTCGTAAATTTCCAATAACTTGCGAAATTTTCAAAGTAGCATATTTATAGTTGCTGATGTTCATTCCGGCATCAGAACTGATTTTTGAAAGCTGGTCTGAGATTTTTACAGTAAAAAGTTTCCATTTAATGCACGTTTAAGTGAATTTTTGTCCTATTCTCCCATGTTAAGAAAATCGTAAATTTCGAATAACTGCTGAAGTTTTTTAATTCGAATGTTGCAAATGAATAGGGTTCTTGCCAGTATCGAAAGTAATATTTTAAAACTGATCTGACCTCCCTGCAATCATTTGTTCGTGAGATATTGTGTAAACAGACTAACAAACTAACAGACTAACGGACTGACACACTAACAGACACCCTACAGACAGACACCATACAAATTTTGTCATTTTCAGATTCCTCACACCTGAAAACGTGTAAAAAAGTAAAAAAACCGAGGTGGAAAATTTTCACGATTACCTAAGTTCCCCATACCTATAGTAAGATGGGGAACTAATAAAGACTAACACAAAAATTTAAAAAAATTTAAAACAAGTTTAAAGGGTCGCTACCACGGTTAAAAAAAATTTTAATTGACATATTTTGTAATTTAATTATAATTTTTTAATCCAAATTCTTATTCATCGCTAAATTGAATAATTATATGATAGTAGAATGTAAAGACTGTCATTTGTTTCTGGTTTCTAGTTTTTTTTTTTTTTTTTTTTCCGGAATTTATGCCACATTTAAAATTTTTTATAATTTTTGGCGTTTTGGGCGACTTTTCAACGGGTCTGCGCAATACCGGCATGTCAAATAATTTACCATAAAATAGTGCGGTTATCAATTAAAATAATAATAATAATAATAATAGAAAATAATAATGGAATAATGCAATTCATTATTTCAATAAATAATTGGATATTAAAATTAATTTCATAAGGATTAAATATATAGTTATTGTGAAGACTTTTGTAATTGTTTTTTTTTTTTTTTTTTTTTTTTTTTTTTTTTACAAAATGGCGCTTTTTTTTATATATTCGATAGTCCTCTACTGTTACAGCAGCCCTTGGTTTCATCGGAAACAGCTGAAATTCGGCTAATGTGTAGACAATCGACTAGATATTATAGTCCAATATATTACAGTCGGCAGCAGAAGTATCCGAGCACTAGCAAGCAATAATCCCTACCTAAAAAAAAGTACACTTGATACAGCTTTGTTAAATAAATCCTTGTCGAGTCATGTTCTTTAGTCAGTCTAAGAACAAGATTCGACAAGGATTTATTTAACAAAACAGCTTAAGAGTACTTTTTTGATACTGGAATTATTGGCTAGTGCTCGGATACTTTTGCTGCCAAATGTCCACAATTCATTCGCCAAACCTGTTTTCTACAGGCAAACCGACATTCCTCTTCCACCAAAGTAGGCATTCAACCTCCTTGAAAGCAGATTTCCACCAAACAATTTAAAACATGCAAAATTTTAACAACCAGTTGCCTAGAAAGCGATTTTCGCCAAAAAAAGGTGCAAAAACTGCAGTGATGTTCGCAAATTTATCTCTATAGCAAGTATAGGGAATCCGAATTCAACTTCTATCACTACACAATTGGGCAGACAGTAAGCCTCAAAATGTTCCCAGATAGTGAATGGAGTTGCGTAGAGTGTTACTGCGCTGTGCAGTTTAAGTTTTTTTTTTTTTTTTTAATCAGACATGCTGTCTTATAAACAAAATTCCCTATAAAAAAAAAAAAAATAAATAACACTCTGATTAACAGAAAAAAGAGAGAGAGAGAGAGAGAGAGAGAAAACACACCTGTTGCCCAGCATAGTAACACACTGCACTACTCCATTCACTATTTGGAAACACTTTGAGACTTACTGTCTACACATAAGCCGAATCACAGTTGTTGCCGTAGAAACCAAGAGTTGCTGTAAGAGTAGTAGACAATGGACTACTAATACACAACGAAAGAAACCATTTTCTAAAAAAGAAAAAATGCATGTAAAAAATCGGCAATTGTTATAATAAATATTTATTTATTTATTATGAAAATAATTTTATTACCCAATCACTTATTAAAATAATGAAATGCATTACTGCATTGTTATATTTTCTTATTTTCCTTAATTTTTAAATTATTTTCAGCACTGTTTTATGTTAAATAAGCTAACCTGTCGCTATTGCTCAGGCCCGTTAAAAAGTCGCAAAAAACGCAAAAAATATTTAAAAATTTTAAGAACGCGACATGAATTCTGGAAAAAGCGCTTGAAACAAATGACAGTTTTTACATCCTAACATCATATTATGACTCAATTTAGCGATGAATATAAATTTGTATTAATTATTTATACTAAATTACAAAATATGTCAATTTTGTCAATTTTTAATTTTTTTTAAGCCTTGGTAAAGACTCTTAAAACTTATTTTAAAATTTTGACATTTTTGTGGAAGTCTTTATTTTATACATAGAACAAAATAAGTGGGTGCCCCATACAAAAATTTAAATGTTAATTTTTAAGGACCACCCTAAAATATATATATATACATATATATATATATATATATATATATATATATATATATATATATATATATATGTATGTATATGTATATATATACAAAAACTTCTATAAGAAAATATTAATAAACTTTTGTTAAACTTGAATAAATGGAAATATAGAAAAGCAAATTTTTGAGTTAGAGAACTTACTTTTATTGTATTGTATTTTACTTTTATTTTTTTATTAAATCAAGCAAATTTTCTGCTTATGTAAGATTATAAAGACAAATATTAGTTTGGTAATTATAAACACCATCAGTAACTATAAATATGCTGCTTTGAAAATTTCGCACGTTATTGGAAATTTACGAATTTCTTTACATGGCAGCATAGGGAAAAATTTCACATAAACGTCAATCTTGAGGGACATTTTCATCGTAAAGATATCAAACCACTTTCGCAATGTTATTCAGGATGCTGGCATGAATATCATAGACTATGATTTTTCCAATTTAAAAAATCCGTAAGTTATTTGGAATTTACGATTTACTTAACATATCAGAATAAGGCAAATTTGAGCATTAACTTCCATTTTGAGGATCATAAATACATTAGACAACTTCAGAATTACATTTATGATATTTGTTTGAACATGGTTGAATAAAAATATTCTAATAGGAAAATTTCGTAAATTATTCGTAATTTACGATTTTCCCAACATAGCGAAATTGTAAATTTTCCATATAAATATGAATTTTGAGGATTATTGCATTGGAAATAGCATGAAAACTAAACAACGGAATTGACCCTGATAAAATAAATTAATAGATTAGAATAAGATAAATTTATCGAAGTGAACGGTGGATAACCTATTAGGCGGGGATTTCCTTCTGTCACTGTATCAAACTTTGGTCAAATTCATTTCTTTTAACATGATTATAATATGTCTCGCACTAGAAATTTATGAGAACATAAACATGATGGAGAACTGAGCTGAGTCCACCTATGTCAACTAGTTTCTGCAATCATTTGCCGTACAGAGTCAAACTTTGAACGGCAAGCAACATTTGTCAGGTCGTCTATTACTATTATACTCTTTAAAGGATTAAAATTTAAAATTGTAATATCATGTTTAGCATGTGGTTGTTCGAACAGACAACCTTTACACACTTTTACTTTGAAATATAAACATATCACATGCTTCCTGCCGTGCAACGCTCGGAAGACAAACCTTCCATAAACGGCACGCAAAAACCGGTCTAGCATTTCCTCCAGTTGTTCTTCAGCTCAGTGGTATCAATACATTACTAGATCTAATTCATTCCTAATCCAATTCTTCTTACCAGACTTATTCTGCAACATGATATAAAATATCCGATTACTGAACGATACAACTAAGAAAATAGTAATAATAATAGCATTAAAAATAAGCAACATTTTCAATGTTTTTCTAAATATCACCAACGATTTTTTACACGTTTTCATTTAACTTGGTACATTGTTTGTTTATGTTTGGAATGCTGTTCATTTATGTGTGTGCATTAAATCTAAGAATTAATTTTTTACATACTGTCTCTGATCCGATTGAATTGAATTTTTGCAAACTCATCTAAATCAGATGATAATAAAAGATCAGTCTAACAGACTTTATGGTGGGATGTTGGTGGCCCTGGACCAACAACTGAAGTTTGAAATTTATTTTAGAATTTTAATCCACTTCCTGTCGTGCGATGGAGCCGAAAATTTGCGTGCATGTGCAATTCTGACGACAATACATAGTCAAGTACTACGAAATTATCAGTAAGCTGATGGTCTGGTCCCCAATTCCTGTTCAAAATTTATATTTGAATTTTTACCCATTACCGAATGAGCTAAAATTGTGTGTGTATGGTAAAGCTCCGAGAGATTGCGTGGTAGGTGAGTTCACAGACTAAGGAATTACCTAGACCTGGCAAGACGACTATCTGGTATGGGGGAAAAGTGAAGTTACTCAGGTGCGTGTACTAATATGGCTGCTCAGTTACAGTTGAGACTTCCCTTTTAGAACGGTCTTGCCGGGTCTAGTTTATGCTGACCAGATCATAATAGAGAAGCGTTAAAAAATGATACAATTATCCAATTACGGATACATTTTTTCATTCTTAATAAATAAGGACAAAAAATAAATTATTATTGATTAATAATTTACTTTCTACGATTTTTTTTAAACTTAGGTAGGTAGGTAGGTTGGGTTTAATGTCGCACTAGTACTGCGTTATGGGTAATTGAAGATGGTCTGGGACGCACCGCTAGGAATGGTCCAGAGACATGCCATCAGAATTTTGATCCTCCACGGAGGGGAAGGCTCCCCCACTTCGGTGACTCCCAGAGGTATAATTTTGATGGGAACATGGAGGACATTGTGGCCACGACGGATTTTACGTGCAACAGTCACCATTAGTGTACACGGCGATCTTTTGCTGGCTCGAGTATCGAACCCGCAATCTTCCAATTACGAGCTCGGCAGTTCAAAATAGTTTCAGAAGCAGTTTTATTTGACATATATTTTTGTGTGAGAGGGGCCAGACCCCCCTTTTGAAGCAGATAGTTCTTAGTCTAAGAACATGATTCGACGAGAATTTATTTAACAAAACAGTATTAAGTGTACTTTTTTCATAGAGGAATTATTCCTAGCGTTCGAATAATTTTGCTACCTACTGTACTTCTTTTTCTCCCCATACCAGATAGTCGTCTTGCGGTCTAGTTTATTCCTGTTTTTGCTCTTCCTAATATGGCTGCTCGGTTACAGTTTAGGCTTCACTTTTAGAACCGTCTTGCCTAGTCTAGTGATTCCTTAGTCTGTGGGTGAGTTTGTGCTCATAGAGTATCGGAGGGAAAGAGTTGAGTGGACGAGTTGCAATTTTAGGTTGTAGTAGAACATCAATAGTAAAGTGTCGATTTGAATTTGCATATTGATTGCTTCAAGAGTTTAAGACAAAACGTTAATTTGTCTCGTTCTCAAAAATAAATGATTGAATCTTCATAACCCTTCCTAATAATTTCATTACAATGGTAGTATTACAAAATAGTTTTAATTTAAACAATTTTTCGTAAGCTACTAACCTAGACTAACAGTACGAGCACCATAATTTTCTATAAAAACGAATAAATATACTGCGCTGCAAAAAAAAAGAAAAAAAAATCGAGCCCTGATATTATTTTTCGCTGATTCTTATGTAAAATGCCCTCCTAAATCCGAATATGACTTCCATTTTGCCCAGTCACTCACCGTTTTCTGGGAAAACCACCCACTCCCTCAATTATCATCACTGTTCTGTAATACTATGACCATGAATTCGATTTCGAGAATGAAAAAGAATTAATTTAATACCTAAAAACAAACAAATATATCTATATATATATATATATATATATATATATATATAATGTTTAATAAATAACATGAATGATAGATAAAAAAAATATAAGAAATATACATAATTTCAGTGGCAAATCCCCCCCCCCTCTTTAAATTTTCCCCTTGCCATGCTTTAGAATTTTCCAACTCTGTAGCTCTCAGAAGATATTCAACAGTTAAAATAATTCTCCCCCCCCCCCTAATAATTAAATTTTTAGCCATATAATCACCAAAAAGTGATAAAAATAGGGGGGTCGTCTCTAAAAAACAGTGGATGATAGGGCAAAATGGGCGTCATATTCGGAATCAGAAGGTCATTTTGCATAAGAATTTGGAAAAATGGTGTTGAGGACAATATTCATGCCGAGCAGTGTTATTTAATAAAAGACTACGCAATCTCTACAACCAGAATGGGAGAGTTTGTGCTTCTGCTGTTTAGGACAGATCGAGCATTTATTTTTATAAAATGCTATACTAATAGAGATTTCGCAGCTTATTGGTAATGACAAGACAATGAGGATGAGTTTGTTGAATATCTGGAACTGCATCAGGAAATAACTTAGACAAGTGACTGGACTAGTTTAACCCACTCGCGACGGTGCATTTCATAGGAAACAGTTTCTAGAATCTGAAATTGAACATTGTTCATGAGTGGCACGATCGGCAAAAGCAACACCTCTGATGGGATTTACCTTAAGAATGCTGTTAGACTATGAGAAATTTATCGCAAAGTATTTAAATATTATTGTATATCTATTTATTTTTGTAATACTTCCAGGTATAATGCTCTAGTTTTGTGCAGCTGTCGGTTGATTAAATAGAAGAGATAAAACTAAATGCAAGCTAAAAATATCAGCCTACTCAATCATCTTTTTAAGTAATGTAATCGTTTGAATTTCAATAAATTAAATACATTAAATAAAGGTAAAGGACTTTAAAACGTAAAATATTTTTTGGCGGAAGGTTTTGAGGAAAATACTTTAATAAGTAGTAAATGGTAGGCGAAATATGGGCTTAAAAATGGGTGGGATTAGCCACATAACATTGCACACACGGTGTGCTAACTTTTTTTTTTTTCTTTCTTTTTTTCTTGGAAATGCCTGTTCGAGAGAGATACACCGTCTGAAGCAGGCTTACTTATGGCAGGTGGTTGCACAATAACTTCATCATGTAGAATAATAAGTGCAATGGAATAATAAGTGCAACGACAGATTCGGTCAGCAAACAGGAAACCATTCTAGCTGAAAAAGAAATGTACTTATTTTAAGTTAAACGTGTTAACTAGTAACTTAATATTATTTTCTGGTCTTGTCCTTCATCTATCTTTGTCCTTTTTTCTGTTTATTTAATAATGTTTCTTTAAATAATTTATTTGTAGTTATTTTTAAATTTCTTTTATTTTTTTCTGATTTTTTTAATATTGAATTGAAATATCCATTCCCAATACAAACTTTTTTCTTGTTTACAAATACCTTACAACAATGTCATTTAAGTGAATTATTATTATTGGTAATGTAATTTTAGTCAGAATTAAGCGCAATCACTCCTAACTTATAAGGAGAAGTCGCGCAAAATAGCTCTGTTGGTTTTATTGCTGCTGCTGTTTTAAATTACAACAGAGCAGCAAAATAGCAATGGAAATGCATAGAAGAATGATCGGTTAAAAATTATGCAACAACAGTTTAGCAAACAATTAATATTTGGATTTTCAGATGGTTTTATTGAATTGTGCGCAAACTCTCCTATATTTACCTTATTATCCACATGCAATGAGTTGGATATTTTAGAATAAAATAAAATCGTGTTTTTGTTATTGCTTTTTTAATTTATGTATTATTTTATGCATCAACAATATTAAATACAAAATTGCTAAATATATTCTGATTTATTTTCATTTATAAAACATACTTAAAAAAATATAAAACACAATAAATATTAAATCATTCTTTTGAGCCGTTCTTTTAAACATAAATTTATTTGAAAAAGCGGTGAGTTTTCTTTATTTTTAAGATTCATTAAAGATATTCGATAAATGCATACATTAAAGAAACTCTTTTTTTCTGAATGAAAATGTGATGATATATTTGTATTATAATACTGTCTTTGTATAGAAAAGTATTTCTAGGAAAAAAAAAAAAAACTTTTTTTTATAAATAATTCTTTAAAAATACCTATAAATATTTCTTTTAATTAAAATGTCAAATATTTTTTTTCCAATATATTTGCATATATATATATATTAATTTTGATTAGCTTTAAATAGGAAAAATATACTTTAAGATTTTTTTAAATATAAAAATAGAAACACTCTTTAATATAGATTTTCTATAAGTGATAAATTAAAATGTTCATGATACTTAGGAAAAATAGTATTGGAGTTTTTCAATAATAATCTGAAATAACACATATATACCTTTTTGATTTTTGTATATATTTTTAATAAAGAAACACTGAGATTTTTTAAACAGTTTCTTTTTTTTTTTTTTTTTTTTTTTTTTTTTGGGGGGGGGGGGGGGGGGTTGTTGTTGTTTGTTTGTTTGTTTTACTTTACATATTACATTAAGTCTTCATTTTTTATATTAAAAAAAAAAATAATAAAATACAAGCATACATACGTTTAATACGTTGAGTGTCCCTCCAGTGTTGCCAGATTTTTCGACTTTTTAATTCATCAGTCACTCAAAATTTTAAGAAGGGATATTTGACACACACGAACATAATAGACATTAATCTTCGAAATGATTAGGGAACCGTCACATTTAAAATTTAGCGGTTGATTTTGAATAAAAATGTTGCAAGCTAGAACAGTGAATACTTAAGAAAAGTAACGTGTACATGTGTTGTTTTAGTATAAAGTATCGCTAATTAAAGCGATTTCCTATTCATTATCTTGTAATATTTATCATCCAAGCTGATTAAATTGGAGCGTTTCTGGTAATTATTATTTTTGTATATTCTAACTGTTCTAAAAAAAAAAAGAGTGCGCTGAATTTTAAATCGCCATTTTACATATCTAGGCATCAAAAATATAGATTAACTACTCAAACATTGTTACTATACGAACGTGTTTAAAAGCATTCTAATTATTAAAAGTTTTATAGTATTTTGATATAATAAGTATAAAACTTTGAATAAAAACCATAAAATGCAATAAAATCCCAACAATTGTTCCGGGTCGAAAAATCACATGACCCTTCGTCAGGCGAAAAAAGTAGTGCTGCAATCTAAGCGGCAACCCGATACAATTGTTGCGAGTTTGTTGCATTTTATGGTTTTTATTTCAAAGTTTTGTACATATTACTTTAAAACGCCAGTCCTGTGGTACTTTCTTATTATTAAACTTTGATATAGTTTAATGCTTAACCGTATAGAGTGTAAAAAAATTATCCAGTTGAATATCAGAAAAATTCACAGAGATATTGGTGATTAAATGAGCTGTTTCCTAAAAAGATATTTACTATAAGGGGTCATTCGAAAATGTAAAATTAATTCAAAATAAAGAGATATTAATTTTCGCTAAATTTGTCTACAAGTATTTAAGAAAATATTAATGTTAAAAGTGATATTTTGAAAATTTGGTTACGTAATTCCGTTTAAATAAAACTGTAGATAAGCATTTTTTCTTAGGTGAAACTTTTGTGCCCGCAACCTATTCTAGAAAATAATATTTTTTTATATAAGTAAATTGGATGAAATTTAGGAAAATTTTCCAATTTCTAGAATATAAAATAAAATTTAATTTTAAGGAAATTTAAATATTATATATATATATATATATATATATATATATATATATTAATTTCATCATTTATTTATCATTCTCTTATAAAGGTTAAATAACAATTAATAACGAGATAATGTTAAAGGGTATATAGTTAGTCAAGCATGAGATTGGATTTATTACTGCTATTAGATTTTATAGAAATTTTATCTTCACCAGGAAATTAAACTGTATTTTCTTTTCTTTCTTTAAAAAAATATCACATGAAAGGAAATTACTGTTGTAAGATATAATGATGTAATGACGATAAAGTTACACTGTCTGGCGAAAAAGGTATATTACATATTTAAAAGGGTTTAAAAAATGTAATAAAAATTATTACTACATAGCTTTTTACTTTTCAATTAAAAGATAATATAACCGAACTAAAATGAATAATTGTTTTTAGATTTTGATGATATACTCCCTGGAATATAAATTATTTCCTATTTGACTTATCGGATATTAAAAAAATTCTGATTCATCAATTTAAAAGAATAAACTTTATAAGAATATTCTTACAGTAATAAAAGCTGAATTTTAAAATGAATTTTTATGTAAGATTTTTAATTAATAAAATTTTATGTATATATTTTTTTCTTTTTCTTACTTCTGTCTGAAGTAATTGTAAATTCCTACTTATAGTATATAAAAATTAATCGACATTTCGACTGTAGGATTAATTTATAGTTTCTCATATAATATCTGCCGCACAGGTGATAGCCTAGCATTGAACTTTATCATTACCAATTTTATTATCTCTTTATTAAAAAGATAACAATGCAAACATAATGTTTGGATTTTTTTAGGCTGTTACTAATCTCTAGTAATTTTAAAAAAATCTAATTATCGTTTTTTACTTCAATTATCCTACTACCCTTGGTAATGGAAGTATTGTATTCGGTTCAAAAATTCGTCATCGGTTTTCACTTGATTTACACGCTTTAAGGTCTACTGAGTCCAAAAAAGTAGTTTTTGGAAATTGGTCAGTAATTGTGTGTATGTATGTGTGAAAGTGTGTATGTTTGTATGTATGTGGGGAATCTTCTGGCTATTGTATCTCAGAAACTAATAAAAATAGAACTACGAAAATTCAGAATTGTGGCAGGTCTGGTGTACCGATAAATTTTCCAAATTTTGGTGAAAATTGGAAAACCGGTAGAGAGAATTCGGAAACCGAAAATGCGACCGTAAGTCCGTGTCTCAAACACGGCTCCAACGATTTCCTTCAAAGTTGCTATATAAACACTATATTACGTGTCCTTTCGAATGGTATTGTTGGTCAGTTCCGGAAAATTGACAGGCGCCCTATATAAATAGCTCAATTTCAGGTCTCGTAGATGCATTCCTTTAAAACGGCTGTACAGATTTTTTTTTTCGAACTCAGCATATTAACTCTATTTAAATATCCTTTTATATGTAATTATTGCTTTTTGGTCAATAGATGAGTATGCCAAGTTTTGGTAGAAGTTGTTATCTCATAAACGGTTTTATCGTTTTTCTTGAATATTTTTACGTAAATCTATTTTAGATATCCTTTCTCGTTTACGCGGTTATTACAGGAATATAAGCCATCCTGCTTAAGTAGGTCAGTTTTAGATGTCGGAAATTGGTATTTCAAAAAATAAATAAATAAATAAAATAAAACTCTTCCATTTTTTAATTCTTTATTTTATTTTTTATTTTTTAACTCGCTATGTAAACTTTTTTTTATATGCCTTTACACGTGTATATCAAGTTTCTCTTACAGGAAACATTTTAGGTTTTTACTTTGTTAGGTCAATTTTTCTGTCTTCTGATCACATTATCTCTAAAAAATAATGGGTAATGGAACTCGTGTGGTTGTTTCGCATCAGATTTTTTATTAAATGAAAACATGAATAAACAAAAAGAAAAAGAAAAGAAAAGAAATAGAAAGAAACATTTATCTAAAAAGATTTGTGTTCACAGCCCTCAATAAAAATTTACGATTATATAAATAAGCAGTTCCGAAACTGTGGGTTATGAGCCGATTTTCAGTGGGTCTCGAAAAAGTTTTGAATGTACTTGTAAATTTTTGCAGTTCTCATAAATATGCTAATCATTAGAGTTTTTATGGAATTAAAACGAAGATAATCTGAAATCGGTGCGTGTAATTTGAAAAAAAAAAAAAAAAAACTTGAAAATGAAAAATATATTCTTCAGTAAACTTTCGTTGCAAGCATACTAAAAAAAAAAAAAAAAAAAATCCACTTTAATTTTTTAAAACACACACCAAAAAGAGAACTTTTGTATTTTACCGAGATCAGCGATCATTTCCTATCTTCTTAATTATCGATAAACGAAGCCGCACACAATTGACAAAATTTTATTGCTGATGAAGATAAAGAATGCAATTGAAGATACGTCATTTCGAAAGAGAATTAAGACAATACCACTTTCATATAACACAGGTGATCGCAGAATAGGTGCAAAATCGCAGTGGACTGAAAATTAGATTTTCCAAAGACTTACAGAGAGAATATTCTTCTTGTTACAACTTACCGAATCTATTTCTTGCGTGTGTGTGTTACATGTCGAACAACGAACTATTTGATGACATATTATTTTCTGACCGACGTATTGCCGAAAGCTTGCACTGCTTCTTCTTTTTAGTGAATGCCACAATCATTTCTGTCGTTTAGCTTCTCTTCCTACGCCTCCTGCTTTCTATTCTTTTCACATTCTCTATGTAGCATTGAATTATTTTTTGAAAGGGAAAATATTATTTTCTCACATTTGGGTCCCATGTGATTGTAGCAATTTTCCACTTGCCTATTGCCTCATCCTTAGGGATAGCTCCTGCAAAACCATACTTAATGGAAATTTGTAACTGAGTCTCTGATTTCTCTAAAGAATTTTCACCACGAATCCCAGTATGAGTAGAAATTTCGAATGAGAAGATGTTCTACTACAGATGTTCTACTACAGATGTTCCCGAACTACTCTTCTTTTCAGGTGAAAATATAAATAACACAGGTCTACAAAAGTAATGTTGACTAAATTTAATTTGATAATTTTAAATGATACATATATTTTGGGTGTGCTAAAACTGAAAATGAAGTAAGTTTTTTCTGTATTACGTATAGATTTTTGTCAATACAGCGTGCCTACAGACACAATTTCTTCCTTTTTTGTAGTTTAAAGTACGTTTCGATGACTAATTATAATTATTCATTGAAACATACTATAAAAGTTACCATATAACTATATTAATGGAAGAGTAAAAAAAAAAAAATTGTCAGTGTTTAGCGACAACTCTGTATTGAAAGATATGAATACGTGATAGAGGAAAACTGACCTCAGTTTCAGGTTTAGCTCGCCAAAAAACATAAAGATCAGCTAAAATTAGCAAATAAAATTTTTACATGTGAACCTGTATAATTAAATGATAAAATAAAAATATTTTAGTTAATTATTATTATTTTTTTTTTTTTTTATCAAGGCAAGATTTAGTTTCGATTCTCATTAAAAACATTAAACAACATTTCGAGTAAACAGTAAACCATTTAAGCAAAATTTGCGGTTAATATGCACACTAACTGTACACTAAATGAAATATGGTAATAAAATTTAGTAGTGTTTTTTTTCTTTTTTTATCAATTCATTGGATTGCAATGTTCATTCATTTATTTATTAATTTAATTATTCATTAATTACTTCATCTCCAAAGTTTTACTTCCTAAGGTAATATTAAAACTATTCCATTAATACAGATTAGTCTTTTTAATAAATAAATTCACATTAAAAAATATGATTAATGGTCCTTGCCATAAAATATTGTAATCAAAGTAATCATCTTTTCATAAAAAAACAGAAAAAAATACTTTAATTACATGATATGCTAAATTATATTACAAACGTTATGAATGAATAGCATGACAAGTGAATTTTTGCATTACAGTTTTTCTGCATACTCATTCACATTCTGATTGTAACGGAAAATTGAAAAAAAAAAAAAGAGAAAAAAAAATTAAAATGAAATGCTCATATGAATAAATATTCATGCATAATTACACATTTTAAATCAATATATTTTAACTAAAAAGATTTGTTTTAAATCTTTCTCATAAGTAAGTACAGGAAATATTCCGATTCAGAGATAGTTATTGTCTGAAACGAATCAGTTTCTTTTCTTTATAAACAAAGTAATGAATTATAAAACTTGCACAATTTAAAGTTTTACAGTGAAAAGAAAGAATAAAAATATTTGAAATCTGCAGATTCTGAATCAAAGAAAATAAATTAATTTTTATATAAATTAATAATTCTAAAGGTACTTATTAAAAAGCTTATGCTCTTATCACCTTATCCCGATAGAAAAATCGTAAAAATAATTTATACAACTTCATGTCCTGAACCGCCATGTCCCATTTGCACTATGGGCCACGGTAGCCTGGTTGGTAGAGTACCGAGCTCATAAGTGAAAGACTGTGGGTTCGATACTCGAGCCAGCTAAAGAATGTCCTGTGCACTAATGATGGCTGTTGCACGTAAAATCAGTCGTGGCAGCAATGTCCTCCATGTTCCCATCCAAATTATACCTCGTGGGATCACTGAAGCGTGGAAGCCATCCCTTCCGGGGGAAGATCAAAATTGTGATGGCGTGTCCTCGGAACATCCTTAGTGATACGTCCCAGACTGTCGCCAATTACCCATCAGTAGTGCGATATTAAATCCAACCAACAAACCCATTTGCACTACTCAATACTGAATTATTTACTACTCATTTTGTATTTTTTGTCTGTCTTTCATTTTTATATCTTTGTGCTATTATTGGTAGAGATTTACTCGAAAATCCGTGCTTCACTAAATCTACCACAGAAAATCGTTTTTACCCCCAACCTCCCTTTAAACATCCAAAAATCTAAAATCGCAGAAAGTGTTTTTTTTTTTTTTTTTGTAGTCAAGTCTTGTCGCCTCACCTGCAATTTCTTCACCGTGAAGTAATTCAGAGCCATTATACTTATAATGGTGTTTTAGCCTTTGCTCCTCCCAGGGGGGGGAGGAACGGCAGGTCTATTTCGCAAAATCCAGTCTTAGTGGGGGTCAGGGTCCTAAAAACAACCTGCTCACAAAAATTTGTGATTGTATCCCCCAAAGAATCACCAAGACTGTGTTAAATAAGTGAATCAGTGAGTCTTTTATATGTATAGAGATCATTGTAAGTTATTTTTGTTTCATAATTTTATTATATTGTATGATTTAAAGCATATTTTGATATCATAAATATATATATATATATATATATATATATATATATATATATATATATATATATATATATATCTTCGCACGTTTCCGTTTAAGATCAAATGTTAACACGCCATTTCGGCTCGAACTCTGCAACAAAGAGAAAATTTCGTACAGAATATGCTAAAAAGGATTCATGGAGACTATGAATACATATGGTTCGCATACGAATCATATTTTTACGTGAATAGCAAAGTGAATTGCAAACAGATCCACCTTTTGACAATAATTGTGACAAATTTTGATTCTCACGTAAAAGATTTTTAGAGCTTTCAAAATAAACCTGCCATTCGTTTCATTCCTTTACATATATTTTTTTAGGAGTAATTTAACTTTAAAATCGAAGGCTGATTAGTGGACATCCTATATGTATGTATATATATATATTATTATATTTAAATTACGATAAGTGAAAATGAAAGTAAAAATGCATAAACAAACAAAATAAATACTTTTAACAGTGTTAATAAAAAAGAAAAGAGTTAAAGCTATTCAAGCCAAAATTTCAACAAAGCTGTGTCTTCTACGTCGATTTATCTATTTGTATATACATTCAGTGCTGCTTTATACGCCTATTTTATACAGATTAAATTTGTTATTGGTTTTGAATTATATTTATATATATATATATATATGTGTGTGTGTGTGTGTGTGTGTGTGTGTAGAGAGAGAGGGGGGGGGGAAAATAAAAGAGAGAGAGAGAGAGGCGAGAGAGAGAGGAGGAGGAGTACAACAGATTACATACACTCTATCTGTTTAGATGAAAACGTAAAGCAGTAAATATGTGTATGGATAAAGGGTATTCATTTACTTAACTTACTTAACTTTATTTGTCTAAATTTATGAGCTTATACATATTTAAACAGATAAGAAGTATCCCATTTCATTTATTGTTAACAGATAATTTGCAAAATATTAGCCAATATTATATTATTTAAACATACTGTCGTGAAAATGAAATGGTGATTAACTTTAACTATTATTAAAGTAAATAAATTTATTTTTTAAACATCATTCTGATATTTAAATTTGTCGTTAGTCTCTATCCTATAAATTATCTTCAATAAAATAATATTGATACATTAGAATATGAAACACTAAAAATTTTATCTTTTAAATATAAAAGTTGACAAGTAATATTTGATTCATATTGAAAAATGTTGTCTCACTAGAAAATTCAGTTCATTCATGTTTATTTATTTATTTATTGTTTACCAGAAAACACCAATTAAATGATTTAAACTCTCATTAATAACGAAAAAAAAATACAAATTTTACAAGTAATTTACTCACTTAGATTAACGAGTTCATTCAGCATGTCAAGTAAGAGTTATTTTTCTTTCAATCGACTTGAGTTAAAAATGCAATTCTTTGAGCTAATTGGTAGCTTTTTTATTTCAGCGAAACTGAGTTATCGATATTTATCGATACTTGAGTTATTTCTGCTCATTGAACCACTTGTAAATGACAACATCTCTCTCACTGTAATGCATTTCTTTAGTAGCACGCAAATGCAATGAACAACGCTATTGTAAAGTAATCCAGTTTGCTGAAATTATTTGTATTAAAACCATTATTTAAATAAATAAATTACTCAAATACAAAAAATAACTCAAGATTGAGTGCATTATGTTTACTCATTCAATTTCCAGAATTTAACTCAAGATGAGAAGACGCGTTTCTTTTAGGCGAATGAGTACAAATTCCCTCAAGTTGAGTTATTTTCATTCTTTATTTCTGATCATCATTTCTTTCTCATTATTTATTTGTGCTCATTCAAGCACTTGTAAATGACAACATCTCTCTCACTGCAACGCATTTCTTTAGTAGCACGCAAATGCAATGGACAACGCTATTGTAAAGTAATCCAGTTTGCTGAAATTATTTGTATTAAAACCATTATTTAAATAAATAAATTACTCAAATACAAAAAATAACTCAAGATTGAGTGCATTATGTTTACTCATTCAATTTCCAGAATTTAACTCAAGATGAGAAGACGCGTTTCTTTTAGGCGAATGAGTACAAATTCCCTCAAGTTGAGTTATTTTCATTCTCTATTTCTGATCATCATTTCTTTCTCATTATTTATTTGTGCTCATTCAAGCACTTGTAAATGACAACATCTCTCTTACTGCAACGCATTTCTTTAGTAGCACGCAAATGCAATGGACAACGCTATTGTAAAGCGATCCAGTTTACTAAAAATATTTGTATTAAAATCATTATTAAAAATATATATATATTCAAATACAATAAATAACTCAAGTTTGAGTGCATTATGTTTACTCATTCAATTTCCAGAATTTAACTCGAGATGAGAAGACGCGTTTCTTTTAGGCGAATGAGTACAAATTCCCACAAGTTGAGTTATTTTTATTCTTTATTTCTGATCATCATTTCTTTCTCATTATTTATTTGTGCTCATTCAAGCACTTGTAAATGACAACATCTCTCTCACTCCAAAGCATTTCTTTAGTAGCACGCAAATGCAATGGACAACGGTAATGTAAAACGATCCAGTTTACTGAAATCATTTGTATTAAAATCATTATTGAAAAAAATATTCAAATACAATAAATAACTCAAGTTTGAGTGCATTATGTTTACTCATTCACTTTCCAGAATTTAACTCAAGATGAGAAGACGCTTTCTTTTAGGCGAATGAGTACAAATTCCCTCAAGTTGAGTTATTTCCATTCCTTCACTTTAAGACAGTAAATAATCATTTTTGCTTTCTCTTACCCATAGGGTCGAGAAAGTATTGTTTTAGGGTAAATTTTCGAACGTGAGTTTTTCTTATATTTACATGTTCTGAGGTTCCCTGATTACGAAAATCATGTTTTTAAAGAATGGTCTGTGTATCTGTGTGTCTGTCTGCGTGTCTGTTATCAGCATATCTCAAGAACAAATAGTAGCAGAAATTCCAAACTCAGTATTCTAAATGTGTATAATATAGGGATGCTACAGTAAGTTTTTCGTTGAGATGAAGCAAATGGTTCGTGTACAGGGATACTCAAAAGTATTCAAATACATTACATCTATGGGGGAAATTGCAGGTAAGTAGAGTTCAACATCTATAGACTGCACTAAACCAAATGAAATGAATATATATTTTTTGTAATAGAGATAGTCAACTGGGGGAAAAATGTGTATGTAGGAGCCCCCCCCCGGGGGGGAATTCCCCCCTCAAGGGGAGTAAATCTTCATGATGGATATCTTTTAAAAGAGTTCGCCAATGCCTTTAAAACGAATGGTTGAACCATCTATCTGCGATAATTTAAAATAAAGTTATCGATTTTTTTCATTTTTAACATTTTTTTTAATGTAATATTGAAAATAAATTCACCTTTTTTTCATATATATATTTAGTGTTATACTACTTCTCTAATATGGAAATTCTCTAATATTATCATAGAAGATAACTTTTTTAAATAATAATTTTAATAAATTATTTTTGAAAAGCAGAATTAATTTTTAATAAACGAATTAAATTCTATATAAATGTAGGTGCATTAATGAAGCGGGGGGTTGAGGGAGGCGGCACACAGAACTAATTATCATATAAAACTCTTCCGAAGCCAAATTTGAATTGTTTAACACAGGTTTACATAACAGTACTCGTTATCTTACCTCTTAATCTGCAAACTGTGTTTATAGTATTAAATTTCACGGTAAGAGAAAGTCGTGAGAGTGACACACCATATTATTTATGTCAGAAATATTGCTTCAAAATCTAGATTCAGATACTTGAAGTAGGGTTTATATTTAAAAAATAATAATTAGTAGCATAAAACATACTTAATTATATAGCACATAAATCATTACATAGTTTAATTACATACAAAAGTACTTTAATTATAAAAATAAACTGCCCTCTTTTCTTACGTAATGAAACGATGTAATATGATATATTATTTCTTAGTAATAAAACGGAATAATAGCATTTATGTTACCTATAGGAGTTCCAATATTAACAAATTTTAAAGGAAATCGCAGTTACATGACTTTTACATTAAAATGTTTTATATACAAAGCTATGTCTATAATTAAATCATATTGTAATCGTAATCCACAGATTTTCGTTTTCCAAGCATATTTATTAAGTAATATAAAATAAAATATTTACATATACACAATTTAAACTGACACTTTCACGCACAGCTGCATACTGGCAGTACATTTCAAACATCAACTACAACTAACTGAACAGTAAGTTAAAAACGAAAAAAAAAAAAAAAAAAAAAAAAAAAAAAGCATTCTAAGTGGCTAAATAGGTCTTTGATATTTCACCAGAATTCTGCAATCGGCTAAATAGCTTTTACATTGCATTACGAATATCGCCATCTCTCAGAAAGGTAGGTAGTTAACTTCTGTTACTTTGTTACAATATTCGTTATTAAAAAAAAAAAAAAAAAATCATTTGAAAATGAGTTTCTCTTATTTATTTATTTATTTATTGAACATGTTGCCTCATGAAAAATGTAACTAAATATTATGCACTTTAAAATAACTTACCAAATAAAAAATTAGTAAATACCCTTTTGCAAAATGTATTTATTAACTCAAAAATAAACTATGTGTATTAAAACTTTACTTCATAAATTCTTTCTTTTCCTTTTTTATTTATTTATTTATTTATTTTGTAAATGTATATCAATGAATAACAATTTAGTAGTTAACTAAATTTTTACAAAACAAATCTCAGATTTTTGAAGGAATCATAAAAATACGCAATTATAATCCAATTAAATTTATTTTTATAGAGTTAGTTATGTATAATGTATATCTAATGATAATAAAAAGTTACAAAAAATTATAGTTAAAATTATTCGTGCAAAATAGCAAAACTAAATAATAATTTGAATTAATAATATAATAATGAACTTTTTGAGAATTTAAACGTTGGCACTGTTATTAAAATTTTATTATTTTACATTAAATACTCTTCATTCGAATACATTAACGACTTTCCCCAGTGGATTTCAATGAATAAATACTTTAATAAAAACCTGCTTATTTTGACTAGGAAAAATTTCTAATGTACTTTTTTTTTTTTTTTTTGTAAAACTTCGACGCATAATTAAAAACATCATCTTACGATTAAAAGATCTCAAGAACTAAAAGAATTTTAATAGCAAATTAAATTGAAAAATCTAAAGGTCTTTTCATGCATAAAATATGATAAACTGATTTCTTTTTCTTATTTTTTAATCTTTAAAATTTCTCAAAAGCTATTAATCGACAACGTGATTAGAAAGGTTTATTTTAATTTAATATAATTTGTAATTGACACTAGAAATTCGAAAAATCTGTAAAAAAAGAAAAATATATATAGATAAATTAAGTTGTTTTATAAAGATGTTTTAAAGAAATAAAATTAATTTTTTTTGTGAGAATATGATCTTAAAATTTCTAAGAAGTAAAATTGAAAAGGAATAAAGTTTACCGTTTCATTATAAATTATTTGATAAAAAATTCAAAAACAAATTAAATTAGATTTTTTAATAACGCAAAAGAAGAAAGCAAAATAAAAATAATGTTTTCTTAATGTTCTTTTATTTTCTGTATATTTTATTACATTGGCAACAAAGCAAACATAAACAAATAAAAGAAAATTTAATTTAATAAATGTCACAGCTATTTCTTTGATAAAATTATTTCATATTTTTACTTTCCGAACACTATAGTGAGGAAAGTATTGCAATCATGTCAAAAATCCGAATTTGAGATTTTGATGTTTCTATACCTTTCGAGGTCCAATGAGTCCGTTTTCACTATTTTTGCGATGATGTAGGTATGTGTGTGTGTATGTATGTATGTGTGTGAGTGAACACGGTAGCGTCTAAACGCTTTGTTCGAATAAGCTGAAAGTTGGTACGTATATTGTAAGTCACCATAGTACGAACCCTATTGATTTTGGTAAAGTAGTACCCCTCTTGTAGTTTTAGTTCCCCATCATACTATAGGTATGGGGAACTTAGGTAATCGTGAAAATTTTCTACCTCGGTTTTTTTACTTTTCTACACGTTTTCAGGTGTGAGGAATCCGAAAATGACAAAATTTGTATGGTGTCTGTCTGTAGGGTGTCTGTTAGTCCATTAGTCCGTTAGTCCGTTAGTTCGTTAGTTTGTTAGTCTGTGTACACGATATCTCAAGAACAAATTGTCGCAGAGAGGTCAGATCTGTTTTAAAATGTTACTTTCGACACTGGCAAGAACCCTGTTCATTTGCAACATTCGATTTTAAAAACTTCGCAAGTTATTAGAAATTTACCATTTTCTTAACATGGGAGAATAGGACAAAAATTCACTTAAACGTGCATTAAATGGAAACTTTTTACTGTAAAATTGTCAGACCAGTTTTAAAATATCAGTTTTGATGCCGGAATGAACATCAGTAACTATAAATATGCTTCTTTGAAAATTTCGCAAGTTATTGGAAATTTACGAATTTCTTAACATGGTGGTATAGGGCGAAATTTCACATAAACATCAATTTTGAGAGATATTTTCATCGTAAAGATGTCAGACTACTTTTGAAATATTATTTAGGACACTGGCATGAATATTGATGACTATGAATTTTCCAATATAAAAATTTCGTAAGCTATTGGAAATTTACGAATTTCTTATCACAATAGAATAGGGCAAAATTTTACACAAACGTCAAATCTTGAGGGACATTTTCATCATAAAGATGTCAAACCACTTTTGAAATATTATGTAGGATACTTACATAAATACCATAGAGTATGAATTTTCCAATTTAAAAAAATCGTAAGTTATTTGGAATTTACGATTTACTTAAAATGGCATAATAAGGCAAAATCGAGCACAAACGTCCATTTTGAGGATCATAAATATATCAGACAATTTCAAAATAACATTTATGGTACTTGAATGAACACGATCGACTACAAATATTCTAATGGGAAAATTTCGTAAGTTATTCGAAATTTAAGATTTTATCAACATAGCAAAATGTTGCGATATTTCATATAAATATGCATTTTTGGGCTTGTTGCACTGGAAATATTAGCATGAAAAATAAACTACGAAATTGAACCCAATAAAATAAATTAATAGATTAGAATAAGATAAATATGTTGAACTGAATGGTGGGTAGCCTATTAGGTGAGGATTTCGTTCTGTCATTGTGCCAAGCGTTTGGTCAAATTCATTTCTCTTAACATGAATATAATATGTCCTGTACAAGAAATTTATGAGAACATACATATGATGGGGAACTGAGCAGAATCCACCTATGCCAACTAGTTTTTTACAGGGACACAAAGAAAAATTCTTTATCATTATGGCCTATGGGACCAAAATTTTAAAGGGCGATAGCATCTAAACGCCTTATTCAATCGAGTAAACAAATTATACACATATTATAGGTCACAGATACTCAATCTGTATAGATTTTAGAGAATCTATCACTTATAGTTTTTTTCAGGGACACAAAGAAAATTTTTTTATCATTATGGCCTATGGGGCCAAATTTTAAAAGTGTAATAGCGTCTAAAAGCCTTATTAATCTGAGCAAAAAATTTGTACACATGTTATAGGTCACAGTTTCAACAACTGTATAGATTTTGGTGAATCTAGCACTTACAGTTTTTTTACAGGGACACAAAGAAAATTTTTTTATCGTTATGGCCTATGGGACCAAATTTTTAAAAGTGTGATAGCATCTAAACGCCTTACTCAATTGAGCTGAAAATTTATATGAATATTATAAATCCCTGTTGCACTAACTATAAGCATTTTGGTGAATCTAGCATTTATAGGTTTTTACAGGGACACAACGAAAAATTCTTTATCATTATGATCTATGGGCTCAAAGTTCAGTAGCGTTAAATAAAACATCGTATAATATATGGAGAAAAATACTCAAACACTCTATTATGGTTTTCTCTATTTTGTTTGTTTAACAACTCTTCTTTCTTTACTTTATCTACAAAACTGTTAATTACTCAATGTTCGGAATGTCGAGTGGAGTCACTCCAGATTTTTTGTTTATATGTTAACTACTTTAATAAAGAATATAAAATGAACTAATATGTCGTGGCTAACCCAAAACATTTTTCTGTAGCATTATATTTAACAGCGCAACCTGCTGGTTATCATGCTCCAAAACTTTAATCAATAAAACCTCTCTCAGTATTTTTACATATACAGATGGTTAAGTTTAATGAAAAGATTTTATAAAATAGTAATTTTGAATAACAATAGAATCACTGTTTATCCAATATACATCCAAATTGAATCAGTATAATTTTTCATAATGTCTAACTCATATATAAAGTTTGGTACATTCGTATATCAGAGAAAATTAGATATACCCTTTGTTTAATTGCAGAACTTTTTATAATTCTTACAAAAATGTAAACTACTCACATCTGCTTTTGATAAAGTGAAAATCATCTAACATGGTTAATTACGGTATTCTTCAAAACCTGAACATTGGAAATTACTTTAGAAAATTTTAAAACATAAGTTCGCTAATTCGTAACATGCATCGAATTAAAAATTTAATACGTAATGAATTTTATTAATATTCTTTACATATTTATTAGCTTGTTTTTTTTTTTTTTTTCAGATAAAAAAATTCTTATTGAAACATTTTATTTAATTTAAATTAATAGAAAACTGTTATTTCCCTTAATAATCTTACTTAAGGAGGAAATTTCTATTCTATAATAAAAGATAATACATTTACTTCCGAATATTTCAAAATTGATAAATTTGCCAAAAATTTATTAAATATTAGTTGTTGTATATTTTGTTTGAATAATCTATATATTTATTATTAGTATTATTTTTTTTTTATTTATTTATTATTTATTTTTATTTTTATTTTTTTTTTTTTTTTGAAAATACTAAAGTAAGAAAATTATTATTATTATTTTGTATTTTTTAGCGATGCTACCTCAACTAAAAGGACACCAACAAATATAAATAACGACAAATATTCACAGCATTTGTATTAGTAGCATGACACTTTTTTTCAGTTTCCATAACTTTTTATGATTTCTCTATTTCATTCATAAAAAATAATAAGAAAAAGAAAAGAAAAGAAAAGAAAGGAAAAGAAAACATATTATCAATAACTCTTCCAAATACATAATTTTGATAGCCATTAACTAAAATTATCTTTCTACAAAAAAACTTATTTCCTGTAAAATAAATTGTCAGCGGATATTTAACAGATATTTAATTCTATCAGCTAAACTACGCATATGCGTTTTCTGTGAACAAAAGTAGCAGTTAATTAATTTATGGAAGGAAGTTATCCTGTTATTGAAAATTTAACGTTTCTGACGTCAGTGATATAAAGTGTCTTCCAATTGATAATTTAATTTCTCGTGTATTCTCGTACTGTTCATTAATTTATTTGTGGTTTACATTTTGCCAATCTATCTATTAGTAAAGAGTTTTTTTTTTTTTTTTTTTTTTTTTTTTTTTTTATGTAGATAATACTCATAAAGTAAATATTAAATAATTGGAAAATTCGATAAAATAACATGTAGTTCTGTTTTGTTTTAACAGTACATTTTATTTTTAAATTTTATTATTTGTTGTTCCGTGACATAGACAGATGTATATGTATATGCAAATTATTAAAAACCAATCTTTAGAGAAGTTTCCCCACATACATTCATTTTTACTTTCTCTTACCCATAGGGTAGAGAAAGTATTGTTTTAGGGTCAAATTTTCGAAAGTGAGTTTTTGTTATATTTACATGTTCTGAGGTCCCCTGAATAAGAAAATCATGTTTTCAGCAAATGGTGTGCGTGTGTGTGTGTCTGTCTGTCTGTCTGTCTGTTATCAGCATATATCAAGAACAAATAGTAGCAGAAATTCCAAACTCAGTATTCTAAATGTGTATCATATAGGGATGCTACACTAAGCTTTTCGTTAAGATGAAGCAAATGTCTCGTGTACATGGACGCTCAAAAGTATTCAAATACATTACTTCTTTGGGGGAAATTGCAGGTAAGTAGGGTTTAACATCTATAGACTGCACTAAACTAAATGAAACGAATATATATATATATATATATTGTAATAGAGGTAGTCAACTGGGTCAAAATTTTGTATAAATGTGCATAAAGAGAAATATTTTCTAATAATCATTATAAAATTTAAAATAATTATTTGTGATAAAGATAGTCAACTGGGGGAAAAAATGTGTATGTAGGAGCTTCGTCTCATCCCTTAGGCAGGGAAGTTCCTCCTCGAGGGAAGTAAATTTTCATGACGGGTATCTTTCAAAAGAGCTCACCAATAGCTTTAAAACGAATGGTTGAACCATCGATATGCGATGTTTTAAATTAAAGTTATCACTTTTTTTCATTTTTAACAAAAAAAAAAAAACATTTAAGTAATGTTGAGAATTAATTCAACTTTTTTTTTGGATATTTAGTGTTATACTACTTCTCAAATATGGAAATCGTCTGCATTATCTTGGAAGATATTTTTTTTTTTTAAATAATTTTAATAAACTATTTTTAATGAGTTAATTTGTATAGGAAAATATAGAAAGAAGTCGTGCGGTTCTCACAAAACACTAATTTGTTGTTAGTAGATGTGCTTTACTAATAATATTTCACCATTTCCAGGAAAGCTGTTCGGGAAGTTAAATAAATTCCTCATAGAGATATGGTAAATAATGTATGTTTTAAGCTAAAAAGTCATCGCTTATTTTTTTTTTTTTTTACACGTTTTGAGGCTTCCTGATTACCGTAGTCAATTTTTTTAAAGTTTGATCTTTGTCTGTGTCTCTTAGAGTGATTTAAAAACGAATAGTTTTAGGAGATCAAAATGTTGTATTTTAAAGTTAATATAAGTTTGTTCCTGGAAATGTTTGATCAAGATTGATAACTTTCAATGAATGTTGCGTGTGAAAATGTCTGTATAATTTTAAGTAAACTTTTAATTTTAGTAACAAAATTAAATTCGATATAAATGTAGGTGCGGAGGATATAAACGGAGGATTGAGGGGGGGCTACCGACCCCTCACACAAAACTAATTATAACATAAAACTCTTTCGAAGCCTAATTTGAATTGTTTAACATAGGTTTACATAACAGTACTCGTTATCTTACCTCTTAATCCCCAACCTGTATATATAGTATTAAATTTCAGGGTAAGAGAAAGTCGTGTGAGTGACACACCAAATTATTTCGTCTATTTCTTTTAAAATCTGAATAATTAAATTCTTTCATTTTTCATGAGGAAATTTTCCTTTCAAAATTAATTTTCTTCCAAATTATTGTTGCATTTGCTAAAGTATTTTACATTTGAATTCATAGGAGAAAAGGTTTAATTGTAATATAGATTAAATTATGTAAACCTTTTTAAAATCCAGCCTTCATAAATCAAAATTTCATTCATTTTGGAATTATAAATATAACCCATAAAGTGAAATTTCATTTTGTTTAAAATGTAAATGTAACACTTTATTAATAATTTATCTTTTAAAATAAAAGATTAACTTAAAATTTCCTGCATTAAATAAAGCTAACAAAAGTTGTTCTCAGTTTTAATGAAAAAGGTTTCCTCATCTTCTGGTGCAAGAATTCTTTAAAATTGCGCAATGAAATGTATATGTAATTATTATTTCCTGTGTCGTAATATCATAAATCACCCCATCCATTTGGCTGTATTAGAGCTTGCCAAGAATTAGGTTAATACAGTTTAAACGATCTCTCAAAATTTAAAAGTTTACATGATTTTAATAGCAAGAACAAAGAGATAAGTTTGGCGATCGTTTGGCATGTATATCGCTGAGTTTCCAGCTTTGGCTGTGAAAATCGTGCACACGTTTTGCTCTCCCCTCGCATTCACCGTGCATCTCTTGACCTAAGAATACGTACTCAAAAATACCTCTCTCTCACAAAATGCTACTTGTAGCACATCCCTAAAAAAAAAACCTTCTGTATATTTTTAAGGCAGTTAATTTAATTAATTTTGTATCCTGACCTAATTAACTGTATTTTTGGAAATTCAATAAGTATCAATTTGTAACTCCTCAACCTTTAGTTTTTCATTCTGCTTAGAACTGTTACTCATTTATAAGTATCTGGAAGTACCTACTAAATCATGAGCATCTGTTAACAGTAACGAGAAAGCTTCGTTAAACAATCCACCATAATTTTCGTGACAAACACCTTTAAGATTTACTTATAAATCACTAATGAATAAAATACTTAAAAAAAATGAAATTAAAATTTGAATACTTCGTAAAGTTAAATAAATTACTTTGATTAAATTGTAAAACATTGCAATTTCATTTATAAATTTTAGATTTCGAGAATGTTTTTATAAAATTCTTTCAACATAGTTTTGGAATTCAAAATAAGCTTACTTTATGAAACCTTTTTAAAACCACAATTTTGCCATACATATTTTAAGGGAACAAGGCACATAGAAATAAAGTATTTTTGTTTCATATTCTATTGTTTCACAAATTAAGTACTGGCATGAAATCTATCCTTTATATGCTTATAGCATGTTTTAAAAGATAAAAAGTAATTTTTGAGATTAAAAAAAATCCTCTTTTACGGGAGAAATATTACAAAATAATGCCCATTTTCAAAATGCACCATGTTAATTCTAAGTTATTTTAAAGCTTCGATTTTTTTACTGTGTGCCTTTTGTATGCAACTGACCAAATAGTGTACTTAATGTTTTATATCTTAATTAAAGAATCAGTTACAAATATTAAAATAAATAAATAATAAAATTAAGTAAAATAAAAATTCGTTTTTCGAAAGACATTGAGCATTGATTTTTATCTTTTTTATTATTCTATGCATATGCACAAGGAGTGTTATCCTGATTAGATGATTAATTAAAAATAATAATAATAATAAAGATAAACTCGTTAGACTAATGTCTTCATTTTTTCGTATTATATCATTGAACTGAGTCCACGAGCTTAAATATTGTCCATTTATAAATCTTATTTTAATTTTTATTTAATTTTTCACGCGTGCTTTTTATTTCCTAATTCAAAAATATATATAAAAAAAAAAAACTCTTTCGATACTATCCGTTTCGAAACTGATTATTATTATTATTTTTTCTTAAAAAAAAAAAAAAAAAAAAAAAAAAACCTCTTTCGATACTATCCGTTTCGTAACTGATTATTATTTTTTTTTCTTAAAAAAAAAAAAAAAGAAAAGAAAAGAAAGAAATATTTTAATGAAATTCTGGCAAAATCAGAATTTAGTTTAGTACGGAGGACAATTATTTATTTATTTATTCGAATTATCAAATTATAACATCGCTTTCAAATTATTCAATTATGTTCGGGATAAATTTTCGATTTCGATAAATGTCCAACTATCGTAAAACTGGTGTCGTAAAAATCCGTAGATTGAGACTAATATTCCTCAGTTCTAAAAATTAAAACTTGAAATCTTCATAATTTTTGTCATGCGACTGAATTTAAAACCTTGCTTTGAAAATTCCATATTTTCACACTGGTTAACATTCACACAAATTTTTAAGAGAATTGGATAAAAAATAGTATGTTGTGGCCACCACAAAACTTTCCTCTACATTTTCCAATATAAATTCACCCAGTAAAAATATTTTATTAAAACTATTATTTATTAAAATTATCCACCATAATGAATGTAGATGATTTCCATCTTGTAAAACACTAACACTAAATATAAGAAAAGAAATACAGTTTTATTCTCTATAAATAAAGTTTTAAAAACTGCGTTTTTATAATGATGATCTCATATACCAAGTTTCTTAAAGTTATATGCCACTGAAGTTTAGATATAGACTTTTCATTCTCGGGAAAAATTGCAGTATGGCAGCGCTTCTTATTGGCTGATATGTATCCAAATTGAATCAGCGTAATGTCACATAATAGCTTTCTTACATATCAAGTTTTGTTTGATTATACAAAATTGAACCTGGGATATAGCCTTCTCTGAAATTAGGGAAATCGACGTGCAGCACCACTATTGACAGATTCCGCGAAAAGTTGTTAGACATTAATTTATGTCGAGATGCATCTACATATAAATTTATATGCAACTCTGTGAAGTAATTTGTGAGACATAGCCTTCCCTTAAATTGTGGAAATCTCTGTATAGCAGCGTTACTTGTTAAGAAATCGACGCCAAAAGTTGGTAGGCACTAATTCATGTCAAAGTACATACGCATATACATTTATATGCAATTTCGTGCAATAGTTCCCGAGATATAGCTTTCCCTGAAATTGTAGAAATCGCTGTTTAGCAGTGCCACCTGTTGAGCAATTGTCACCTAACGTTGACAGGAACTACCTTAGATTATGGTTTTTAACGTGCACAAGGGACAACAACAAATTTATTAATGGATATGAAAATTATAATATTTTATCAGACACTGAATGTTAAACTACTGCTGAGGTCTGAATGAGAAATCTCAAGGTTGATTTTACGTCATATAATGTTAACTTATTGACTTAATCAATATTTGGTTAACTTCCGAATAAGATTGTTACTTTCTAATTTATTATTATTTGTGTAATGCATCTGCAAGTGTATATTTTAATTTAATGCCTTAAAATATAACAGTTTTTTAATTATATACATAAAACTGGTTTAGGCTAAGACTGTTTCATAAATTTTGAAATATGTCCCAAGGTCAACATAGCATGTCCCACACTGCAAAAAAAAAAAAAAAAAAAAAACTGTTAAAAATACAGGAATAATCTGGCAGCTGTGGTGCCAGTATTTCTCCGTCAAATATACAGTTTAAAATCGTAAAATTGTATCACTGGCATATATTTTACACAGGAATCCTGTAAATTAAACAGGTTTTTTTTGTTAAAAGTACATATTTGTCCTGTATATTTGACGGAGAAATACTGGCACCCCAGCTGCCAGATTTTTCTTGTACTTTTAACAGTTATTTTTTTTTTTTTTTTTTTTTTTTTTTACAGTGCAAGGTACAACAAAGCACTTCCTACTTAAAATGGCAAGCATTTATTTATTTTCAAACTTTTATAAGTAAAAAAGAAAAAATGTATTATAGACGAGAATGTTGGAGTATTTAAACATTGTCTTTAGAATATAAATCTAACTTCAATTTTAGAAGTTAAAAAATAAAATGTGAATAGTGTCCTGAGGTACAACACTGTTCCGTACGCTCCAACTTCCTAAGAAAGTAATACCAATAATAACATTAAATTAAGTTAAGAAATTAAAATCAAAATTTATTTAACAAAAGCTAAAATAGAATACCTTCAACAAAAAGCAAATTATGTATACTATGGAAGCTTATTTGTTAATCAGTCAACTATTTTATCGATTAATTTTAAATTTATTCAGCGTATTGCAATACAGAAAAGACGTGTTTAGCAACAAAATTTCATAATGATTAAATTTTCTTGTATTTGGTAGAAAGAAATACTTCATGCTGAATAACATGCACTTTTCGTCTTTTTACGACAAATACGCGAATTATTATTAGATATATATATATATTTATTTATTTTTTGCAAATTTTTTAATGTATTTTAGCCGGTAAAATTGAATGATCTTGTTTTACCTATGTAAGCAGAGCCTCTATTTACTTTTTCTTTCAGAATATTTTCAGTTTACGATTTAAGAAAAAATCATTTGTAAGTAAAAAGAAAAATATTTCTTACAGCTAGTTTATAGTAATAATTTTAATACGTTAAACACATTATACATTAAACATTAAATTTACTTTGTAAATAAATATTTCACATAACATTAAAATAAACCACACTATTTTAGCACTTTATTTATTTTTTCATACAAAGTCATCATTCAAACAGATTGTATTATATTGTTAAGTTAAATAACATTTCCAGTTATTATAATAATAAGAAATTTCTTAAAATGAAATAACGAGAAAAACATTTTACCGTTATGACTGGTTATTAATTTCTTCAAGTCTATGTGTCTTTTTAATTACAAAAAAAAAAAACAGTGTTTTTGGAAATTATTCAAAATTTTAAGGGGACATACCACCCTTGAAACTTCAAAAAACATCGATTTAATTATAGTCATTTTTTAAGTAAATTATTGTTAACTAAGCTTCATTGGTCATGTCTAATTGTTACCTATACGTTTATTATATATTTTGGAATTTAATTTAAATTCTGTGATGAAATATTTAATAATTTCTGTGTTAATAATAAATAAGGTTTTTTTTTTTTTTTTTTTTTTTCACCTTGCGCACAGGATATCTCTGAAACTATTTAATATTTTTTCTTGAAATTTTTACAGATTATGTAACATATCACATCCTTCAATATAAACCCAAATTTGTTCAAATTTAGGTTAAAAATATATTTTTAAAAAATGTTTAAAGATAATTTCTTTTTTAATAAAATCTGATGTATCACCTGTATGAAAAATATGGGGAGGGAGGATAGAATTTTAAGTTCAGTTTGAAGGATATGATATGTTGCATTATCTGTGAAAATTTCAAGAAAAAATATTAAATAGATTCAGAGACATCCTGCGCGCAAGGCGAAAAAAAAAAAAAAAAAAAAAAAAACCTCATTTATTATTAAATAATTCACCACAGAATTTAAATTATATTCCAAAATTCATAATAAACTTACAGGTAACAATTAGACATGCTCAATGAAGCTTAGTTAACAATAATTTACTTTAAAAAAAAAAACTATAATTAAATCGATTTTTTTTTTTTTTAAGTTCTAAGGGTCGTATGTCCCCTTAAAAAACAGGGAGTAAATTGTTAACGTTTGTTTATTTTTTTATTTAATACTTAAAAATTACTGCACACATTTTTTTTTTTTTCTTTTTTTTTTTTTTGTGTATGTGTGTGTGTGTGTGTACGTGTTTACAAACAAGTGCTATATTTAATCTAAATTATGATTGTTTCAACGACATTTGTGTAACACTATCTTATACATACTATCATTGCTCATGCAAATTTTACGACGTTTTTTTACAATTTATAAAAATTTTTAAATAAAATTTGGCATGTTGGTAATTATATTTTTCTTCAATTACTTTATGAAAATGGAAGAGGCTCTTTGCTTAAATATTACCTTATGTATTTTTAATATAAGAACGTGAAACTGTAACATGTGATTGTAAGATGTAAAATAGATCCAGTGTTAAACAGAATAGAATAACTCTTACGAATGTTTCTTGTAGAGAAACGTAAAAAAGTGATACCTTATTTTCTGATTTCATTAATAAAAATGAAGTTTAAAAAGTAGAATGAAAAATAGAAAAGTAGTATCGAACATGTTTAAGTTACATTAAACAAATAAGAATTTTATCTATATTTTTGACAAAATCACAAAGTTCTCAAATGTATGTAACTTAGAGAACCAAATGAAAATCGAAACTCTCGCACTATAATTAACAAAAACAATGATTAACATCAGCGTAGTTTGCTTCTGAATTTGTAATTTTAATATTCATGATAAATCAATATGCAGATTTTTAGAGAAGTTCCATATATTAATTTGGTTTAAACTCTGAATATCTCAGAACGTACTCTGTATTTACTTTTTAATCAGCTATTTTTGAATATATGAGTTATACATGAAATTATCTTTAAAGACCATTCATGTAATTGTATTATTTTAAAATAATATCGTCTTATCTATTTTTTATTTATTTATTTATTTATTTATTTATTTATTTACTTTTTAACGTGACGATATTAGAATTAAAAATCTTTCGTATTTTAATACCAACAATTTATTTATTATCAAATATTCTCTGATTAAATATGGCGATGATATCTTTGCAGAAACAGTGGTATGAAAATCTTCGTGAGGTTAGGAGTTTTGCAAAATTAAAAAATATAATTTTGAATGGTAAAAAATATGTGAAAAAAAATATTAAAATATTAAAAAAAAAAAAAAAAAAAAAAAAAAAAAAAATTATAATCTTTATGAGGATTTATTAGAAATCACATAAAGTTGCAACTATTTTTTATTAAATTTCATATTTACAAAAATGAAAATTACTTTTTAAACTTTTAAACTAAATTTCAAATTATGATGCGTTGTTACTCATATATTCTTATAAATATCTACTACTACTCATCAATAACTGCTCAAAAAATCTTCATAAATACATATTACTCATACTGTAACAAACAAGATGAAATATATAAAGAAATTTGTTTGATAAAATTTTGTCAATTATAATAAAAGATATATTTAAAAATAGATGCTTTAAGTAAAGAATTTGAACAAAATTAATCTATAATAATAACGAACAGATATTTTGATAAATAAAAACAATGTTGAAAAAAAAATGAATGTATAATTAGTGCTAGGGTTCTCTCCTTGCTCTAATGCCTCATGACTTCACAGCTTCCAGATCGGCTCTGCTCTGCCTCTCTCTTCCGTTAATCTGCATCTGCATCTAATCATCACGCCATGGATCCTTGGGAATCCACTCTGCTCAATGTCCCGAGAATCTAGAATATGCAAGACCTCTTCATGTTTTTCTTCTCTCCTCAGGTGGAGGTAAGCGACTGTCATGACAGGCGTAGGCACTTCTTCAAGCCTCGTGATGATGATGATGATGATGATGATTGTATGCAACGTGAGGAGTTAGAATTGAACAGATATAAATTAGAAAAAGCAGATCAATACTGGCACTTAAAAATTCGATAAAATCACCGTATTTACAATTATTATAATAAAAAATAGATATGAGTTAAACACGTAGATCAAGCACTTCATATTCAAGCTAAACGTTCATGCTTATGTAAATATTTCCTGCCTCTTTAAAGGTCGTAAGACCCTCCATTTTTGTAAATTTTGCAGAACATTTGGAATAGACCATTTTGGGAAAAATGAAGTAGAGGGACCCCTCCCCTTTACCTAAGTTGTTCTGATACGATGAACTGCATCGTTTTCCACGCGTGGTGAGAGCCTGAAACTTACATTCCCTGAAACTCATAGTAACAGCCTGGTTGAATATCTCCTATCCGTCTCGATGAGTGCGATGTCACAAATCGAAGCGTGATATTGATATTTTTCATATTAAGGGACATTAGGCCGAGACCTATAGGCTTACTACGAATTCCAAACGGTTACGAACATTTTTGCCTTTTATCTGTTTCGTACCCGGCACTAGAAAAACAATTGTTAGTGCGCTAACTACTCAGCTTCCAGATAGACAGAGTGTCTCTTAGTGTTTATCCAGATAAAGTTACTCATATGTCTATCATACTGACTTTCAAAATGAAGATAGCAATGCGCTAAAGCGGTAGATTTTTATTTTGTTTTCAAAATAAAGTAAGATTTACATCCAACACTTTTTGTGTGTTTCTGCTTTTAATCGTATATATGTCTCTATCTGATAAAGTGTACAAATATAAGAAATCTGGAGTGACTCCACACGACTTTCCGATTAGCAAATAATTAACGGTCGTATAAATAACTAAAGTAAGAGAAGTCGTTAAATAAACAAAAGAGAATATTCTAATAGTATATTTGTGTATTTTTCTTTACATAGTATGTTGTTTAATTTAATGCTATTGCCCTTCAAATAATTAGTGTCCATAAATCATAATGTTAAAGAAATTATATTTATGTTCAAGTAAAAATCTGTGAGTACCAGGCTCACCAAAATCTATACAATTCGTGCGACAGTTGTGTATAACATGTATATAAAATATTTTGGCGCATTTGGGTGTGGCGTTTAGACATTATAGCACATTAATTTCAGCCCATAAGATACTATGATAAAGAATTATTCTTTGTGTCCCTGTAAAAACTTAAAAGTGCTAAGATCACCAAAATTCATACAGTTTGTGCGACAGTAACCTATAACAAGTATATAAAATTTAGCTTAATCGGAAAAGGCGTTTTGACGCTATTGTACTTTAAAGAATTTAACATCGTGGGGCATAATAATAAAGAATTTTTCCTTGAGTTCTTGTTTAAAAAAAAAAGTTATAAGTGCTAAATTAACCAAAAACTCTTTGTGAAAATATGAGCTATAATATATGTATAAATATTCAGCTCAATCGAATAACGCGTTTAGACGCTATCGAACTTTTAAAAATTTGAGCCCGTAATCCATAATAATTAGAACTTTTTATTTCTTTTTTTTTCCCTGTATTTTTTCAAATGAAATTATATTTGATTTTAGGGAAAATCATATAAAATTCCTTTGTGTTTATAAATAACTGAAGAATTATTAATTTAAAAAAATATTTATTTTAACATTGTTTTAGAAACATAGTAATTTCAATAATAATTAAACATATTTTTTTATATCTTTTTAAAATATTATTTTTCAGGAAAAAAAAATATATATATATTATTATTATTATTATTATTATTTTAACTTTATTTATATGATTTATATTGAAGAAAAAAAATGTTTCTTTTAAAAGATTATATATATTAATTATTTAAATAGGTTAATACAGCATTTAAAATTTTTAGCATTTTAATTTCAGAATTTACATATATATATTTCTATCAAAAATATTTTATTGTAAATAGATACTGATTACTTTTTCTAGGATTCACAAACAATTAAAATTCAACTGATCTAATCTGAGAAAATAAATTTAATAGGGTAAAAATATTTATTACATAGAATACAGCAAATCCGTTTCAGCTATTTTAAATTAAGTAGTCTTAATTTATCAGAAAAGTAATTAAATTTAAAACACATTTTTTTTTTTAAACCTTTATATTTTACAATAGCACTATTATTAGTTCTATCTTGTTATATTAATAACAAAAATAATATTTTTTTCCCTGAATTTTAATTCACTTAATTAAAAGTGTTTTTTATTATTTTCCTTAATCTAAATTTTACATTTTTTTTTTTTTTTTTTTTTTTTTTTTTTTTACAATTAAATATATTTTAAATTAGGTACTCAATAAACAAGAAAATTTTCAATAGAATATTAAGATTTTGTTTTTGTTTCACATAATAATAATAATGATAATAATAATATAAAAAATGAAGGGATATAAATCGCCGCGGTTTGCATTACAAGAAAAGAGTGGAGATAGTCTCGTTATTTTAATTATGTCGAATCCATAAAAAAAACACTTAATTAAGAAACCCAAGATGAATGTAAAATCTACTAAGAAAGACGATATTTTGATTAAAAATATAGTTATCATAAAAAAGTCGTTTCGCAACAAAATAAGCTTCTATTTTAGAACATTGTTAAATAAAATCGTTATTTGAAAAAAACTAATTTTATATTCTTCAAAAGGAATCTTTTTTTTATGTACTTTAAAAGAATTCTAAAAGTTGTTTTGATTTTTTTTTTCATAATACACTAATTAGATTTTTGAGAATATTTATATTTATTTTTTATTTAAAATTCCTTTATCAAATTATCGTCAAATCATTTCAGGTATCTAATTTATATATTGTTGAAGAAAATTATAAAGGGAAATGATGATGATATTTGAATAAAAGAAATTAATTAAAGAAAAAAAATTTCGAATATACCTTATAATTTCTCTAGGTGCATTTTGAATCTGTTGATTCTAATTATTAATTAAGCTTTAATTATGATGAACTTTAATAAGATATAAAGAACCATTAAATAACTTTTTATTTTGTCATTTTCAAATTAGATCTACGTATTTCGTTTGTTTAGTTTGTTTAAATATTGATTTTTATATTTGGTTATAACTCTAAAGAATTAAAAACAGATTCCAGCATTTTTCAAAAGATGAGTAGAGTAAGTATAATAAAGAAAAATAATTGAAACAAGAAAATTTTAATATGATCGAATGTGTTCGCAAAACTACAGAAAATGAACAAAAAATAAATAAATAAATAAATAAATGTTAAAGAAAAAAAAAAAAAAAAAAAAAAAAAAAAAAGAAAGGAAAGAAAAGTAAAGAAAAGAAAAATCATGAAGTTTGCATTGATTACACTGCTCGGCATGAAAATTGCACCCAACACCATTTTAGCAAATTCTTATGTAAAATAACGTGATTCCGAATATGACGCCTATTTTGCCCCATCACCCACCGTTAGTTAGAAACGGCCCCCATTTTTATCACTTTCGGTGATTTTATGGCTACAAATTTGATTCTTAGGGTGGGGGCGGAGCAGAGGATTGTTCTAACTGCTAAATATCTTCTGAGGGGCTACAGAGTTGAAAAATTCTAAAACATGAACATTTGTGGTATAGGAAAAATTTAGGGGGGATTTGCCACTGAAATTATGTATTACATTTCTTATTTTTTTTTTTTTTTTAAATCTGTTATTAATGTATTTACTAAACGCTATATATATATATATATTTGGAGGGGAAGGGGGCTTTAAATTATTAATTATTATTATTAATTTTTTTTTTTACATTCTCCAAACCAAATTCATGGTCATAAAATTACCGTGCGGTGACAGAATTTGAGGGACGGGGTGGTGTTCCTAGGAAACGGCGGGTGACAAAGCAAATTGGGAGTCATATTCGGATTCAGGAGGTCATTTTACATAAGAATCAGCAAAAATGGAATCAAAGCTCGAATTTTTTTTTTTTTTTTTTTTTTTTTTTTCCAGCGCAGTGTTATTAACACTCTCCAAATGTACGAAATTGTTGTGTCGTATAACTTTCAATGTTCGTCGTCTACGTTGTCACACAATAGACAGAGAGAAGGACTGAAAGGCATACAGATAGACTAATTAAATTCATAAACACTCTTAAACATTCTTGAAAAGTGTTAAAATTGCTTATTGAAATAGAAAATGCAGCCCTTAGATTCTAATTGCAGTCCATATTGTATCTAAATATTTTAGTGTATCCCTGTAGATCAGGCGTTCAACCACATCGTATTCTATACAAAGCATAATTTTTGCATATTAACAACATATGTCTTCTTTCTTATAATTTTTACGGTAGATAGTTATTTAAATGTGATTTTTAAAAATGTCTGCCGTAAATCGCAATCATTGACAATTTTTTATGTGTCCCTATACACAAATCACTTGTAAAGGACCTATTAATGTTGTTTTAAATAAGGAACATTCCATAGTGAACATGAATTACATATATTATTCTTTAAACTTTCTGAAAATATTTACGTATGTTCGGGGTGAGCAGAATGACATACAGATACAGAAATTTAAATCATATTCATACATTAAAATTACTAGAAAGTGTTAAAAGACTTCACGTAAATGAAAATGCAAGTACAGCGTATTTCCATTAATAACCCATTAGGCGCCAATGCTTCCGCTGTGGGAACATTTGATTAAAAATATTTTTTTTTTCTCCACAAGTAACTAAGATTAATATATTTTTTAATTTTCATATTGAATATTGAATTGCTTAACTTTGTTGACATTTTGTTTTCCTTTCAAAAAGTTTGTAATGTAAATTCTTTTTTTTTTTTTTTTTTTTTTTTGCACAAATATAATTGTCTCTTTTCTGCATAAGAAAAACCTCCAAAAATGATTCATTTGAGTGCAGGGTTTAAAACAGTGAATATATATATATATATATATATATATATATATTAAAAAAAAAAAACAGTTTTTCCTAAATTATAACAAACAGGAAACAAGATAACTAATTTAGAGGGTGTTCATTTTATTAGAATCTATTCTACCCCCTTTAGGTTTCAAGTCTCTCATACTGGAACCGTACCATATCTTCTAAAAAAATCTTTCTTTTTTTAATTATTTAAACTGCATATGATTAGAAATTTGAAACCCAAAACATACGAAAATTAAAAATTTAACAGTGGAATTCATATAATGGCGTGTAATGGGTTAATGTAAGTGAATATTTTTGTGTGGCCCTGTAAATATAATGCTAATGATACTACATTCTATTGACAGCATTCTTTTCTGCATATGAATAACAACTTTCAATTTCATTAAGATTTGTGCAAAGTTATTAAAAATCGGTTTATATAAATACATCTCATAGAACGCAATGCTTTTGAGTATTTTTAAGTGTCCCTGTACACAAACCAGTAAAGGTATTCACCCATTTTCTATAGTGAACATCCGAGAGTAAACTTGAATAATATATAACAGTATCAACAAATTCCATGAATATTTACGTTAGTTAAAGCGCGTACAGACAAACCAAAGTCATTAACACATTTTAACCTTGTTAGAAAGTGTTAAAAATAATTTTAAAATATTATTTGATTAATTAAGATTACACTAAATCATAACAAACCACACTTCGAAGATTGATAGCCTGTTATGTTTATCAAATGGTACTTCTCAAATTTATTTGTGATTATTGAATAAAAAATCCGCCAGATCTGGCAACACTGCTTATGTATATGACTTACTTTTCAACACATGTATACAGGGTTTAAACTGCCATTAGTTTTTTCAGCATTTTGCTAAAAGGTATCATATTTTGCTAAAACAAGTCAGTCAGAATTTCGCTAAAAAGCTAAAACTGGATAACTGTATAAAATATCTCTATATAATAATTCAGATTTTTATTTTATTTTATTTTATTTTTTTCTTTTTTTTTGTAATATTTGCAGGCAAAAACTATGAAAGCACTGAAATTTTTGGGAATCCTTATTTATATAGTAATTTGGATTTATTTTTAATTTTCAATGATTGAATTTAAATGCAAAAATATTTAAAAGTATGTTAGAATTCAGAGTTTGCTTCATAGAAGCATTTTTAGCATTAGTATTTCACGATTATCTACCACTACACTTGATTTTTAAATTGCTTTTTCATTTTACACATATGATATGAATACCTCTTTTCCTATTGATAAAATCAAAACATAGTTTCCCTGATTCATATTTTTAAAGTCACAAATATGGATGCTTGGTTAAAATCATCAATGAACAAAAGGAATAGAAAACAAAACTGAGGATAACAAAGCTAAGTAAAACAAATCAATGGTATCCAAAGAATTAACTTTCGAAAAAGCTAAAATAGTGCTTGCCTATTTTCGCTAAAATGCTAAAGTAATTTTTTTGCCAAGTTAAACCCTGCATGTATAATTCTGCATTTCACGATTTTTTTTTACTTTCTCTTACCCATAGGGTCGAGAAAGTATTGTTTTAGGGGTTTTGTTATATTTATATGTTCTCAGGTCCCCTGAATACGAAAATCATGTTTTTAGCGAAAGGTCTGAGCGTCTGTCTGTCTGTCTGTGTGTTTGTTATCAGCATATCTCAAGAACAAATAGTAGCAGAAATTCCAAACTCGGTATTCTAAATGTGTATCATATAAAGGTGCCACAATAAGATTTTCGTTGAGATGAAACAAATGGTTCGCGTACAGGGACACTCAAAAGTATTCAAATACATAACGTCTATGGGGGAAATTGCAGGTAAGTAGAGTTTAACATCTATAGACTGCACTAAACCAAATGAAACGAATATATCTTTTTTGTAATAGAGATAGACAACTGGGAAAAAAATATTTTGTTTATGTAGGAGCTTCGCCTCCCACAATGGGGGGAAGGCCCCCCACCCCTGAGGGGAGTAAATTTTCATGATGGGTATCTTTCAAAAGAGCTCGCCAATACCTTTAAAACGAATGGTTGAACCATCGATCTGCGATAATTTAAAATAACATTATCGATTTTTTTTTTAAATGTAATATTGAGAATAAATTCAACTCTTTTCTGGATATTACTTCTCTAATATGGAAATCGTCTGTATTATCATAAAAGATATTTTTTTTAAATAATAATTTTAATAAATTATTTTTTAAAAACAGAATTATTTTTTAATAACCGAATTAAATTCTATGTAAGTGTAGGTGCATTAATGAAACGGGGGTTGAGGGTGGCGGTAGCCCCACTCACACAGAACTAATTATCATATAAAACTCTTCCGAAGCCTAATTTGAAAAGTTTATCTTAGGTTTACATAACAGTACTCGTTATCTTACCTCTTAATCTCCAACCTGCATTTATAGTTTTAAAGTTCAGGGTAATACTTCTGGTGTGAGTGACACACCAGAATATTTTAATTCAAAATGCATCACAATTTTATTCGTTTAAACTTGTTAATTGGAAAAACACGTCTGGATTTCTCTGTATATATGAATACGTCCATGGTAAAAGTATGTATTTACATATTCTAGTAGTATTTATTTTAAATATTTAAATTTACAACCTAAACATATTTATATGAAATTAACGAAGTGGACCACAAATTTAAAATGTTCTATATAATATTTTGGAATAAACAATTAGTATAAACAATTGTTTTAACAATGACTAATTGCTTTCAAACAATAATTTCTATACTTATTACCGAAATACGTACGGAAATTTTAATAATTAAATACACACAAGAAGAGCAACTGTTTATAACAATGATAGCATGTACTTTTCTTTTTACAATGTCGTATTAGTAAAAAACAATATCTTATTTATTTCTAAAGGCATCGATTAAGACTATAAAAACAGTGACATAAAAAAATGCGAAGAAGAAAAAATAATTTAGAAAAATATGGCAATTAAAAAAAAAAAAAAAAAAAAAAAAAAAAAAAAAAAAAATCGACGTTTTTCTAACTCATAAGCATATTGCTACTTTCATATTATCATTTAATTAATCTTCTAAATTAGTTAATAATTTACTAAAAAACGCATTAAAAAGAAAAGAGCTTTAGTAAAATAATATCAGTTGGAAGTTAATTAAGAACTGACAAAAATATTCATATAAACTCTAGAAAATTATAAACAACTTATACAAATTATTATTGACTATATCGTAATGAAAAGTTTAAATATTTTGCTGGATAATAAAATTTTATATTCTACGTTTTAAAGCCTTATAAAAAAATAAAAATAAGCAAATAAATAAAAATTGTAACTAAAAATGTTCAATTGTACTTATGCTATAATATTCGTTTTCTTAAATGTTAAAAAATTATAAAGAAAGATCTATCCCACAAAATAGATAGATAAATAAACGTCCTTGAAGGTATTCAATGATCATCTTACATTGGTAAATCTTATTATTTAAACAATAAGAGTTAATTTAAAATTAGGTTTACTAGTAGAGATTAGAGGAGATTAGACTAAATCTCCTAAAATGAACAGATCCTTTCCAGTTTTTATTACTTCAATACAGCCTAATTATCCCAATGACGTCAGATTTAAATTCTCTGTTGCTTACTACGAAATCAATTTTAATTACCCTATCATCTGATTATAAATCTCACATATTTTTAAAGAATTTTATATATATATAGTATATATATTAGGGGAAGAGATTACGGGATTTATGAGATTTTCGAAGTGAAGGCAATAAAGAAAGAGTTTAAAAGTATTTTCAAATGATACACATTGCTGTGTGTAAAATATGAACATAAGTATTCAAACATAAAAAGATAAATATTTAAAGTGGATAATAATTTTTTCAGTGATATCCTACTTATAGAAAATTTATACCAAATTTGACTCTACAGTGCAGTATTCAACTTTCATTTTTCTTTCGCAGAATCTTTTATAGCATTATCATATTTTTTACAAAATAAATGTACTTTTGAATAGTTATTATTTATAAATATATATATATATATATAATTAAATTTCATTTTCTAACAAATTATATTTTTGATTATTATCTAGCACAGCAAATATTTATTTAAAAATAATAATAAAATTTATCCCTTTTTACACAATATTTTGTATTACAAAATTAAATTACTCATTTTGAACATGTATCGTTTACGATGCATAAAAACATGGAGTGGAGAAAATGTTAATAAGAAACAATGAGTCAGAAAAACATGATAGTTTAAAAATATTTTTTGTTGGCCCTATTTTTTTATATTATTTATTTTATTTATTTATTTTCAAAAAACTCATTTTTTTTTATGTATTTTGATTTTTATTTGTTTATAATATAATAGATAATGAAGAAAATTACTAAGAAATATATATAATTTGAAAATAATTAACTATTTATTGAAAAATTCAAAGACAAAGAAAAAATATTTAAAAAAATAAACTGGTACTTTTTCTTGATTCAACATTTTGGAAAAAATTTAAAATTTGATACATTTTAAAATTTTATTTTTTGTGTAATGTATTTTTTTTTTTTTTTTTTTTTTTTTTTTTTTTAGGAATTTTAATTTTTTTTTTTCTAGGAAATTTCAGTTACTTTTTATTGATAATTGGTAATTATTTATCGATAACTGGTGTTTCATCCTAATAATAATGAATTGTTATTATGATTATTATGATTATTAATATTATAATTATTCAAAAAGCACAATATATGTTTTAAAGAGCGACAAAATGTATTACATTGCACACATTTCATAAACGAAAAAAAAAAAAAAATCACTGCCAAATTATTCGTAGAGAAATGCAAACTGTTTTACTTCAATGTGAACAGTGATTGTGGACAATGTGAACAGTTTCAAAAAATGACGTTTATCTGTATAACGCTACTATACAAAGAATCTTCACTATATTCAACTGGTTAAAAATCTTCAATGTACTTAAGTATCTTTAGCAAAATTTTCATACATACGATACAAAAACAATTTACTTTGGTACATTTACTTTTACTAACGAAATTTTAAACATATGAGAAAATCAAAACTTCTTTAATAACGAAATGGTACATAAGCAGGAACAATTCATAACTAAACATCTTTTGAATTTGCCTTGCATTTTGTACATTACAAGAATATCGAAAAATATTTGTTACGCAGATTCATTGTATAATTCATTGACTAAAACATACGATATTAAAAGAACTCAAAAGTACAAATAGAAACCTTAACTTTTAAAGATAGTCAACAAAAAGCTTTTAGCTTAAAATATTCAGAAAATAAGGTAACTAGGTACAATTTTTACTTTATCTTACCTATACATATATATTGTATATATATATATATATATATGTATATATACAGTTCCCGCCGCTTATTAAAATCACATTCGTTCTGAGCGAAAGTGATTTTATTAAGCGGCTGATTTTTATGTCCGGCGAACGTTCCTGCACTTAAGGAAAAGGTATTACTTCCCTAAATCTGGAAAGAAATTTCAAAAGGTGACGAACAATGGAATTAGTAAACAATATTAATTAATTTTTGATAGATAATTAATTAATTGTTTCTTCTAAATAAATAAATTAAACGCATTCTAAGTTCCCATGCACTTTCATTTGAGGAAAATCATCTTTACTTTACCAAAATTTCACGTTGTTCTCATAAATTTAAAATCTTTTCGTTTAAATCTCATGAATTATAGTAATTTTAAAATAAGAACTAGAAATTGCTTTTTAATAATTAGAAATTTAAAAAATATATATAATTTCAAATAAAATTTGTAACTTATTACTGTGTTTTGAAGAATATGTTCTGTGAAATTGTTACGGAGATAAGTCATGGGGCGTTATTTATTTGTTACTGTGCTGCAAGTGTAAAATCTTCGACAATGAGCGATAATGAAGGGATTTAAAAAAAAAAAAAATCACAAAGTATATTTAAAAAGTATTTATTGTGCATAAATGATATTTTTGTCTGCTGAGGAGATATTTTTGAGTTAATTAACCGGCGATGCTGATTTTATAAAGCGGCGGCTTTAAAAGTAATTTGTATTGATTTGATTCCGGTCTTGGCAATTTGATCATATTAAACGGTTGATTTTATTAACCAGTGATTTTATTAAGTGGCGGTTACTGTATATGGTAGAGAAAGTATTGCTTTTGGGGGAAATTTTCGAAAATAAGTTTTCGTTATATTTACGTGTTTTGAAGTCCCTAAAATAAATAAAGTGGTTTTTATAGATTAATCTGTGTGTCTGTGTGTCCGTTATCAGCATATTTCATGATCAAATAGTAGCAGGAAGTCCGCAATCGGTATTCTAAATTTTTATCATATAGAGGTACTACATTGAACTTTCCGTTGAGATCAAGATAATGGTTCGTGTACACAAACATCCAAAAGAATACTGTGCGGCAAAAAAAAAAAAAAAAAAAAAAAAAGTTTACACTTGAGAGTCAAGAAAAAAACTTGCATGTTCAATGGCCGTTTCCGTCATAAAAATGTGTCGAACCTCAGAGATGACAGTGCTGATAGGATAGGGAGGGGTCGCCTGATCGACAACACCGCGTGTCATCACTGGGGTTCGACACATTTTTACGGCAGGAACGACAATTGACATATAAAGTTTTTTTTTTTTTTTCTTTTTTTGCCGCTCAAGTGTAAAAAATTTATTTGCCGGCACTGTACAGTGCACAATTACATTTCATCTATGAGCGAAATTTACGATAGAAAAAGTTTAACTTGTAATAGGTGCACTGAAGAAAATGAAATAAATATATATACATATTATATGCAAAAAAGCATGTTTCGTATATATTGTGGTATGAAAATAATTCACTATCTTTTTAAAGGGTTACTAAAAAAAGAAAGAAAAAAAGGAGTGCATAATGTGATTATACTTGGAAATTGCTGGATGTGCATTTCAGGTTGTACTGTGTACTATTAATGTAGATGTATATTTCAATAAAATTGTGTGTATATACGTTATAGGAGACATACAGAGCTACCAATAACTAAGCGAAAACATTCTTTTTTATTGAATATAATTGGTGGAAGTGCTTTACTATAGTTTACCGTGTCCAGGAAAACTACTCAGGAACAAAAATTCCTCATACCTGCATGGTAAATATGAATTTTTTAAATGAAATTTTCAGCGCTTGCTTTTTTTTTTTTTTTTTTGTATAATTTCGAAATTTGAAGCTCACTGAATACTAAACTCAAGATTTTAACGGTTGATCTTAGTGTATGTATGTTATCAGTGTAACTTAAAAACAAATAACAACAGACAATTCAAATATTGTATTTTAAAGTTCATATGAGATTGATATTTGAATAGTTGGATCAAAATCGCCAAACAGGTAGTAATTTCATCCACTTTTTCAAAATTTTTAATAAGGCTCTTTAGAAAGGAAATATCTTCTAGGAAGGAGATGAAAAGTATCATTATGAACATTTTTTAAAAGAACTCGTCAACATATTTAAAAAGAATGATTAATTTTTAGATTTGTGACAAACTGAAAAAAAGTTATTGTCATATGATGAAAAAAATAAAAATAAAATAAAATAAATAGTGCATGTTTTATATTGTCGTCTGTAAAGCACAAAATTGGTTCTCTTTCGACATTTAGTATTACAGTTCTCCGAGATCTGCATTCTACATGGAAAGTAATTTAATAAATAATAGTTTAAATCAATGATAAATTTACGAAAATAAAGTTTATAATGGCCACAATATGAGAGGTTTTTTTTTTTATTATTGTCTAAAAATGTCAAAAATAATTTAATTGATTATGCACGGAAATAAAATAGAAATATCAATTTACTAATTTAAAAAGTTTTATCATTTGATAAAGTGAAATTCTAAAAAGAGATTATCTTTAAAATAAACACATATAATTACTAAATCAAGAACTATTTGTTATTTTTCAAACAGTTTTATACATTGAATGTCATTTAAACTTCCTTAGCATTATTAAAAATAATAGGAAAAATAACTGTTACATTAGAAATTTGTTATTTTATTTCACCTATAACATAGCCTGCAATTTAGACAATACCACCTTCCTAAGTTACTTTAATGGAATAAATAGCACTAAAGCAATGTTTATTATTATTTATTGCAACCTATTCATTTAATTTTTATTATATTAAGTTTATCGGAGAAAAGGTTATTTTTAATGCAATTTAATGGCCAAATTTATTGTATAACATCTCTTAATTAGAAAAAAAAAAATGGAATGTAAAAGATTTTTAAGCTTATCATAAAACTCTGTTTGAAATGTATTAATTCTTATTATGTTATTGCAAAGATTTTTTTTTTTTATTTATTTATATTGAGTATAGAATTATTAAATCAAAAATGATTTTCTACAAATTTTAATTTTCGTTTTATAAAAAATTGTATATCGGAAACAAAATATTTTACATTAATTAAATAAACATTTATTGAAATTTGCTTTATAAAAATGCGAACATTAATCAAATTAACTCACTTTAAATTTTGTTATAATAAATTTAAAATATTCAAAAATTTAGCATTTTATTCATGTTCTGTGGTTTAGGTTTAATTTAACTTTTTATTCATTTTTTTTTTTTTTTTAAACAAAGTCAGCCTATTTTTTTCGTATTCATTAATGTTTAAAATAATTTATTTAAGGAACAAAATTCGGACGTTGTTTATCTTTTTTCCTCTAAATCTCCTGCTCTTTTTTTTTTTTTTTTTTTTTTTCATAAGAAAAGCCTTTAATTTTTAAAAGAAATTTACTCTCCTAGAATACTGGTGGGAGATTTAGGGCTTGGTTGGATTGTGAACATTAAGGCCGATTGACTGCACTCTGGTCCTAAGTCTGAGAGTGGGGGGGGGGGGGGCTTCCGTCTTTCTAAGGGGTTCCAGACTGTATTTACATAAGTTTCAGAAAACAATAACCACAGAAAACTCTGAACGACTAGGCCGACTAGTGCGGCCTGGGATCGAACTCGGCACCTCACGTCTACTAGTTTTGAACACATAACAGCTCGACCGCTTGTGGGCAGGTTATTTAAGAATAAAAGGTAAGTACGTACGAAACCTGAAGTAGCAAAAAGATGATGAAACAATTTCTTAAGTAATTGTCGACCGTTAGCCATCAAAATTCTTTTTCAGTTCCTTATAAATGGTTTAAAATTATCACTCCACCTTTTGTTCGTATTTATTACGTTATATGGTTTTATAAATTCTATTTTTAGATTAACGTTTAGATAACGACATTTACAAAATTTTTGTTTTTGAAAGCATTCTGTAAGGCATATTTATCGCTTTTTTTTTTTTTTTTCTGACAACCTTCTGCTGCATACTAGTACATTTAATACATTCAAAATCTAACGTATCAAACAAACAATTACTTTACTTTGGCGACAATTCGATGCATTTCAACCTTTCGAGCCTTTCAATTCCTTCAAGTATTTCTCCAAATTAAGCAATGCAGTCCGATTTTGTTTCCTGCTGTCTCACTGAAATGATCTTCTACCTATCTATTAGTTTCAAATTAACAGTGAGACATGTTTATAATATTTAATGTTACTCATATTAATGTCACTTTGTTTAAAAAAAAAATCCCATTGTGTTCGTCGGAAAAAATAAAGATGTTTTCTGCAACTATAATCTTGATTGTTTTATATTGTTATGTATCCGTGATTTCTCCAATAATTATGCACAAATATACTTCATTTCAGCCTTGAATATTATTTTATTTAAAATGATTTCAAGCCTTCAATAAAATTCAAATTAAAGTATATATCGCCTTTATAGGCACCAAGACAGAAACGACTCTCACTTAAAAACATAACAGATCGCCATTCTGCCATCGCCAAAGTTGTCTGTGGAGTAGATATGCTAAAACTGCAACAAAGGTTTTATTCTGTAGGCAGAAAAAAAGCCTATGACAAAAAAAAAGCTTTCATTGTTATCATCAGTTTGACTGCAAATTTGTAAGTCAGATGGTTCAAACAGTTAGGCAGAAATTTATGAGCATTATTTAAAAGGATGTTTTCATATTGTTAAACCCCATGTAGTTGCTGTCATATATTCTGCTTTACAGATTGTCTACATGAAGCCTTGATTACCAAGATCATGAGATGTTTCTTTTATCAAGACGTTCGGAACATGACTGGATGTCAAATCCAGTGTCATTCACAACCAGTATTAACCGTTACTAATGACAGACTATATGTAGGACTCTGTCCCACAAGCCCTTGTACTACAGATTATATGCACATTCGAAATAATTGAGTTTAAAGCAATAAATAATATACCGCCTTTGCGTAACTAAAATGGCTCTTTCCGTGGATAATTTAATCTGTGACTTTCGAATTTTAATCAATTAAATACTTTATTTAGACATTTCCTCTCCTTATGTTTAATATTTTAAACTACAAAAATATTTCAACTTAGTCTAGGGATTTTTTTCCACAAGCTTAATTAGAAAAGAATTAAGAGACATTAGATAATACTTTAAAAACATGCAAGATTTTATGTATTTACAGTTTGTTTTGTTTCGCTTTGTAAAAGAAAAGAAAATCAAAAACAATTAAGTTAAGACTGTTGAAGTTTATTTAATATATATTTGTTTGCTTTACTGAATATAAAAGAATTTTAAACGTAAATTCAAACTTTTAAACATATATTTAAATAAAAAGGTTGTTCAGTTATAAACAAAGAATTTCGAGAAAAAAATTCTAACTATTGTGTAATTTAAATTATTCAGTACAACCTAGGATATATATATATATATATATTAATTTTTAGCCAGTTTAATATAATTAATGCAATAAATTATGCATTTCAAATCTTTTATCTTTGTGTTACATAGTCTTATTCCACATAACTTATTTTACCATGTTTTTATTAACTTCGATTCTTGTTTGTCTGTGGGTTTGTGTGTTTGTCAGGGACAAATCTTGCAATCGATTTTTAACAAACTTCCCGACTAGCTAGATATTTGAAATTTTCAGGACAGCTCACAACACAGTGACAATACATTTTTCTAATAATTTTAGTCAACTATTTTAAGTCCCGATGCCTTCGGCAGCGCTTATATGATTCGACAGAAAATTCATTTAACTAACTTCCCGACTAGCTAGACATTTGAAACTTTCCGAATAGTTCAGAACACGGTTAAAATGCATTTTCTTAATACCTTTAGCCAACTGTTTCGGGTTCCTGCTGCCTTCGGCAGCGTTATCAGTACAAAGCTTGCAATCAATTTTTCACTAACTTTCCGACTAGTTAGACATTTGAAACTTTCAAGACAGTTCACAACACGGTGACAATACATTTTTCTAATAATTTTAGTCAACTATTTCAGGTCCCGCTGCCTTCGGCAGCGCTTATATAATTCGACAGAACATTTATTTAACTAACTTTCCGACTAGAAACATTTGGAACTTTCAGAATAGTTCAGAACACGGCGAAAATGCAATTTTTAAATATTTTTAACCAACTGCTTCGTGTTCCTGCTGCCTTCGGCAGCGTTATCAGTACAAAGCTTGCAATCGATTTTTCACTAACTTTCCGACAAGCTGGACATTTGAAACTTTCAGGCTAGCTCATAACACGGTGACAATACTTTTTTAAAAACTTTTAGTCAACTGCTTCAGGTCCCTACTGCCTTCGGCAGCGTTTATATGATTCAACAGAATTTTTATTTAACTAACTTCCTGACTAGCTAGACATTTGAAACTTTCACAATAGTTCAGAACACAGTGAAAATGCATTATTTTAATACTTTTAGTCAACTGTTTCGGGTTCCTGCTGCCTTCGGCAGCGTTACCAGTACAAAGCTTGCAATCGATTTTTCACTAACTTCCCGACTAGCTAGATATTTGAAACTTTCAGGATAGCTCAGAACACGGGGGCAATACATTTTTTTTTAATACTTTTAGTCAACTGTTTCAGGTCCCTACTGTATTCGGCAGCGTTCATATGATTCAACAAAAAATTTATTTAACTGACTTCCCGAGTAGCTAGACATTTGAAACTTTCGGAATAGTCCAGAATACGGTAAAAATGCTTTTTAAAAAATATTTTTATCCAATTGCTTCAGGACACTGCTGCCTTCGGCAGTGTTTCCAGTACATAGCTTGCAATCAACTTTTAACTAACTTCCCGGCTAGATAGCCATTTGAAACTTTTATAATAGCTCAAAAGACGATAGCAAGGAATTTTTTTAATACTTTTATCCAATTTCTGGGGTTCCGGCTGCCTTCAGTAGCGTTTATATGATTCAACAGAAAATTTAAAAACATGGTGTATATATATATATATATATATATATATATATATATATATATATTTTATAATTATTTTTATTTTTAACATATTTATAACTTGCTAAATTTCTAATTTAACGCAACAATGTTTTAAACATGTTTTTACATTATGTAATGAACATATTGTATTAAAAACTACAGCAATATTTTCAGGAATCCTCATTTAAAGCAAAAATGAAGAAATATATACTATAACTTCATTACATAAACACTCTGAAAAAATCTAAAAATGGTAGCAGGCGATATTATAAAAAATTTTCTCCTTAATATATGTTAAGTTCTAGATATCTTAGCATGTAAATAGCATATAACAATTATACTGAAATAAATGTTACTGAAGGTGAATTGTTATAATAATGTGTATCTCAGACTTCTAATTCATTTATTTACTTATTTATTTATTACCGGTAAACAATTATTTTAAAGAAAAGAAAATATAATATATAATGCATATATACTCAATCGGATAATTTTTCATGTCATCATACACCTTCCTTATATTTTAAACCACTTAAAAATTACGTTCAAAACCGTAAATAACTCTATAACAGGTGGCACATTTTTTACTTAATTATTCAAATATAAACTTGTTATTCTATTTTATTATAAACTGTTCTTTTTTATGAAAGTTCTACACATGTAAAAAATAAAATACATATTACTCATACTGATATTGATATATTTTTAATTAGAAAAGGGAAAAAAATTGACTTTGTTTTTAAAATATCTGTTTTAACTTTAAAATTTCTTTACTCTAGATTTTAAGATGAATGCTCGTGATTAGATTTTACTGATTTTATTTTTACCCAGAATGGTATTGCTTTTATAATTTTTTTTTCTTTTTTACTGAAAGGATGCATTCTTTTCACTATTTTTTAAATTTAACTTCGGTAGGAATGCGAATTCTTACTGAAGTTAAGTTCATTAAAATAAATGGAAAATCACTTGAGTAAATTTAGTTTTCTGTTCTCCGATATTGGGATTATCGGATTTCACATTTACGAGATTTTATCCGAAATCCAAAACCGTGCGTTTGAAGAAAAAAAAAAAAAAAAAAAAAAATATGATGAAGATAAGAAAAGAAGGAAAATAAAGTCTCAAAATCCTTGCGCTTTTTAAAGAAAAAAAAAAAAAAGAAATTTGATAACTTCAATTTATATATTGATCAGGTGGAGAAGTTCAAAATTTATGAAAATAAAATGCATATATTTCGGTGTCTATGTTATAAATGCAGGTATGAGAAGTAAAAGTTTTTGAATAAAGTAAAAGCGTATAATTTTAAAATGTAGTTAAGAATTCTATTTTAAAAGTAATGTAACAGATTTAATTTAATGTTGTTGTATTAGTTTTAGGTGATAACACAAAATTATATAGTTATTCATAATTATCATTTATTTAAAACGAAAAAAAAAACCTTTTTAATTAATCTAATTATTTTATACTAAATTTTATTTTATTTATTTATTTATTTATTTATTTTTTTATTTTTTTTTAAGTAACATTGTATGTATTTTTGTAAATGTTTAATTTAAACGTCATCGTTTCACTGACTGTCAGTTCATGCTCTAATTTCCCAAAATATTTTCAGCAAGTTTCGAAATTCATATATGTTATTTAAGGTCACAATAGCAGGTGTCCTATTCAAAATAGTATGTTTGTCGCTACTACTTTGGAATCGGGACGGGGCGAATCGGGTCTAACTTTTCAGTTTTTGTCTGGCAAGGGTCATACATTGCATAAAAATAAACGGATCGTGCCCGGGCCTGAAAAGTTCGTTCTGTGCGGTCCTCTACAATAGTTAATAATATGCAAAGCTTGCCTTATTTTAAAAATTGGATAACTTTATTTACATTGAAATCGGTGATGATTTGGAAAAAGATAATCTAATGTACCTTTTCTTTTATGTTGGGGATAAAAAAGGAATTAAATATCTATATCTAATAAGTAAGCAAAAAAGAAAAAAAAGTGTAACCATCATCTTTTATGATCTCAAATGAGTCAATTTTTTGCTGATACATAATTAAACTATATTCTGAATGTATTACATTCATAGATATTCTTCCCCAGACATTGTTCTTATATATTTGAAATTTGTAAGATTTTTTTTTCTTGCAAATAATTAAAAAATATCCTATTATATCCGATAATCTTAGGTACGAGTTGTTAAAGAAATATGATATATAAATTAAAACTGTTTCTGTTAATACTAAAACACATTCAGAAAAAGACGTCAAAAGCAAAAGTATTAATATAAAATTCTTCTATAATCATAGAAATAAATATTGGATTCATAAAGTTTTATGATTTCCGATTACCGATCGATTTCCACGTTTTTAGCTGGCTTCAACTCGATATAAATGTTTTTAGAAAATGTCCATCTATATGTGTGTGTTTTGTGAAACTTTTTCTGAAAATAATAAAATCATTATTAGTACATCTAAAATTTTGTGACATCTCTAAACAAGGAATTTATACATAGAATTTCCCAAATATATATATATGGTTGAAATTTGCATAAATTGCTGGCTTTTAATATTTAACTCCCACCTCCCATTTACGGGAAAGATGTATCTCAGTTTCTATTGTGTATAATTTCACAAAAATGTATATGTGAGCGGACAATTGTGAAACGATAAATTGATTAATTTTTAATGTCCATCGGTCGATAGGTGGCGCTAGTATGCCGCGAAATTTCTGACTCTTTCAGAGCTTACATAGAACCAAAATGCTATTAGTGAAAATAATATTAATTTCTGTGTACCTGAACCGACAAGTGGGGCTGCAATTACTTTTCCTCTGCGAGTTTCCATATGGCCGCATCTCAACACTTATTGGTTGAAAATGCATTAATATGTAAAATTCAAATCAATAAATTAACAGCGTCGAGTAAAATATCTTTTTTAATCTCATATCAGACGGAAGAATGCATATTCTGAAGTATAAGTACAGCGCCTAGAATACATAGTGTGGAAAGCGACTCTCACCAGAGGTCAGTGTGATCGAGTTTATTTCTTGAAATCTCCCTATTGGTTAATTATGTGCTTGCATTATGTGACTGAACAAGCGAAACTGGGAAAAGCCAATCACCTCTTCGATTTCAGCAAAAAATTCGATCGCAGCGCCAACTCGGAAACTTAATATTTTTTAGCAGAATTTTAAGCATTCGATCACAAGCGCTTGCCACACTGTATATTCTAGGCGCTGTAGTATAAGATAATGCATCTCAAAGCTATGGACTGATTTTGTTGAGTTGAATTTATGGTTACTTTTACGCATAAAAGAAATTCGCATATATAAACAAAGGACGCTACATTTGACGATAATTCACCTCAAGAAGGTTTGAAGGAATGAATGTGATGTAGAAATCACATATATTTTAATTTTTTTTTAAATTCAAATCAATTTTAATGCTTTATATAGTAATTTATTCGTGTATTCAATATAAATCTTTGATAACAGCCGAATTGTTTCCCCATCAGTAAAATAAAAGAAAAAAAAAAAAAAAAAAAAAAAAAAATGTAAAAGAAAACTCAAGCAAGTTCTCATGATATATTTTCGTCTTATAAAGACTAACACATGGCTTATTTTATTTATGTTCCTCCTAAATCATAGTAGTCTAATTTCTAACGTAATTTATTCAGTTAGTCAAATTTATCTTCGAACAGAATTAAATTATAGCTACATTTTATGTATCTGTCCATTGTGGTTTCTCATTTCTCATCACTTAAGTTTGGCGCAATTCAAGGGTTATTTATTATTCTTAGGCACTCCTGCTCTGTGTATTCAAAATTATTAGCTTGATTAGAGTATAAAATATCTTAAAAAAGAAAAAAAAAAACACTTATGTTCTTGCTGGCGAGGAAATTAACTGCCAATATGTAATGAAAATTTGAATTTGGCTGGAACTTTATCATTCTTCTCTAATCGCTCCTGCTTAGAACATCTGCGAATGTAGTTGTTAATAATTTATGTGTTAGAGACATTCTCCCTCCTTGTTTTATGCAGCAAGTCAATAAAAAAACTTTGTGCACATTTTTTTTTTTTTTTTTTTTTTTTTTTTTTTTTGTCGATCTTTATTGATATCTGAATTTTGCCCTTTTTAAGTCCACTTGATCGAATCTTGGGTAATCCTAATGGAAGAATTGTAAATTGTGTGTCTAACGGCGACCAACGCAAGAAAATAAAAACTTTTTCACTTATACGAAAATAAAGCTTAGTGGAAACCGTCGAATTGGTAACTACACTATCTAACGGAGAATTATTTATACCTCTACTGGGAAACTCGTATTCGTAAGGAGTGCGTGAAATTTAAAATAATTAATGGATTTTCAAAGTCAGACGTTCAAATACAAAAGGGTTCAGTCAGTATCATTAATGATATTTTAAAACCAAGCAGTTTTGTTAGTGACAATTCAGTTTTAAGATAATGCCTACATACACTAACAAAGAAACTAACTGTAAAAGTGACTCACGTTCAGGCAGGTGCCACATTAATTCGGCAGGACGGGCACGGGCTGTTTTGACACCCCATGCCCAGAAATATTCATCTGCTGTCTCTCTCTATATACAGAAGTTGCCGGATACTTCAGTACCTGTCTCCAAGGTCATCCTCCGTGCGGAGAGTATGAAAATGGTGAATTCAAACTCTTTTTCATTCTTATAGGACACTCCGAAATTGAAACTATATGTAAAAACTGCAAGAAACCTAGAGTTTCTGATCCATGTACACCCTAATTATTATGAAAATTAATGTCTCGGTATTCTTATCCAAAGTAATGTATCATTTTATTATAGTAAATCTTGTAAAGAAAAAAATTAAGGGCGCCGCATGGAAAAAATTAAGTTTTTCAAACAAGGAGGAAAAAGACGAGTGCTTTTAATTTATTTTTTATTAATTTTTAAAGTTACAGATAATTGAACATTTCAGTTATTTATTTTCACAAGAAAGGATTTAATTATCCTGAATTTCATTAACAGATTGGATTGTAAAGTGTTTTTTTTTTTTTTTTTTTTTTTTTTTTTTTTTTTTGTATTTATGTTATTTAATATGTTTGGGGTGTGCTGACACCCCTTGCCCGTTCTCATGTTACGTTTCACGGCGTCCGTTCTGCCGGGTTAATTTGACTTTCGGATTTCAAAAATTTGGGAAAACTTCAATAAAAATTGTCATGAATACCTAAGATCTCCATACTACTAAGTCATATTGTACTGAGTAGAATTAAAAAGAACATGCGCCCCCCCCCCCCCCCAAAAAAAAAAAAAATATTCTACTTATTCGCGAATTATTTATTATTTATATTCATTTTATTTTTTGAGAGGTCTAGACAATGATACATTCAACACCAACTTCATTTAAAAGACATTGATTATTCATTTTTGTTTTAAAACAAAACGCATTTTTTTAAGAATTCGTTTTTATTTCTGTATAAACATAAATAAATACACATATAAATAACGAAAGAAGTTGTGTAGATTCAATTTTAGAAACCACTATTTACTAGAAAACAAAATAATCAAAATAATTCAAAAGATGTTAAACTCTTGAATTTTTGTAAAAGAAAAAAAAACTGAGACGTATATATCTGTTTTGGAGTAATAATTCATACTAAATTTTTGTTTAGAGCAAAGTAATGGCGAAAGAAATCTTTCTGAATAATTCTACCAATCTTTATGTGGCAGTGAATTTAATAAGAGAAAAAATACAAATTTATGATGTAATATTTTCGTCTCAACATAATATATAGAATGACTGTTTTTCCTTTCTGCCATTTTATTTAAAAGGAAAAAAGAAATTTTATATGTTATGAAATATATGGAAAAGTATATTAAATTATTGTCTATATAAAAATATAACAAAGAAGCAATACGTTTATAAAAACGTCTAGAATTTCTAACAATTTAAATTAATAAATTTATATGAAAATGAAGGAACAAAATCGAAATATATCAATACAAAAATAATAATAAATTTAAAGCATATATTCCTATTTTTAAAAACTGATCTCCTTTGTAAATATTATAATAAGACAGGAAACTTATCCCTTTAAATTATTAGTTAAAAATTAAAAAAAAAAAACATCGGTTTTTAATCTTAGTGCTATGATTTTTATTATATGTATTATTAGATTTCCTTATTTGTATTTCCTATATTGCTGACACAATGAAGTTTATGTTTTGAAAAAAAATTTAATTAAGCAAGTTTGAAATGTTATATTTTTCTTACTATTTCATTAATAAAGTAATTTTACGTTAAAAAAAAAAATATTAATTCAATTAGCTCTTAAAAGAATTTCTTTAACTCTCTTCATAAAAGGTTTAAAAAAAATTACTATTTTTATAAATTTATTAAGTCGCATTATATTTCAAAGAACATTTAAAAAAACAAAGCAAAGACAAAAAGATTATACTTTTCGAAATCAAATATGGAATTCAAAATTGCAATAGGATTAACAAAAAATATTTACAGTAAAAATAATAATAACATTCCTATTTTTTTTTTTTTTTTTTTTAAGTGTCCGCCATTATTTTTGTGATGTAATCTTTATCTTATTCAATTGCAAAAAAAAGTACAAAAGATTGTTATAAAAAAAAAAAAAAAAAAATCTAAAAAATTATGGGAAATGGCAATCCTGTATTACAAAAAAAAAAAAAAAGAAAAAAAATATCTCTATGTAGTACCAAAGCGTAAAACTATGTACAGGATAAAAAATAAAAAGGAAAATACAAACTTTTAAAATTTTAATTTTAATCACGAAATTTCAAATAAGAGAGAAAAAGTACAAAACAAAAAAATATTTATTGAGAGGACAGTACAAAAAAAAAGTACAAAAAAAAGTACAAAAAAAAAAAAAAAAAAAAAAAAAAGGTAACTAGAATTTAGAATAATTACACTTAAATATAAATTAACATAATAAAGATAATTTATTGTCAAAAGTAAAAGTATTATACTTTAAGTAATTCAGTAAATAATTATTCTTCAATTCAATACATAAATACTTAAATTAATAAACACGGTAAACTTGTCATAAAATATTAGTACACTTATCTGAATTTAAATGTCTTTCTTTGCAACTGGAAATTAAAATAAAGAACATACAGTTTAATATGCGTAAAGAAAAATATTATATATTTACAACTGAAAAATGCGATACTTTTCTAAACTAATTATGATAATTAACTATGTACTAAAATGTAATTGTTTAACTTTCAAGTCAAAATTGAAACAAATATACATTATACTTCAAAAGTCGAAATACGAAGTCCAATCTATGAGACGTAAAATAAGTTTATTTATTGAATATCTACTTATCGCTCTTTATGCCTGCCAATGCAAGTGACTGGATTAGAAAACTGAAATATTACCACCTAAAACAATGGAAATATAAAGAATATATATATATATATATATATATATATAATTTTAATAATTTATTACCATCGTAACACTCAGCAGACAAAAGATAGATGAAGATACCAATATAAAATTAAATTTAGATTTATTTCGAATAAAAATTGTCACGGTAATAATTTGTGTACCAATGATTAGTAAAAACATGTGAAAGTACTTACGCAGAAGAGAAATAACACTAACATAACACAGAAGCCTAACGATGAGATAATTTGCAAAAAACTATGAAATATTAACAGTCAACATTTTAGAGAAAAGAGAAAGGTTAAAAATTACCAAAGAGTTCCATTAAAAGGAAAAATAAAATAAATAAAAATAAAAAAGGAAATTCATGAACTGAAAATTGGAATTTTAAATGCTGAATATATATATATATATATATATTACAATACAATATTATAAAACACTTTTAGAAATAATATTACTCATATATTTTATTGTTTGACAAAACTTCAAATTTTATTGCGAGGATTTGTAGATAAAAATTAATAAATGGATTTTGTGCAAAGATAACCGGTACATGTAATCTATATATTATTAACTAAAAAAAAAAAAAAAAAAAAAGACAATAGGCAAAAGAAACATATATATAGAAAGGGTGGTTCAAAACGTCATGTCCAAACGGTTCATGGGGGTGTGTCAGGTCATGAGAAGTAAGAATTGCATAGGAACTTAAGGTCGGAAATGAGATTGTAACACGCTAGAGGGTGATAAGTTCTGACCATGTTATACACACGCTAAAAAACACAACTGACGATATAAAGCATGTATCTCACCTAAAATGGTACATATTGAGCGCTTCTTATGCATTTTAACATCTTTCATTTGTATTTTGCATTTCGAACAAGTTTACTGTAAAATAAAAGTCTTTTTACACTGTTTGTTATATTTCCTTTGCTTCACGGTCACGATCACGTTTCCGAACCTACAGTTCCTATGCATTTCTTACTCCTCATGATTTCCTCATGGCTTGGACTTTTGAACTACCCTGTATAGCAATAAGTGCTGAATTTTGGCTATAATTTATAGAAAAATGTAATTTAAAAATTTTTACATAAAAGCTAAAAAGAATCTGTAAAGTTTGTATAAATTAAAATTTTAAATATGTAAATAAATAAAACCTATACGAAGATAAATATTCAAAACGTCTAAAATGGCTAACTTAAGATTTATAACTTTATAACACAGCATAGATATAGACATAGCATAGCATATCTAATGAATGAGCCATGAGTATAATAATATAATGTATAGCTGTATACATTATGTCTTTAAATTTTTGTATTATACATAATTTATAAAACTAAAACTTATATAGCACTTGAATTTAATTTGTCGGAAAACTTCTTAAATTTATGTCTTTCTAAAATTTACAAAATGTTTACTTTTATTCTGAAATGTTCGATAATAAAAATTTTCTTTTTATACATAAATTTTATGACAACAAGAACGTAAAAAAAAAGAAAAAAAAATCTGTAATAAACATTCAAAAAACAAGAATATTTTAAAAATATGTTCTAAAAACAGTTATTTTTCTTGTTTAATATTCTTCATAAAACTTTGTTGTTTAGGAAATATTATTTCACGTTAATTCTAATAAAGGTGAAAAATAAATTTTTCAGAAAAAGACAAGACATAAGGTTTTTAACCTTACTATTTGTTAACTTAAGAACTTTTAAATTTTTAGCCTTTTATGTTCGATATTTATTTAAAAAGTAAACTGTTGGGAATAGAAGATACCAAAATCTCCAAAAATTAGAGTTGTATAACAAATTTCATTTCCTAATTTGGAACATATTGTATTATTAACTCGTGCATTATCAGTCTCTTTCAACTAAATTGAATCAGTTTCATAACTCCTTCTAAAATTTTTACATAACGTTACACAGCTGTCAACTCTTCCGCTTTTTTAATACCACTATTTATTATTATTTTTTAAATGTTTTGTTTATCAATATAATTTGTACAGTTAAATAAGACTAAGACGTTTGTAGGCAAATATTATTCAAAGCCGGATAGGTTAGTATTTATGACGGTAAAAACTTTGAAGTATTTTTTAAGCTTATAATGAAACAAAATTAAAAGAGAAAAGAATGAGAAGAGATTAAAAAATAAAATGCAAAAAACAACAAAATACAAAATGACTTTGTCTATGCTCTGGATCCGCTTTGTCCGTGTTTTGTGCAGCGCCACTGATACAAATATAATTCGATTTTTAAACTCATTTAGAATTTTTTTTTTCTGTAATTTCCCATTTTCTTGGATAAAATCTGCTGCAAATTTCTGCACTGTAACGATTCTTCTTTCTTTTGCAATTTGGAAGGCCATCTTTTCCATATAATAATCCGTGGAGGGCCAAAATTGTGATAGCATGTATCTGGACTATTTTAGGGACGAATCCCAGATCGTCACCAATTGCCCATACCGCAGCACTAGGACGGCATTAATCACAACCAAACCAACCCTTTAATATTCTACCATATGGTGATGACCACGATTTGCCCGTGCAGTTAAAACATTTTCTCTGACAATCCACAAACTTGATTAAGTTACTAGCGGCTCTTGAATATTTCATGAATACGGCCGATTTTGCTGATACATTTTCCATACATCCAAGCATCTGACTATAATTTCATGTTCGAAGTCAATCAAATCAACCTTTACTTCAATATATTCTCATACTGTACATTTGTATAATTGTTTCAAATCATTAAATTATATATATAAGAGAAATTTATATATATATATATATATATATATACAGGGTGATCAGTTTAAAAGAGTACCCCTTGGTTTTTCTTATTACCTTTAAATCTGACGGATGTGTCAACTATTCTAACACTAAATTATAATTGTTTGAACCTTGTTTAAGTGTTGGAGACAATTACTATCACTGTTGGACTTTTATAACTTTATTTGAGAGGTAAAACAGAAATGGAGACGCATAGCGTTATTTTATCCTGTGATAATTTAATTCCAATTTTTTTCATCATTATTCCTTACAGAAAATGTTGAAAATGTTCGCCACCATTTTAATGCAAACATGAACACGTCGAACCAAGTTTTTTGACATACTTCGCTGCATTGTTGGTGTTATTGATGAGATTTCTTCAGTTATGATCTGTTTTAATTCATCGATGTTTGTAAGACTTCTCTGGAAAACCTTATGAAATGATAATGATAATGAAAATGTAATGTAGGAATGATAATGTAAAAAAATTGAATTAAATTTTGTTTTTCAAAAATAAAATTATCGCAGGATTAAATAACATTGTGCGTCTCCATTTCTGGTTTACCTCACACATAAAGTTGTAAGAGTCCAACAGTGTTGGAAACTATCTCCCACACTTAAACAAGGTTTAAAGTGTTAGAATGGTTGACACATCCGTCATATTTAAGAGTAATAAGGAAAACTAACGGGCTCTCTTTTAAATTGATCACCCTGTATATTCTGCCTTTATGTATTGCCCTATCCTTCTACACAAAAAAAAAAAAAAAAAAAAAAAAAAAAAAAAAAAAAACAGTGACTGACGCCTAGAAACGGAATTGTGTCTCTAGTAAAAATAGATCCATGTCATCCTATAAATTCTAGTTACTTTGCTAGCAAGTTTTAAAAACCCCAATTAGAATTCAAGATTATTTTCCTGTATTATCGTGATCAAATTTATTTAAAAATCTCTGCTAATAAAGAGGTGAGTTATAATACTATAATCTTGGTTTATAACTCAATTCCAGAAAATCAAGCGAGAATTTCTCGCAATACAAAGAATCCATAATATTCATAATGTTCATTATACTGTTTCACCATCTAGAAAAATATAGACTAGAAATTCTCGATCATTTCATCTATCCAGGTTAATTCTTTACATTATACGCTTAGCTCTTAAATATTTATTTTTAGTTTACCGATTCGGAAAGTGACTACTTATTCGTTAGTGACTAGATGGAAGCGGTAAATAAATATTTTCTTTGTGTAGCAGTGAAATTTTGACGCAATAATTCACTTGCAGAAAATTTCCAGCTAGTCATAATAAAGTGTCCCCTAAATGTATATATCGACAGTTTCAAAGAATAAAATTATACTCACTTCTGTTGCCAGATAAATAAAAAGTAAAATAATATACAAATAAAATATATTCACTTATATTGCGAAAAGAAGTTCTATAATCAAGGAATCAGGAAGTTGCCAAAAATATGGCAAAAGATCATCGAACAGAACAAAAAATGAATTTAAAAAAAATTGTAAGAAAAATATTGAATTTTATTCCATATTAAAAAGAGAGAGAGAGAGAGGTTTTTTTCCCCGACAACTTAAATTATTTGCTTGGTTACAATGTAATAAATTAAAGAAATAGATTTTTCCAACTGATGTGCTCGTTTTTATTCTCCATTCTGTGCATCCTAAGCTTTCGAAACGTCAAAATGTTGCTTGATCATTTAAAAATATTTTAATTTTTGATAACACAAGTATAAGATTCAAAGCATTGACTGTTTGGCTACCAGAAAGATTCAATGAAGTTTTCAAAAGATTTAAAATGGTGGGCGTAAAACTTCAAACTTCAATATTTTTAAATGAGTTCTTTATTGTCAAACAGATTTTCATCGACGCTACATTATTTAGTCGATCTTAAAGCGTAAAACACGTTTAAAAAAATGCACTATTATTTGCCGAAACGTCAGGGGAGACTCAAAAAGATTTTGGGTTCTGTCTGTGTGTCTGTCTCACGATAGCGGCTGCAAAATTCACCCTACCTGACTTCAAAATTGGTACACATGTTCACTAGCCATACAGAATTAGCTGTATAGTAGTAATGTGTATTCCATTAGTAGTTCCTGCACAGGGACATGCCAAAATTTTCCTTATAATGACGACCTATGGGTTTAATTTGCATATACGGCAATATCGTCCGCAAACATTTGCAAATTGGTACACATTTTTACTTGCAATACAGAAATACCTATTTAATTTTTGGTTTCAGTATTGTTTATGGTTCGTGTACAGGGACATACCGAAGTTTTTATTATTATTACAGCCAATTGGCAAAATTTTGTTTAAACATATATTAATGTATTATTATACACTGCATTAAACAAAATGAAAATAATGTACATTATTGATATCCTTAAAATAATTTTTCGCGTAAAAAATGTTTAGTTAGACTTTATATAAAGGACCTTACAAAGTGTTCCGAAAATGTCACGTAGTCATCCAAATTATGTCATATTAAATACAGTTATGCATGAGCTACATAAAATAAGTTGTTTAGTTTTTACTGGTTCATATGATGTTTCTGATTCATTTACAGAGACACAGAAGAGATCTTCGTGACATTGAAGGCTATGGACAGATTTTTATTTGAGCGCATTTTAAGAGTTTATGTTGCATTTTATTTAATAAGGATTAACATACATTATTAAGATGGTTAAAAGCGTGTTTCTGGAGGAAAAAAAAAGTATGTATAGACTAGAAAAGGAATTTACAGAGCAACGCAAAAGAATTACAATGACATTCTGCAATTACCTCAATGATGTCAAATTCTGTTTAGATATTAATAAGTTGGCAAAGAATTAGTTGTATAGTTTTCATTGGCGTAATAATAATTCTGGCCATTGTACAGAGACACAAAAGAGTTTCGTACCATTATGATCTATAGACGATATCATGAAAAACGACAGTTTTTTGAGTGACGCAAGCTTTCTTATAAGGGCATTTTAAGATGTTTACACTCCATTAAGCATAATGAGATAAACGTATGTTATTTTGAACGTTTGAAAGCATGTATTCTGTCGAAAATAGTAGGAATAGAACTATTAATAAGTTTACAAGGTTACTAAAAATATTTCCAATGTGTTATGCAATCATTTGGCATGAAATTAGGTTCAAGTATTTATGTAGAACAAGGCTTTTATACAAGGCTGTGAGTTGAAAGGGAATATATACATACACATATATACAGATAGATATAAGCAGACAGATACAACAGCATTTGAGGGAGGCGGCAGCTCCCCTTCCCCCTTACAAACTATCTGGTTATGTAGCGAGTTAATCATATATATATATATATACTTAATTATTTTACATAATATGGTATAAAGAAAAGTGATTTGATGAGTAATCATTGATGCAAATAGGACGTTGAGACTCCTGATCTGCAGATGCACTAATATTTATCTATCTATCTGTATATGTATGTATGTATGCGTGTATGTGGACTTGAGCAAGCATTCTAATATAGAAACACTGTAATTGAATGATTTCGAAAAATGCATTCAAATAATAAAATATCCTATTCAGCCATAATTTTAAACTTTGAAATAAATGTTTAATGTGTTATTTTTATTTTTATGTGTAAACTCTTCTTGTTTGCGATCTAATTTAAGATTAATTAAAAAAAAAAAAAAAATCATTGCAATGTTTTACGCAAGTCTCTTAAATAAACGGTAAAATAAAATAGAATGTTGTGTTTAAAAAAAATTAACTGTACGAAATATGTATTAAAACGAAACAAAAAATAAAAGAAAGAAAGAAAGAAAGACCCATGCATATATTTACCAAGCCACCCGATATTTCATACCAGACATTTTCTACAACAATTTCTTATTTGTTTAATCTAAAAAAAAAATAAATAATAATAATAATAATAATAATAATAATAGGTTGTATTTTTATTAAAAAATAGTGGTGATTAATCCAATTTTAAAAATCAAAATGCTTGGAAGTATGCATACTTTTCTTTTTCTCTTTTTTCTAATTTTTAAAATGATGTTACTTCGAGATTATGTTTTTGGCACTATAGATGTTGCAATAAAAATATGCGGATAAAAGCAACATGAAATTATTTAATATACACTCAAAGATTTTGTTGGAAGAACTACCATGTTTTATATTCGAGAATGTTATGGAAAATTAATTTTAATTTTCAACTTATTTTAGTATGTTTCTTGCTCCAATTAAGTTTTATCTGGTTTGTTTGCATTACGATAATTTTATTCAACATATTTTGTGTGCTTTGTGGAAAAAAAAAAAAAAAAAAAAAAAAAAAACAATGGCTTTCATCATTATTATTTTTAAAGTTGTTGTGTATTTAGAATATTTTTTAACTACTTTAGTCGTTATTTTATTACTTTTATAAATGGAAAAATATTTTTTTAATGTAGAATATCAAGAAAATTTATAAAAATAATAACTGTCACTAAAAACATTTGAGCAAGTTAATTGCCTTAAAAAACAAAACCATATATATATATATACATATATATATATATATATATATATATATATATATTCTTATGAAATAAATTATATTTCATATGAATTTCATATGAATTTTCATGGGAATTTTTATTATATGAATATTCACATGTATTTCATATGTATTTTTATTTTTTCATATGCAAATATGAAATAAATAACTGACTCTGAAAACAAAATGAATTTCAAAAGCTAATTTCTGTTTTAAAAGATGAATTCAAAAATAGAAATGAAAGGTTCTCATTTTATTTTTTTATTTTTTTTTTTTAAAGAAGAATATTGTTAGAAATATTATCTGAGAAAGAGTTATGCAATAAATATATTTTATTCAGAGGCATTCAAATGCAATCCGTTTAACCTGATAAATTCCATGTTTGTAAAAAAAATGGGTTTGCATATAATTAATCTAAATGTATCTCAATATTATGAAGTTTTCTAATGAAATAAACAAAGCTAATACTAGTTTAAAATGCTTAATTTTCTATGAAAAGAACTAGACCGGAAAACTGAAGAATGGAAATCAGCATATCTTTTTAATATCACAAAAGCATTAAAGATGGCATATTTCCATTGTTAAATGTATAGAAAATTTCAAAAGAAAGTGCATTCTTATTTAATAATTTAAATCAGTAAACACTGAAATTATGAAAATTATTTTCACTTATATTTACTCAAATAATTGTTTATTTTAAATTTTTCTTTGATCGAAATTTTATAAAATCTAATCAAACAATAAAAAATTTCAGAATTTAGAACTTTGCTAAAAATATAAAAACAGTTATACGGAAAAAAAAGGAAAGAAAGAGGTTTACTTAAGTTTTTTTTATAAAACTACATTTTTCAGATGATGAATCTGGTTTGAAAAAGTTTTCCTAAAGGTATTTCTTTTTTCTTTTATTTACTTCGAAAGCCATCATTCGTGAAAAATTTCCATTTTAGATATCATTAATTATTTGAAAATGCGGAATAAGTTAATAAATGGTGTATTGAAAACAGAAAAAACTATTTTACGAGAAATTTTTTAATCTGGTTAATTGAATGAAATAAAATTAGGAAATGAAAAATTTTAAATCATAAGTTTTTAAATCAAAAAATATTTATTTTCTTATGGCGTTTAATTATTTTTAATGAAATTTCTAAGAAGGAAGATTTGTTTCTTCTAGAAAAAAAAAATATAAATAAATAAGAGATATTTTTATTGATATAGCGTTAACAAAGCTAAATTACAACATCAACAACTATAAACTTTAAATTTAATATAGGAAATAGTATTTATAAACATAAATATCTATTTACTTTAAATAAAAAATAAATATTTAATTATATATAAGTCGTTTAATTCATATTATAAATTAAAATCGTGTAATTCTAAGTATATTTTCAGTATTATTCACCAAGTAAAAACATGTAGCACAAAAAGAAAACTTCCTTTCTTCAAAACTAAAAGTATTTTCAGCTTCATTTTTAAAATATCTCCTATTTTAAGAATACCTATTGTTACCTATTGCTAACTTTTATGTTTATTTCTGATCGACATTACCCAAGAATGTGCTAAATTATGGCAAATCAACTCATTGTGTTAAACACAGGATGACCATAATTAAATTCGGCCTATTCAAAGCACTCCATAGCCGTAACTAAAAGGCGTATTGAGTCCAACATTTGTATATAGACATTTCAAAGGATGCGCTAAATTGTTCTACAAAAAATAAAATAAAATAAAATAAAATAAAAAATTTCTGCTATGAGGAGACATACATCAAAATACAAACAAGTTACAAATTTTAATACAAACAACTTTGTTTATTACAGATTTAATTGTTATTTGTTACAAGTTACACACTGTTTATCGATGAAGATTATATTGTTTAATGTAGGACCCATCATTAAGTTGTAAAAACTGCAGCCGATGAACAGCGTGTTCAACAGCTAATTGCAGCTGGTCTCCAGTGATCATCTGCAAATGCAATGTTATACAGTCCTTCAAGTAAGCCAAAATTACAACATTTCTTAACCAAACCCTTTAAATGTCACAATAACCAAAAATCCTGCAGATTAATATCGAGGGAATGGCCGGCCACGGAGAGGGAAATGAACGGGTAATTACTGTGTCATCTGTAAAATTTTACAAGAAAAACATTTGCAAAATGTAAGAATTAGAGTTTTAAATGTCGAATGCTTTGAAATAGTCCACAGTTATTTATTACATAACTTTTCAAGCATTTTGACTGCAATGCTTGTATTTATACTCGTTGCCATAAAAATTTGTGCACCAAAACGTAATTGTGGGACCGTAACGAAATTTGGCATGAAGGTACATGCCAAGCGGATATGCAAATGATTAGAAATGCTGAGCGATTTCGCATTGCATAATGCAAGTAGAGGGCGTTGAATTTCGCAAATGTCTTCTTGCAATATAAAACAAGTAAGTAGAGCTTGTTTGGTGTAATTAATCTGTTGCAGAAAGACGCTTTTTAAATGGAGATGTCGTTAAGCCGCCAATCTAAGACAATATGGGCAAATGTCAGAGTCCGAAAGGGGAAGAATCATCGGTATAATGGAATCAGGTGGTCAACACGGCCTGTAGCCCACTACATAGGCCGTTCTGGTTTGACTTTGAGGAGGTGCTGGGACTAGTGGACAAGAGAGAGACCGCTTATTGAGAATTCAACAAGCGTTTACAAAATTCGCCAGGCATTGAGCCTCAACAGGCAGAGGGCGATAATTTATTTATAGCAGGTGTGCCGAGATTAAACCCCACGCGACAGAGGGCACAAGGAGGAATAAATAGCTTTGTTAAGACTTTGCAATGAGAATTTTAATTTATGATTTCATTAGCTGAGTCCATAATTAAGTATTTCAGTTTATTCGTTTATTCTTTGAGTTGGTTTAGGAGAAAAGGATAAAAGTCTTTTTGACATGTGCATGTTGTTGCCGGGCTTTCGCCCCACGCGGCATGGGGCAACAGTGGTTAATTTGGTAATGTTGCTCTACTAGTTTGGAGTCGTGCTGCATAACCGAGTGGCTTGGGATGATCACAATTGTAAGTTGCAACCTGAGCCAGTAGGAAGAAGCTTGGGGGTTAATCTGTTAAATTAGTAATATCTTCTAAAAGTGCGTAGATTTTATTTAGTTTTTCGATTAGGGAGGGTCTGGTGATGATATTATCTAACCAGTTTACTGGTCTTGGGGATGGGTTTCGTAGGTGAAAACTGGAGGTAAGGGGACAGTTGAAGCGGTAATGGGAAGCAGTGCCTTCTTCACCACAAGGGCACAGGGGTGAGCTTCGTCGGTAGAACCTATAAAGGTATGCTTGAAATGAGCCATGACCCGTGAGAAAGGTCGTGATAGGGGGAGTAAGGGTCCAAGTGTTTGAAGTGGGATTTGGGATCAGGTTATAAGTATATCTGCCTTTGATGGAGTTATCCCATAAGGATTGCCAATTTTGTTTTAATTTGTCCTTGAGTCTAAATTTTACATAGAAAGGGGGGGGGGGGGCGTGTAAGTGAAAATCAATCGTTGCATGTTCTGTGGCAGTTTTTGCTAAATGATCTGCCATTTCGTTCCCGACGACACCAGAGTGGGCAGAAACGTGTGCCAGGGAGATGATGGATTTTAGGTTATAGAGTTTAAGTTTTATTTTCAATATTATGGGGTGCCTGCTCCTGTAGCGGGCAATGGCTTGTAGGCCAGAAAGGCTGTCCCTAAAGATGTTAATACTTGGGTAAGAGTGAGCATTTTCCTCAGCCCATTCGACAGCCTTAAGGATGGCAAATAATTCCGCCTGAAAGACTGAATTGTGGTTTTCGAGCCTGCAGGACCACTGGAGGATGGTTTCATTGTTGTTAAGGACACAGAGTGCAGCTGCTACTCCGTGTTCAGTCTTGGAGCCATCTGTGAAGATCGCCACAGGAGCTAGGGGTGAAAAGCTATTAATGTTACAGTTGCTGAGAGAAGATGCAACATCCTTTGCCAGATGGATATTCCAGCTGTTTGTAAGGGATGGTATATTTAGATTAGGGAAAAGAGAGTTTGCAAGCTGAGTATTATTTAATTGAAGAATATTAGTTTTTTGATAGCAGTATTGAAGTTGTAGGTGGGCATGGGGAATTCCAGTGACAACGCTCAGGGCGTCAGTGGAGATAGTTTTATAACCTCGGGTGATTTGAAGGATGAAAGGTCTTTATACTGAGTCGAGTTTGGTTTTGTTTGCCGCCAACAGGTGACCTCCCCAGACGCCCTTGCCATATGTCAAGATCTTGTCTATGATGGAATAGTACCATATTTTGAGGAAAGAGGTAGAGATTCCCCACCTCTTTCCTACCATTATTGGGTGTTATGATAGTGGGACATAGTTTTCAGTTTTAGGTCGTTTATATGAGCCGTCCAGTTGAGGCTCCTGTCGACGGTTATGCCTAAGATTTTGAGGTTTTGGACGTGGCGAACACTGACGCCGTTGATCCTCATCACAGGAGGCCGTTTAAGAGAGAGGCCGCTTATACAATGACAAGGCTCCGGACGCCTTCAACAGATCAATAATCGAGAAAACCTTCACAACATACTAAACTCACGCATAGCGCATAACGCCAACTATTTCATTGTCCGTATTCCGGATAAATGCAGCACCTGCACGACCTATCCCTTTGTCTGTCTGTACTATTACAAGGTGCCTGGAAGAAGGACAGCTGCTATCGTGGCACCCATTACGTGTGCTGCCAATGATATCCAGCCCCTCTACTCCGTTTGGAGTGGTGTCGCGCATGACGGTATTGAACTGCATCCGAATGGAACCAGGTCTTCTTCAGCGACGAATCCAGATTCAATTTGGGCAGTGATGACGATCGTGTACGTGTGTAGAGGCACAATGGTAAACGTTTCAATTCTGCATTTGCGTTACAGCTACCCATAGCTGCCGTGATGGTATCGGATGAGATCGCATACGACACATGGCCATCCCTAATATTGATCAACGGCATCATGACAAAGCCACATTACAATCTTTCCCTGGCCTTCGCGTTGCCCACATTTGTCAACGATCGAGCATATCTAGGGCTCGTTGGAACGACAAGCTTGACAGACAACGAGTTTGGACGAATTAGAGGCGCATTTGCAGTAAATATGGAACGAGATTCCGCAGTACATCATACGGGACTTTTATGTCTCAATACTCAAACTTATGACATCGTGCATTCACGCTAGTGGTGGTCCAACAGTTACTAAAACCTCCACTTTTTTTAATTTTTTAATTAATAAATAGTCATTTCACTTTGATGTTGTAATCACTTACTTATATCAACGTTGCACTTAGTACATAAAATTTCGTTTCATTCCGACAACTATTTTTGGTGTGTAATTTTTATAGCAATGAGTCTATTTTGATATATGTCCCTTCAGAGGAAAAAATTTTAAATTTTTTTACGGAACATTTGAGCGCATCCTTTGAAATGTCTGCGCATAAATTTTTGACTCCATCAGCGTTTTTGTTACTTCTATAATGTGCTCTAAATAGGCCAAGTTTAATTATGGTCACCCTGTATATATATCGTATATATATGTACAATGCGCGGTCGAAAATGCTTTTATGAGACGGTGGTATGTTAAAAAAATTATAAATAAAGAGACGAACGTAACTGATAATACGTTTTAATACTGAATATATATCATTTTTATGATTAACGAGTACTATATTGAAGTCGGTGGGGGAAGTCTGGTACACTATCTTTAACCCATGTTCCTTTTATTCATGTAGATTCATTGTCATCTTGTAAATCGCATGTTGTTTTTTTTCCCTTAACTTGCAAATTTTTGTGTACAATATCACGTCAGGAAAGCACTTCCGATCCTGCATATATGTAACTAAAAAGTCATACATTACCAAACCCCTTTTATAACTTTAGGAGTTACAATTCAGAATAGCATTGAAAACATTTTTTATAGAAAGCAATGCTTTAACATTGAAATTATTTTTTGGTAAATAAGGGGTTTGTTAATAATAACGTGCATCAGTTAGATTTTTGTGAACAGGTATTCCATAGTTTTAAAATTTTCTGTTCCATTAATCAGTTTAGAATAAGTTTAGAAGAATGGGTTATTTTTTGAAATTGTATTCCTTCCATTTTCCACATTTTCTATTCTTAATTAGAAAACAATAATCGACTCAAGAATTTGTCTCATTTAATTTTAAATCTAGAGAAAGATTTTTCAAAATTGACAAATAAAAGTTCTCTTAAATATAGGATTATTAATAAATCTAAGAACTAGTGGATCTGCAGATCAGGAGCCTCAACGTCCTATTTGTATCAGACATTATTCAATAGGTCATTTTTATTTATTCCTTATTATATAACAGTATATATTGATTCGATAGACTTGTTATCATAATCAGATACATTCCTGAGGGGGGACGCTGCAGCCTCCCTCAACCCTCTTCTCTATCTCTCTTTGTATACTTATCTGTATATCATATAAAGTGATACGGAATTATAAATAATTGTATTTACTTTTCCATAAATTCTTTCAACGAGGCTTAGTAAGCTGATAAAATGCTAATTTTTTGCATTTTTAGTCATTTTAGTGTTAAAATAGCCTAATTTTCCCTTAAAAACGCATTAAAAAGCTCCAAGAAGGGAAGAAATGGATTTGTCGCCAAATTTGGCGATTGTTTCCCTCTTTGGCGATTTTTTGGCGACCTTGGCGAGAAATTCCTTATTAGGGATATACCAAATATGGACGCTCTAATCTCATTGGCTGATGAGATACGAGAATTTTCCAGAACAGCCTGGGTTCGATAGAAAAGTATAAAAGGAGCATATTTTTCACCGAGGCAGTCAGTCTCAGATCTGCGTCAGTTTGCTTTGCCTTGAGCCTTTTTGAATGAGACTTGCTTTATGTGTTATTGTTAAACAGTTTATGCTGTTGTTGTGCTGTTAACGGCTATTGATTAAGCTGTGTTTACTGGTTGAATTGAAGCTGATACTTGGTTTATAGACCTGTATTTTTCTGGAACTTTCTGTGAATAAATCACTGAATTATTATAACTTTCGCCTTTCATTCTCGGACAACTTACGAACCCCCCAAGTACGCAACAATATGTATTCTTAATAAACGACGGTCTTGCATTATTTCCCTGAAATTCATAATTACCAAATTTAATAACTACCAAATTTCATACAAAAAAAAAAAAAAAAAAAAAAAAAAAATTACGTAGCATATCGGAAATATTTTGCGTAACCTTTAAGTTAACTACCAATTCTATACCACAAATATCCACAGGAAAAAATGCTTTTAAAATTCTAATAAAATTTCATTATATTTGATGGGGTGTAGTGTAACCATGTTAAAATACTCTTAAGAAATACCGACTATAGACCGTAATAGTACGAAATTCTTTTATGTATCCCGGTAAAGTAGCCACAATCATTATAAACGCCAATAATAAGAATACACCTAATTAATTATAACTCATTAATTTTTCAAACTAATTTGACATTATTTGGATGATTACAGTACATACTCGTAATTATTTTGTGTGGTCCCATTAATTATTTAGTCTATACATACACTTTTTTAAGAGTAAACATGATTTTAAGCATCTTTATAATGTATGTTAATTTTATTAATTTCAATTCAGCATAAACGCATTAAAGTGCGCGCTTAAATAAAAATTTGTCCATAGGCTCCAATGTTACGAAATTTTTTTGTGTGTCTCTGTAAACGAACCATAAACATTGTATACACCAGTGAAAACTATTCAGCTTATTTTGCATTTAAAATTAATAATTGTTCCAAATTTAACATCGTTTGGATGACACCGTGACATTGTCAGAACACTTTTGTAAGGTCCTGTACATTAATTAGAAATCTTAAAAGTACATATTTTCTTCAAACAACATAAGTTTAAGCATCTTACTCACGTACGCTAGTTTCATTTTCTTGATTGCAAAGTAATAGTATTAAAATACGTTTAAACGAAATTCACCCCATACGCCGTAATGTTAAGAATTTTGGCATGTCCCTGTACACAGTTTATAAACAATATAGCAATAAAAATTATACAGCTACTTATATGCAAAGCTGGAAAGTGTGCGACAATTTGCAAGTCAATCGAAGGATTTTTGCGGCCGCTATTGCGGTACATACAAATTCTTCCCATAGACCGTAATGATAAGAAACACTTTGGCGTGTCCCTGTACACGAACGACAAATGGAATACACGCCTAACACTATACAGTTATTTCTGTTGAGCTCATGAACATGTGTACCAAATTTGCAGTGAATAGTGTGATTTTTGGGGCCGCTATCGCGGTACATGCAAATTCTTCCCATAGACCGTAATGATAAGAAAAACTTTGGCGTGTCCCTGTATACGAACTACAATGGAATACATACTAAAAACTATACAGCTGATTTCGTGGGGCTCATGAACATGTGTACTAAATTTCAAGTCAATAGCGTGATTTTTGCGGCCGCTATCACACGACAGACAGACATACAGACGGACAGACGGCACCCAAAATCCTTTTGAGTCTCAACAGAGGGCCTCCACTGACGTTTCGTCAAAAATTGGAAGTCAATAGCTTGATTTTTGCGGTGGCTATCGCGGTACATACAAATTCCTCCCGTAGGTCGTAATGGTAAGAAAAACTCTGGCGCGTCCCTGTACACGAATTACAAATGGAATACACACCCAAAAACATACAGATGATTTCGTGGGGCTCATGAACATGTGTACCAAATTGCAAGTCAGTAGCGTGATTTTTGTGGCCGCTATCGCGATTCATACAAATTCCCCCCTTAGGCCGTAATGATAAGAAAAACTCTGGCGTGTCCCTGTATACGAATTGCAAATGGAATACATACCAAAAACTATACAGCTGATTTCGTGGGGCTCATGAACATGTGTATCAAATTTCAAGTCAATTGCGCTATTTTTGCGACCGCTACCGCGATACATACAAATTCCTCCCATTGGCCGTAATGATAAGAAACACTTTGGAGTGTCCCTGTATACGAACTACAAATGGAATACATACCAAAAGCTATACAGCTGATTTCGTGGGGCTCATGAACATGTGTACCAAATTTCAAGTCAATAGCTCTATTTGTGCGGCCGGTATCGCGCGACAGACAAACAGACAGACAGACAGACACAGCCCAAAACCGTTTTGAGTCTCAATGTAGGGCCTCCACTGACGTTTCGGCAATTAAGGCCGTAAAAAAAACTACAGGGTTATTTGATGTGACTAACATAACGTTCTTAATAAGTTAAAACAATTATTAAACTCATAATCACATCCAAAAAATTTCATAATTAAAATATTTTTTTACATCTTACAAAACTATGATATTTTCAAAAATTCTTAAAAGTACCTTGAATATAAAACTTTTGAATTATTTTTTTTTTATTATTTGGGACCAACGTAACATCGAGGTCCTAAAAACATTACATCGGTCATAAGCCTTCATTTGACAAAAGCAATTACAAAATTCAATATTGAGTGAACTTTTTATTATTTGTGAATATATAATATTATAATAATATATAAAAGAAAAGAGCTTTTGAATACAGTTTTTTATGTGATAATAAGTAAAATAACTGGCTTATAAAATTGACTTAACTTATTGAAAATCTTACACAGATTACGAGGAAATGATCTTATGTAGAATGTCAATCTATTTATTAGGGGATATCATTTTTGTTAGATATAAAATTTCACATATATAGATAAAAGTTATCGAAACTAAATAATAAGAAATTTAGTTGCGAATGTAATTTATTCATGTAGTGCAATGTGTACAGAAAGGGAATCAAATTTGAAAACTATTGCTAATTCGATACCTAGCTTGAACATTTTATGCTCTGTTTAAAATTATTTAAATTTGGCAAGTAAATTTCATAATTAATGTAATTGAAGTGAAGAAAAATATTTATATACCTAAATATATACGTGATAATATTAATTAAAGGATTATCAACATCAGTCCATCTCTATGAACTGATGTTCTTAAACTTTTAATTAACATATATAATACATGCTATTATATATTATATGTTAGCAGAACATGCAACATATAGGATATATATGTTATAACATATACACTGACAAAAAAATAATACCGCCTTTCTCTAGAATGAATAAGTGGCCATCTTCTAAATCCCTTAACTAGAAATATAGATTTCCGAGTTATGCGCATAAGGCACGCCAATAAACTGAAAAGACGAAATTATCGAGAATTTCTAGTGTACACATTTCTAGATGGTGAAACAATATTCTGAATACTTTAAATATTCTGAATCAATTACATTGCGAAAAATTCTCGTTTGATTTTCTAGAATTTGGTAATAAACCAAGATTATAGTTGCTGAAACTCGCCTCTTGTAGTCTCATTTCTTTGCAGAGATTTTTAAATAACTTTGCCCTCGCTAACTTTAACTCGCTTCCCAAGGAGACTAGAATTTATAAGGATGACATGGAACTATCTTTTCTAGAGCCACAATTTAGATTCTAGATTCCAGTTACATAATTTTTTCTTAGTGTAATATGTATTTTAATAGATTATACACGTTATTTACGATATGTATATTATTTTATTATAAGTTATTAAGAATAGGTTATACATATTATTGTATGTTATAACATATAATATATGCACCTTTAAAAAAAGTGGTTCGATTTTAAATATTACAAATAAGTTTGGAAATAAAATATAATTTTTCTTTGTTTTAGCATATCAAAAATTATCATAAAAAATAATAATAATAATAATAAATTTTTAATGCATTTAAAATTTTAATTGGATTAAAATTGAATGCAATTAATTTAATTGCAGAAGAATCCTAATGGAAATTTTGTTTAACCAATTTAATTGAAACTTAAAAAAAAGAACATGCATACATGTTTAATTACTTTAAAAATAAATTTGAATATGTAAAGTTAAATACATTTTAATAAAAACTTTGTATTCTTATTTAATTACTGATTATTGTATATTTTTTGAGAAAGATAGGTTAAAATAGTCAAAAAATTTCATTTAAATTTAATTTTAAATGAAATTTAGTATTGAATCTGAGTTTTTTTGAACTCTCATTTCTTATATACAGCGCCACAAATTGCTCTAGCGGTGACTTTTAGAACTAATATATATATATATATATATATATATATATAGAGAGAGAGAGAGAGAGAGGGAGAACTATTAACATGAATTTATAAATATATAAGTTTTAAAGATTAGAAAAACCAAAAGGAGAATTACAAACCAATGCGCAAAATTGCAGCGAAAGGAAATGCAAAACTTAGATGTAGGAATATATAAATGTAGAAATATATAAACAAATGAATGAAATTAAACCCCAAAAAACACTGATATCTTCATCAGGGAGGCCCCTCAGTGTAGGGGTGAACGAGAAGTTTCTGAAAGGACAGTAGCTAAAAGCTAATAACTATCCTTAGCCCCCAACTTCTCACCAAACAGAAAACCACCAATAACTGAAGAGAAATCAAACATACATATAATGTATAAAACTACTAAAAGATTTTTATAAAATTATCAAATTGTAAAAGTTACAAAATTGCATCAATTCATTTAAAAAATATACAATACAATAAAGAATTACTGAAGGTAAACAAGAAAGTATAAAATGAAATAAAAATACAACCCTTCATCTGGAAAACAAACTAACTTCGGCCGACGGGGCTAATCGTCGGTGCTTAAATATCGCCCTTGAATGAGGAAGTAGAACAAACCGAGATAGGAAAACTCTGGAAACTCACAGTTAAAAATTGGGACGGGTAACAGTTAATTTGCAAGGTACATTTTAAGTCTTCAAGAGCATATTTTAAATCTTCTTCATTATTGCAAATAGTACGAATTCTTTTAAGCTGTGCCAACATAATATTTTCTAAAACTTTTTTACTGATATTTGAAAACCAATTAGTAAGACTATTTACTTTAAAATTAAAATCCTACCTTTTATCGTATAATCCAATGAGCCATTTTTCTTCATTCTTCTTTATATTTACTGTAATTGTTTCGAAAATGTTTCTGGAAAAATATATCCTAAAGAATTAATTTTAAACCGTACAGATAATGATAAAATTTCTTTCCAAGATTTACGTTATCCTATATATCACTCAGAAACAACATATTTATCCTGAAGCTGTAAATGACCTTTCTGAAGATACAGCAGTACAATGGAAAATATCAATCTTATTCTGATACATTTATAAACTTATTTAAAGTCATTTGTTGTATGATGCTTCATTTTGATATGTAATTATTCACTTATTAATTCAGTTATTCTTTTTGGCATTTCATTATTATATTAATGAGTTCTTGTTGCATATATATATTTAAATACCATTTTAATTATTTAAATTCATAAAGCATGCATACTTGTAATGAGATTAGTTTTTAAAAAATCTGGAGTGACTCCACTCGACTTTCCGAACATTGAGTAATTAACAGTTTTGTAGATAAAGTAAAGAAAGAGGAGTTGTTAAACAAACAAAAGAGAGAAAACCATAATAGAGTGTTTGAGTATTTTTCTCCATCTATTACACGATGTTTTATTTAACGCTACTGAACTTTGAGCCCATAGATCATAATGATAAAGAATTTTTCGTTGTGTCCCTGTAAAAACCTATAAATGCTAAATTCACCAAAATGCTTATAGTTAGTGCAACAGTGATTTATAATACTCATATAAATTTTCAGCTCAATTCAATAAGGCGTTTAGATGCTATCGCACTTTTAAAAATTTAGTCCCATAGGCCATAATGATAAAGAATTTTTCTTTGTGTCCCTGTAAAAAAACTGTAAGTGCTAGATTCACCAAAGTCTATACAGTTAGTTCAACTGTGATCTATAACATGTGTACAAATATTTTGCTCAGATTAATAAGGCGTTTAGGCGCTATCACACTTTTAAAAATTTGGCCCCATAGGCATAATGATAAAGAATTTTTCTTTGTGTCCCTGTAAAAAAACTATAAGTGCTAGATTCTCCAAAATCTATGCAGATTGAGTATTTGTGACCTATAATATGTGTATAAATTTTTTGCTCAATTGAATAAGGCGTTTAGATGCTATCGCACTTTTAAGATTTTGCTCCCATAGGCCATAATGATAAAGAATTTTCTTTGTGTCCCTGTAAAAAAACTATAAGTGCTAGATTCACCAAAATCTATAGGGTTCGTACTATGGTGACTTACAATATGAGTACCAACTTTCAGTTTAATTGAACAAAGCGTTTAGACGCTAGCGTGTTCACTCACAGACATACACACATACACACATACACACATACACACACACATACATACATCATCGTAAAAATAGTGAAAACGGACTCAGGGGACCTCAAAACGTATAGAAACATTAAAATCTCGAATTCGGATTTTTGACATGATTACAATACTTTCCTCACTATAGTGTTCGGAAAGTAAAAATCACAAAATTAAAAACGTTTATTTTAATATTTTAATATAATCTGTGAACAGTTTTTTTTTTTTTTTTTTTTTTTTTTTTTTTTTTAACAATAACTAATTGTTTTAACTTTAAATCAATAATTTCAATAATTATTCTGAAATTCTTAAAGCATTTTTAATAGTTAAAGATACAAACGAATGATATTTTTAATTATTATCAAATAGGGCAAGAATTAATGACAATTATGATATATATATTTCTTTTTAATACAATTTGTATAGGTAAAAAGGTACCTTATTTATTTTTAGATATATCGATTGTGATATATAATAACGTGGGTAGAAAAGAAGATTGATAAGGAACCATAATTCAGAAAAAAAAGACAATTTTCATCTAGTTTTTTCTAATTTCTATGTACGTTGCTACTTTCTTAATAACATTTAATTATTCATCTAATTTTGTTGATAATATACTTAATAAATCATTAAGAAGGAAAAAAAATTAAGAGATAAACTATGTTAATTATCTATTAATTAAGAACGGAAAAAAAATGAAAAAGCACGAGATAATAAAAAAGGGCATGCATATTTTTTCTTTGTTTAAACAAAATTGAATATTTCGACAATTTTCCTACATGTTTAATTCTTAATTTTTATGTGTTAAAAATTACGAAAAAATAAAGAGAAGTTGTTATTAAAAATGTTTGATCTTATTTACGATATAATTAGTATTTTGAAAGTTTGAAAGGTAGAAAATTATAGTTTAAAAATAGATAAAGAAAAGAAATATCTAACACAAGTCTACATTTTTTTTTTTTTTTTTTTTTTTTTTTTTTAAGCTGCATGGAAATTTTTTTGGTAAACATTGTATCTTTGAAAATACTGAATGTAAAAACGACATCAATTTCTGACATCAACTACTTTATTTTTTATTTTATTTATTTATTTTAATAACAGGAATTTAGAAGGAAAAATGTATTATTTAATTGCGTTGAACAAACCTCATAATTAATAAACTATTTATTCATGATATATTAATATTTTGTGTTCACTCATTTTGCTTGGAGTTTTATTTCTGCATTTTGATTCCCTTTTTCTGACACCAACATCTTTATTTTTATTTATTTATTTATTTATTCAAAATTACAATGGGTTTACAAGGAAAAGTGTCTTGTTTAGTTACGTTGAACAAACATATTCTTCGTCATAATTAAGTGTTCACTCATTTTGCTTGTAAAAGTTTTATTTCTACATTTTGATACCCTACCTCCCCCGAATACGCTTTGCTTACAACTCTTTTCAATGCCCTCCCCCCCCCCCCCCAACATACATTTAATATTTAATATTCCATTTTGTATCACATTTCCAATTCACTCTTATAAATATTGTTTTCGAAGTAAGAAGTATCGATTGAATATAGTTTTTAGAATTATATGTTATTTAATATGGTTTTTATGACCATATTTCATGTTTTCACGCAAAAAATTAACTAGTAATATGATTTTTGCAGAAAAAATTCACGTGATGAAATTTTATTAATATTATTAACCATCTAACTGCCATTAAAAAGGGCAAAATTGTAAAGTTTTTTTTTTTTTTTTTCACTGCACTGTACTTTGCATGTAATAAACTAATGCCTATTTAAATTTGAGATTAAAAATGCAACTGGGCACATGATTATAATAATTATGGTTATTATTTAAAACTTTTAAAATTGAAAAACAAGCTAAAATTTAATAATTTAATAATTTTGAATTATAAGGGTATTGTGAAGAAAAGGTCAGCTCAGTGACCGTGTATATCCGTCAACGACGGTGAGATGGTTAATTATGTTTTAATGAGTAAAAATCTACAAGAAATAATAATAATAAAAAAAAAATCCTATGCTTTTTTCTTTTTTTTTTTCAGATTTGTGTACTGTGGAAAGGAAATAAAGTTAAATGAGTTTCTGTTATTTATTTAAGCTTAGAAATTACTCAGTAATCATCTTGTGTCGGTTAAAATTGCAGTTTAAACTAAAAGTATTAATTTAAAATTCTGTTGTTAGAATAAATCCCATATAATTGGTGGATTCAGTAAAAATTTTAATTCTCTAATACAACTTCAATTAAAAATATCTAGCTGTGCATGACTTATTTAAACTTTCTTTAACGTTTGTGTTACTGTTTGTTAAATATCTACGCTTTTAATGACATTTTGTTCAGAATTCATGCAATATCAAAAAGAAACAGTTGCATTTTTATTTATTTAATTATTGTTTTATTTATTGGATAATGTGTCTAATCTCGATCACACTATTTTAGTGCACTTTTTAACAATGTATTGTATAGTACAATTTATTTGCAATATATTTATATTTAAAAAAATAATAATACAAATTTGAAAGATTTGTAGAACATATTACGTTCGAACTTTTCACAGAAGAAAATGTGATCCTTGCGAAACAAATAGTCTGGATGTTAGTCGATAAAAAGTAGTATTATCTTTAACAACAATTGCATTTAATGGTGTTTACAAGGAATACTCATTGCTTTGTAAAAAAATACGATAATAAGTAATCAAACATATCATTATAAATATTCAAAGTACACTATTATAGTTTATCATACACAATGTAAGAACCGTAACAATGTTCTAAGATTCACAGCATACTCTTTGGTCGGTTACCTTCTGCAAAACATTTCATGCTCTCGTCACATTCTGCACAAACCATTTTGAGCTAGTAAAAATCTATAATTATGATAAAATAATGATATATAATTAAACATTTATTTATTAAAACATTATATTCACATAATTATCAAAAAGGGCAATAATCTATTTAAAAAAATAGTAATAATGACATATATCTTTTTAAACATTTTTTTTTTTCTTTTTAATACTAAAAAATAATAAATCTTATACGATAAGTAAAACCACACAGTTGGAAAAATAGAAATGAAAACTGAGATTTAAAAATAATAATAATGATAGTTTAAAAAATATTTCTTAGATATTTTTTCCTATGAAAATTTCTATTTTTATAATAGCTTTTATTTTACTATCTGAAATTTTAAATATTAAATATTAAATATGTTATTATCAAACAGGATAATTATTTGTTAAAAAAATAATGTCATAAAAGTTTTCTAATCACTATTTTATAGCATTAAAAATAAATAATTTACTCATTTTCAGCATGGATTGTTCAAGATACACGAAAATATTAATAGAAAAAAAATAAGAAGAAGAAATTACAGAGACATAAAAAACATGTTCGAATACATTTTAAATTTCTAAAAAATATATTATGTTTTAATGCAATTTGATTCTTTATGCAAATTTGTGGACAATACAACATATATAACTAAAATAAAGAAAATTACTAAAAAAGATATTTCATTTAGAAGATTCGAAATTTGCATTCGAAATTAGTTTCAAAGTATTACGAGATGAAAAAAATAAATCATAAAGTTTTCTTGATAAAACATTGTTGAAAAGTTTGAATTTTTTAATTCATTTATTTTCATTTATTATTTTGTTTCATTTCACTTTTTTGTTTGATATTTTTATGTGTGCGTTTTGTGTGGGCGTATAAATCTGATGAACAAAACGAAATTTTATGAAAAAGTAAAATTCAAAAAAGTTAATTTGAATTGTGGTTTTCTTTTAGTTCCTTTAAGAGCTTACAAGGCTTAAAATTAAATATATATATAAATGATTAAAAAAATAAGAAAAAAAATCTCTCTCTCTTTTTTCAATATAAAAAATATAAATTTTTATTTAAAATTCTGTGTATATAAAAGAGCAATGTATAAACAATATTTCATAAAATGTTGTTAAAGATTTGAAAGTTCAGCCACTGGGGCCTGATTTTCGAAGACATTTTGTCCTCGAGGTGAATCTTATAACTCCTGATATTTTATATCTGAAATGTTTGAAAAAAAAAAAAAAAAAAAAAAAAGATATGTTAGTTGGTAAGTACAGATCGAGCTTGAACGAAGAATTAAAATAATAATAATAATAATAAGCTTGAATTTTTGGCAGAGTTGTATGCGAAAAACAGTACAATTTTGGTTCTATAGCGTTATAAAACAGGGGAAGCCGGGGTAATAAGAGACAGGGGTTATAAGAGACGCAGTCAAAAAACCCACCAAAAAATATACTTACACAACTTTAAAAATATGTAATATTAAGTATCATGTGTATTCTTTACTACAATACACTTACTGAGAAGTTTATAACACATTTTGAATTATTTTTATACGACGAAAAAAGACCTTCACTTTGAACTTACCCTGAAAGTTCGTGATTTTTTCTAAATTTTTCTTTATTTTTTTTTATAGGTAAGATGTTTGGGATTTATTAATGTGTAACCTTTTGACCAAGACTATGACTTTGATGTACAATTTTTAAAACCTTGAAAGCATTCTTTATTTACATGTTCTAGGCATGTTTCTTATTACCCCATTTTTATTTTTTGTGGGGGTAATAAGAGACATGAGTCTCTTATTACCCCCACTGTTAATTACTGTGCCCCCCCACCCCCCCATTGTAGTTTCTGTTAATTCTGCCTGACTAGTTTACGAAGAGTTTACCAAGTGTTAGGCCCAGTCTAAGTTTACCAAGAGAACATTTTTTTTTTCACTTTAAATCAAAAAGCAGTTTTACTGATTTGGCTAGACCATATTTAGTTGCTATGATTATGTAAATTTATGTTTAGAATGTGTATAAGTTAGTATTTAGTCATTAATACTTCATTACATAATAAATAAGTTCATTTATAATTACTAGAAAAATATTTTATAACATTTTGTTCGCTTGTATACACTTCAAAGATACGTCTTTTTTGCCTACACTTTAGAAAATTTGTAAAATATTTTCTGCCCATTTTAAAAATTATATTGATGTTTTTGGTTAATCCCTAGGTTATGTTGATTATGTAGAACTATCATTAAGTACAATATTATATTATTTAGGACCTAATATTAAAATAAATGAATTTCACAAGCACATTTATGACAGTTAATTTTCGAGCAAACATATTTTTTGGATGGATATAAATAATAAAAATTAAAAACTATTGGCTGATTCAGAATTGTTTCCAGATGTCTTTTATTATCCCAGATGATTTTACATTGTTATATATGGACAGTTACAAGCCTGGTCTCTTATTACCCCCCGTGGGGTTATTAGAGACAAGGATTTAATGAAAATATAAAAAACAAAATTAACAAAAATTTTAAGTTCAAAAATCACCTAAAAAATCAAGAGGAGTCCATTTAATGAAATTAATACGAGACATTTATTTCAAGTTATTTAGATTAATAGTATAGATTTTATTAATATTTTTTGTATCTTATTACCCCTTTTGTTTCTTGTTACCCCGGCTTCCCCTAAGTTGTATTCAAAAAATATAAAAGTCTTCGTTCAAGCTGTAGTCAGTTTTATTTTGAAGAATAGCGCGAAATTCCAATAAGATCAGTGCATTAGATTTTTAGAAATGGTATCCACAAAATTGAAAAATAGTGCTTTCAGAAAAAGTAATTAACACTTTCGGGACCGCATATTTTTGTCCTTTTGATAGTATATGTTCCACCTGTGGACGTTATACTTTCAAGATACAAAATTTCAGAACAGGGTTTTCTGTATCCATAAGTATTTATATTACATATGAATATGCACAATAATTATTCTCTTTCTAGTGAAAGTATTTGTATACGCAGTGTTTTGATTCCACAAATATGAATATAAGAAATGTTCTTAAGAAATATAACAACATACAAATTTCAAAAGAAACACCCACTGGAGGAGTTATAGATTTCCAAATGATGTGCATCAACTTCAGGGGTCGCGAAAGTGTTAAAATTGTCAGTAGAAAAAATACGAACCTAATGTGGGAAATTTCCAAAGGCTATCACTCCTGAACTTTTTCTCTGGTTGACTTGAAACTTTAAAATATATTCTAAACAAATTGTAAGGGAGAGTTGGGATGAATGAGGCATTTTGCATGTTTTTACTGATAACGTTCAACATATGTAATTCAGAATTTTGTAGCATTGCTCATAAGTACATTTCAGTAGTTAGTTACATATAAACATACTAACTTTAATAAAAAGTTATAATTTTTAATTAATAATATGTATATATATATATATATATATATATTACATGCATATGCATTGTCCCATTGATTCCCAACTATGGGGATGAATGGGACAGGAATGGAGTTAACAAAGAAAATAAAACAAAATGGAAAATAAATACATTTTTAAAGTTGAATTGATTTATGGGATTTTATTACACACTATGAATTCACTGAAATTAACATAAACTGATATATTCACTCAAATTAACATCAAAAGGCAAAAGTCTTTTGGTTTGCACAGTTCCTAGTGCTCTAGGCTTTGGTAACTTAATCTATAAGATCAGATCTAAAAATAAATAAATAAATAAGACACTAGAAAGAGATAAATCATTATAATACAGTGCAAATTATCCAGATAAATTTTTGTTTTCGACTGATCGGGAAAAATCAGTATTCTATTTTCTATTACATTAATAATCACCAGGATTGATTTAATTAGCTTGATTGAAATTGGGATTTTAATCAAATTATTATTAGTTTATTTATTTATTTATTTTATTTTATTTATTATTGATTTAAGTTGCATTGAATATTCTAACTTATAGTTAGAATATTCAGTTAGTTAATACTATAGTTAGTTTTAATCCTAATTATTATAAACAAAAATCAAAACAATTAATTTCAATCTATTTTTCTTTAAATTCATGCTACTTTTATAATTCCATGTTATAACTATTGAGCTATAGGTTATGAAAATATTGAAAATATATTAAACATTCGTTTTAATATAATTCTTGTGTACAATTTTAAATTAGCATATAGTAGGGTGGGTCCCATTCATCCCAATTCATACTGTCCCATTCATCCCCACCACTACATAAGAAATGGGCTTAATGAACAATTGTCAATATTCTTCTTGAATATCATAAACACAATAAAAGATTATGACTTTTCACCATATAAGAGTTATATTAAGTTTAAGCACATAGTTGATCTCTTAACTATTACCTAATTGAATCAGTAAAAACTTACTCTGACAGCTGAAAAAGACACTTTAATTTTTTTCTGCCTTTCTATGGATAGCACAATTCTGAAACTACACTTGATGAATGACCTCAGTACTGCCATATATCAGAAAGAATGCCAAGTTTCCGGTGCTTGGAAAACATAAAAATATAGCTATTGTCCCATTCATCCTGCGTTCCATTCAATCCCACTCTCCCCTACTATTAAATAAAAAAAAATAAAAATAAAAATAAAAAAAAAAGAAAGAAAGAAAGAAATCTGGAAAGTATACAAATCCTTAATTATGATTGAAACGAACGAAATAAAGGGAATTTTCAATAGCTATCTCTCCTAGAATTTTACTTCAACTGATTTGAAACCTTGAGAAAATATTTTTAACATACTGTACAATTAAATGAATATAGACATATATATAAATATAGACACTCCGCGACAAAAAAAAAAAAAAAAAAAAAAAAAAAAAAAATATTGTTATGATGTGTTTTTTTTTTTTTTTTTACTAATCTATAAAAAAAATTATTGGCTGAACAATTATATAAACTACATTAACTGATGCTGTTTTCACACTTAGAATTCTGAAAACACAAACTAATACATAACATGAAAACAACAGCAGTCAAAAAATTAATGGCCGACGATTTAAACCAAAGGATCGTATAGTGTATTTCTTTATTTTTTTTCTAGCACAAAACGCCCATACAGTACTCATCAGATAGCCCGAAATAATTAACTTAACATTAAACCCAATTGCATTAAAATCCCAGCATCAATTACAACACACCTTAAAGTCCCTAGAAGAAAAAAATAAAATAAAACAGTTGGTTAATATACAAAAACAACAAAAGCCCCAATCCTGACCAAAAGATTTTAAATAAAGATTTAAAATTTATACTTTAAAAAGAAAATTACTACTAAAATCATTACTTAAGATTTCAAATTTTTACTTTAAAAAGAAATTACTACTAAAATCATTACTTCTAAGTATTAAAATCTAATTAGCCAAAAAAATGTATAATCTGCAATTAATTAACAGGACAAAACAATCCACTTTCCTGCCTTAAAATTTAAATTTACCTTTTCTAATTCAATTTCAAAAAAATTCATTAGAGTAACAAAACATACTTTATTTTTTTTTTCTCAAAACCAATGTATTCCAGATTATACCTTAAGTATATTCACCACATAAACAAAAGGCAATAAATATTAAACACAAGGAACAACATTCTACAGGATAATTAACTCTAAAATTTTGATTCCTTTTTTTTTTTTTTTTTTTTGAAGCTCTAATGAGTACCATATTCAATAACCCATCTCGAAGTGAAACAACAGTTTCAAATAAAAGAATTTTATATTCATTTCTTTTAGTCCAAAAAAAAACTTTAAACAGTATTCTTTCATAACTTAATTAACTCAGTAATTTAAGTAGTAAAGGGAGAAAAAATCTAAATAAGCACAAAACACCAATAAAATTTAACTTTAAATTTAGTAATTTATTTAAGATTGGTTGTTTAGTAAATTTTCAAAAAAAAAAAAAAAAAAACATTTCTTACAGACAGAACTTGACAGAAACTGAAACCCCTTTTATGCTTTAAACAATATTAATACATAATTTCAGCAGTTACTATTAAAATGATATGACTTAATTATTCAGTTCACATAAAACAGAAAAGGGAAACAACAGATTTCATATGTTTTTCAATATCATTCATTGAGAAAAATACTATTACGTAATTACTCCCTCTTGAGAAAACTCTACAGTTGTTTAAGGTAACAGGAAATAAAACAAAAATTGTTTACCATCTTTTTGTAGTAGCATAATTTATAAAAGCAGAATTTACCATCAAACGTGAATATACATATTGTAGGTATCGCCAGGAGGGTTCTTCTGTCCCTCAAATTTTCGATGCTTCGAAGTTGGGAAAAGACATTTATTTGAATCACCAATAGTAGGAAAAAAATGCTTAGTATCCAGCGACGTACTAGACGGAGGCTCATTACTTTGGTGCGGGGGTCATCAGAAATTTCTAACGAGTCTATGCCCCTCTTTTTTTCTTCGGCAGGGTATGGGCGCCGTTCAAGCACGGGATTTTCCTTCACATTATAACAGGCACCCCAGAGCGAAGGCGAAACGAGGCCATCAAAGAAGACGTACTTCCCTGCGAAGGACAAGAGAACTGCACATCAGATAGTTTGAGCTGAGGATAATGCGAAGACGACAAACGAAGGGGAGAAAACGCTCTGTGAGCATGTGAGGGGCCCAAGACCCCTCTCACCTAAAAAATACTGCTACAACAAAGCAATGTTCTATGACAAGCAGGAAAATAATTCTTTTTTCTTTTTTGAACAAATCAAACACAAGCACACAGCTTCCGATACAAACGCAATCACTTGAAAACAACGCTTAACCCAATCATGCATCGTTGCCAGAACCTAAGCACATAAACGAGGTTCGCATTTACTACCCGTAACTGACGCTGTCACCCTGGTCCTTCCTAGTTACAAAAATTACTACGCCTCTTTTTAAAAATTTCCCAAACCAAAATTCTCACGCCAACGGTCACTTAACCTTGCAAGCCCCCCAAAAGCTTGACCCCATTTCACCCCCCAGGTAAACACAAATATTTTAATCTCCAAAGCATTTCCCTATTCAATTCTACCACTGCAACCGTGAAAGAGTGCAGCTGAGAAACACACCTGACCTTCAGCACTGCTCCTCCCTACTCGTAGATTGACACAAACCAGCCGTCAAACTGTCAAACGGAGGAAAAAGTAACATTCTCTTCCTCGTAGGAATAAGATTCTCAAATATTTTCGCATGACTGTATGGGAGAGAGAAAAAAGAGCAATTTTTACGTTGACAGGGATTCGAAAAGACGTATCTTTTTCTAATCCGCTTAAGATATTCCAAAAGTATACACAAAGTGATACTATACAAAAAATGCTTCCCAAGAAACGAGTACTTCTCTTTAACGTGCAATACACGAAATTACCAGTCACCTTGAACAAAAATGTAGCTAAGAAAATCTATCTTTTTTTTTTTTTTTTTTTTTTTTTACAGAATAGAAATTTTATTTATGAAATATTAAAAATGAACAAACAGTTATGAAGCGTCATAACAGTACAAAGTTTCTTTTTTCTTTTCTTTTTTTTCATAAAATAACTATCTAAATTGTGCTGATTATTAATTATTATCATAAAATGACACTAATTTAGGACTAATTTTTTGATAAGACTAATTTAAAAAAATTTTAAGACTAAATTTTTTCTAATTTAAAACTACACTCCGCGACAAAAAGATAGGTACAAACTTTTTTTTTTTTTTTTATGAATATGATTATTTTGAATATGAATATTTTATATATGATACAAATATTTAGGCATGTCTCCGGACCACCTCTAGGGGGTGTGTCCTAGACCGTCGCCAATTGCCCATCTGCGCAGCACTAGTGCGACGTAAAACCCAACCATCCATCCATCCATCCGTAAGTAAAAGGAAAGTGAAATGTAACGTTGGGAAGATTTAACGTTTCAATAGAGCTTCGCATTTGGCAATTCGTGACGGTTTGAGATTAAAACGTAGGGGTGGACGGTAGACATACCATTACAAATTGTATCCTATGCGCAGAGGATCGAGAAAAAGAAGAAAGGATGGGATTGATTTTATTTAGGGTCGTACTAAAGTTACACAGTAGGAGATTGGCGATGTCCTGGGATTACACCCTAGAAATGGGGCTGAAAATGTCATCGGAATTTCGATCCTACGTAGGAGTGACCGAGAAAAAGAAAAATAGTTGAAGTTAAACGATTTAGTGCAGCATTAGAGCTACGTAGTGTGCAGTTGTCGACCATTTGGGATTTCCTTCAGGTTGGTCCGAAGACGTTCTCTCACAATTTACTTCCTCTGTGAAGGGGATCGGGAAAAATAAGAAAGATGTAATAATTCATTTTACATTTTACAAAATTTTGTATCTAAGATGTTTTTGATAACTCATCATCTTTCATATCGTCTTTCATGCATTCTAACAGTCACTTTTCATTTTGATACGTCATTTTAAACAGTCGAAAAATATATAAACTTGAGATTTAGTTTACAACCTTCATTTCAATAATAATAATAATAATTAAAAAAAAAAAAAAAAAAAAAAAAAAAAAAAACGGAAAGAAAAGAAAAGAAAATCTGATTTGATTTTCGTATCAGGCGCAGTTTTCGACAGAAAGTTGCAAAGTATGAATACCCGCTTAAAATTTCGAAGTCTCACTAAGTAAAAGAATTGTCCCAGTGTAGGCATAAAATGTCTTGCATTCAACTTGCAACTCGAGAAAGGTTGAGGTTAAGTTTGAATGGGTTTATCGTCACAATAGAAGCTTAGAACCTATTTTAGAAACTTCGCTCTCGTCACTTTTAAAAACCGCTTTAGAAGACAACGGAAACTATCCCTTTATTTCATGTTTTAAAAGGGACTGGCTGACTAGATTTACGAAGTCAGGCCCCGTATTATTGAAATGCATAAACGAAATATGTCACCAAAAATGGGTCATTATGTATCAACCAATATTTTATACATTAATTCTGAATAGAATCATATGAATATCATCAATTTGGCAGAATAAAGCTGGTTTTTATTCAACACGTCATCGCTAAATTATCTTATTAGAAACATGTACTTAAAAAAAAAAAAAAATAATAATGTTCACATCTTCTTTAAATACCCTTGGTTATTAACGGAATGTGCCATTTTTGTTTTATTTATTATTTCTTTTTCTCTTCTAAAAACTTAATTTTAAACAGAATTTTGTTTAAATGTATCTAATATTTAAAAATGTCAAGAAAAATGAAATGATTATGCAACGAAATATAGCAAAAACCTCAATTTATTTATTTTAAAAGTCGTGCCAACTTAATATACAACTAATTTATAAATAAAAATATGTATCTTCCAAATAAATTTATTTAATCTATAATTATTTAATTTTATACAAACACTTTTATGCATTGAATATTATTAAACCTTCCAGAACATTATTAAAATAAATATGAAAAATAAAAAATTGCCTTAGAAATTGGCAATTTTGTTTCGTGTATAACATAATCTGTCATTTAGAAAATATCCAGCTTTCTAAATTGTTTTAATGGAGTAAATGCCCTAAAAGCAATGTACATTATTATTTACTGCAACATAATATAAATCTAATTAGAAGTAATTTATTTAAGTTCTAATATATTAAGTTTATCAGAGTAAAGGTTACTTTTAATACATTTTAATGAGCATAATTATTATATAGCACAAGTTAATCAAGTAAAAGAAATCTAAGATTATTTTTAGCTTGTCTTAAAATTCAGTTTGAAATTTATTTATTTTTATCAGTGTCGTAAAAGCCATTTAAATGCTTATTATTGTATCATTTTGTAATTTTTTTTTTTTAATTCATATTGTGAATGTAATTGTGAGATTAAATAATATGCATATGTAAAAAGATCGATTTTTTTTTAGAATAAATTGTACATTGTGGGGAAAATTAAATTTGTTTCATGTGTAACATTTTCATTGACTATTTTTTTTTTAAGTATGTTCTATATAAATGTTTCAATTAGTTAAATCAAATTATTTTAGTATTTATTATCTGATATTTAATTGCTTGTAAAATTTAGTATTTCAGTGATATATTCTGCAGTTTTTAGTTTAACGGATGATGACAAAATTTCTTAAACAAAACTTAAAGCACCCTTATGTTCTTTACTCTTTTAAATTTTAGGGTTTGTAGGGTCTTTTTTTTTTATTCCTGATTTTTCTGTCACTATTTTCTGATGTCAATTTTTATAAAATAGTTTAAAGTTTTAAAAGGGAATTGGAATTATTTCACTACTTTGTTCAATTACATATTTAAAATTAGCTTATCTAAAACATTTTAAAATTACCCATTGCGCAGAACTAGTGCGACGTTAAACCTAATCAATCAACTAACTAATATATTTTAAGACTTGAAATATGTTTCTTTAGAATAATCCTCTCTTCCGTCTTAAATTGTGGACTTACAATTTAAAAAATAAATCTTTTGGAAAATAACAATAATGATATTGATAGTAATAATATTAATAATAATGAAATAAATAATAAAATATATAAATAAATAAATATAGTTTTGTCTTTCCTAAAAATATAAGACGTCAGTAAACTTTTTTTAATCATAAGGTAGATTATTTCAAAATTTCTTAGATTAAACACACTATCAATAACAAAACAATTTCAACCTTTATTCTAAAGCATAATGTTTTAAAACACAATGCATTCTTTTCACCATGCAATATATAATACATTTTACAAGAATACAAAAGAATAGAAATATATCATGAAAATTAAGGATGAGAAAATAGAATAAATTATATTACCATACAGTTTAAAGTACAGAAGTACCCTAAAGAATTATTTTCGAAAAGATGCAAGTCAGTATCTTTTGTTGATTATTATTTGCATTTCGGCAGTATTTCAGTTTGTGATTAATTTGTATGTATTCTAACAATATTCATGCTTTACAAAGAAAAAAATATGTCTTTTTTGGTTCTTTAAAAACAATATTTGTTTAAAAATATTGTTTTTAGTTTATATATATATATATATATATATATATATATATATATATAGCAAACAATTGACAGGAAAATTTATAAATATATAAGTTTTACAGATTAGAAAAACCAATAGGAGAATTACAAACCAATGCGTAAGATTGCAGCGAAAGGAAATGCAAAACTTAGATGTAGTAATATGAAATATATAAACAAATGAATGAAATTAAATGTAGAAATATATAAACAAATGAATGAAATTATACCCCAAAAAACACTGAGATCTTCATCAGGGAGGCCCCTCAGTGTAGGGTGAACGAGAAGTTTCTGAAAGGACAGTAGCTATAAGCTACTAACTATACTTAGCCCCCAACTTCTCACCAAACATAAAACCACCAATAACTGAAGAGAAATGAAACATACATATAATGTATAAAACTACTAAAAATATCAAATTGTAAAAGTTACAAAATTACATCAATTCATTTAAAAAAATATAATACAAAAGAGAATTACTGAAGGTAAACAAGAAAGTATAAAATGAAATAAAAATACAACCCTTCATATGGAACACAAACTATCTTCGGCCGACGGGGCTACTCGTCGGTACTTCAATATCGCCCTTGAATGAGGAAGTTGAACAAACCGAGATAGGAAAACTCTGAAATGTCAGTTAAAAATTGTGACGGGTAACAGTTAATTTGCAAGGTATTTTTTAAGTCTTCAAGAGCATATTTTAAATCTTCTTCATTATTGCAAATAGTATGAATTCTTTTAAGCTGTGCGAACATAATATTTTTTAAAACTTTTCTGCTGATATTTGAAAACCAATTAGTAAGACTATTAACTTTAAAATTAAAATCCTTTCTTTTATCATATTGTTGTAATAATAATAATAATTAATAATTGTTTTTAACTGTATTTGTTTCGGAAATATCTCTAAAAAAATATACCCTAAGGAATTGGTTTTGAACCGTACAGATACTGATAAAATTTCTTTCCTAGATTTAAATATAAAGAGATATGAAGATAAATGGCTCATTGGATTATATGATAAAAGAAAGGATTTTAATTTTAAAGTTAATAGTCTTACTAATTGGTTTTCAAATATCAGCAGAAAAGTTTTAAAAAATATTATGTTCGCACAGCTTAAAAGAATTCATACTATTTGCAATAATGCAGAAGATTTAAAATATGCTCTTGAAGACTTAAAAAATACCTTGCAAATTAACTGTTACCCGTCACAATTTTTAACTGACATTTCAGAGTTTTTCTATATCGGTTTGTTCAACTTCCTCATTCAAGGGCGATATTGAAGTACCGACGAGTAGCCCCGTCGGCCGAAGATAGTATGTGTTCCATATGAAGGGTTGTATTTTTATTTCATTTTATACTTTCTTGTTTACCTTCAGTAATTCTCTTTTGTATTATATTTTTTTAAATGAATTGATGTAATTTTGTAACTTTTACAATTTGATATTTTTAGTAGTTTTATACATTATATGTATGTTTGATTTCTCTTCAGTTATTGGTGGTTTTCTGTTTGGTGAGAAGTTGGGGGCTAAGGATAGTTATTAGCTTATAGCTACTGTCCTTTCAGAAACTTCTCGTTCACCCCTACACTGAGGGTCTCCCTGATGAAGATCTCAGTGTTTTTTGGGGTATAATTTCATTCATTTGTTTATATATTTCTACATTTAATTTCATTCATTTGTTTATATATTTCATATTACTATATATATACTGCCCAGAAAAATAGGAGATGTTATGATCTCAAATACAAACTGCGGTGGATGAGGAAATATTTTCTTGACTGATATGTGATGTATAGGTGTTATAAGATATGAGAAAAAAAAAGCAGCAAACAAGGGTTGGTTAAATGTTATTGGCAACATAAGTCGGTATACATAAAATGCACACTTCGTGTCCATAGTAGCATTAACCGATCGTTTTTGCAGGCCCTTACATCGACTCATCAAAATTGGTCATAACGTTTCGAGAAATATCTCAAACCTGTTTTTTATGAGAAAAAAGGCAACAAAAACAGATCGAAACGAAAAAAATTACTTAATTCACGGTAAAAGTCAATCCTTTCTATCGGATTTTTCTCGTATCGGTTTGTAAAATTCATCAAATTCCAATCATCGGATTCAACTATCCCCAATGAGACATTTTAGATGAATTTCTGATAAGATTATCCTTTTTCGTGAGATTTCGATTATTGCCTGTTTATCAGTTCATCGAATTCCAATAAGAGGCTACTCAGAGACCGATTACAATTTGTAGCCAAGAGACCTCCCCCCTCCCCCTCCCTCCAAAAAAAATGGATGATTTCTTGAATAAAAGTAAGTTTCAAACAAGGGTATAGTTTCCACAGACCGAAAACAATGTCGCAAACCTACAAGTCATTAAATCAACGAGGTTATCAATCAGGAATTGCGGTATTATCTGACCATTAACAGAAAGCAATGTCGCAAACTTACAAGGTATTGAATCAATGAGATTATCAATAGGAATTCTTGTATAAAAATTGCGGTAAGAGAGCTTTAAACTGCTTATACGTTTCGTGGGGGTCTGTTTATTTAATTTCATTAAAATAAATGAAAAATCGCTAGAGTAAATTCAATTTGCTGTTCTCCGATATTTTAATTTCATATTTACGAGATTTTATCCAAATTTCGAAATCGTGCATTTGAAAAAAAATAAAATAAATAAATAAATAAATAAATAATGTAAAGATAAAGAGGAAAGACAAATAAAATCTCAAAAATCTTTTATTTTTATTATTATTATTTCTTTTAATATGGTGTTTTATATTCGCTACACATACATTGATCAAGTGCAGAATCCCAAAATATATGAAAAATAAAATATATACATTTCATACGTCTATATTATAAATGCAGGTACAAATAGTAAAATTCTTTTAAAGAACTAAAAGTATACAAGAAAGGAATAAATAAAAGAAAATATTAAATATAAAAAATATTTGTAACTTTCCTACAGATTTTTTTTTTTTTTTTTTTTTTTTTTTTTTTAAATTTAGTTTCAGCCTCTCAAAAGACACATTTTTTCTGTAAACAGATAAAATCTGTGACCTTTATAAAGATTCTATCTTGTGTGTACAACGTTGAAGAATGATTAGAAAGCTTTATCTAACTGACAAGACTGTAGTTCCATGGTCATGTGATATTATTGTTGTCCATTATTCGGTAGGTCCTATTCCAATCCTGGCCGGTTTCGTGCAATGCCAGTTTTCTTTCTTTCTTTTTTTTTTTTTAGTTCTTGCGGCATGTTGTGTAAGAATTTTTTTTCTGTATTTTTCTGTCTCGAAAAACACTAAATAGACTTGACTTCAGAAAATTTGAAATAATGATTATTGAGTCAATTATGATTGGCTATGGCAGAATGTTCTATATCACTATTTTTAACATGGCTTTTGTGCTCACCCAAACGGAGCATAAAAACCCGTTTCGTAAGGCCTATTTACATGAGACCACAAATAATTAAGGTTTTTTATCCAACAATTTAAATGTTATTTCAAAACTGATCTAGGATTCTTACCATGAAAATTGTCATGAAAAAGCAAGTTCATGCAAAAATGCAGTTACGTTCTTTTTCTTTAAAAAAAAAAAAAAATCTTTAATTTCAAATAACATACGAAATTTTCAAATAGAATGTTCATAGTTGATCATATTCATGCTTGTGATATAAACAGAATTTAACTAGTATGTTGTGGCCACCACATGACTTTCTTCTATACTTTCCTATACAAATTCACTCAGTAAAAACAATTTATTAAAGTTATTATTAAAATAAATTATCTTCCATGATAATGCAGACGATTTCCATATTAGAAAATGTAGTATAACACTAAATATCCAAAAATTCAATTTTATTCTAAATATTACATTTTTTTTTTTTTTTTTTTTTTTTTTTTTAATGAAGAAAAATTGATAACTGTATTTTAATTTATCGCATATCGATGGTGCATCCATTCATTTTAAAGGTATTGGCAAGCTCTTTTGAAAGCTACCCATCGTGAAAATTTACTCCCCTCGAGTGGGACTTCCTCCCCAGGGGGGAGAGACGAGGCTCCTACATACACAACTTTTTTTTTCTTTGTTGACTATCTCTATTACAAATAATTCTTTTATATTTCATAATGATTATTTAAAAATATTCTCTTTATGCACATTTATACATATATGCAGTAGTACCTGAGATACAGTCGCCACAAAATTTTGTCACACACACACACAGAGACATTTTCTAAAAATGGTCAAATCGTGTTCTACAGCTCTCAAAACGTATAAATCCATCGAAAACTCGAGGTCGAAAAATTTTACGAATCCAATATTTTCTTTAATTGAATATATAAGAAAGTATCATTATGATGAAATCATAATGATTAATAATCAAAATCCAATATCATTATAATGATAATAATCCTTACAATGCGCGTTTATCCAATTTTTCACTATACATCAATGTTATGAAAATTGCAAAATTCGAATAACTTACGAAGTTTTTAAATTAGAATATATATAGTTAATAATATAGACCTGCAAAATCTTACTTTTCATTTTTTTTTTTTTTTTCACAGCATTGGGTGTTTCTAATGTATTTTGATGTGCTGAATTCAAAAATGATTGTCTTGTTTTCCTATGATTTATGGAATTTTCACAAAGTAGGGATGAAGATCGGAAGAATTCACCCAGAGGCTATAAAAAATCGAGCCAATTTACATATAAAAGACATTAAAATCGGCTATTATTTACACATTAGCTTTTAAATGTGTTTCTTTACATCGAAGCTTTTGCATGGAGCTATACCTTGTGCCCGACTTGACGGCCTTTTGGGGAGGAATTCTCTATCCAGCATCCAACAATAATCTACTAACATGTTAACACCCCACCGGCCCTGGGGCTCTATTCTCGTCTAGTCGTTACGCGGAAATCGGTTGTTGTGAAGCGAGACAACGACGATTTGCTATTCTCATTCGAGCTTGTTTACAGTCGTTAAGTTACCGGCAGCTAGGAGGCAGTTGTTCAGCTGAAAAATCATCGTTTATCACAATAGAAATGGGCGCGTCTGTATAACGTTTTAGTTTGCTCAGTTAAAGGGACATTTCACATTTTCCACCATTGAAAACCGGTTGTCAACATCGCTATTCACAATTTTCCCCACCCAAAACGGATTACGAATGACTCCATGCAACTGATTGGTTTAAAATGTCACCCTCGAATGCAAAGAGTTTCTTCTTCCACTCAAGATAACAACGATAGACCAGAATAGCACTTAGCCGGAAGATGGTTATTACGGTGGATAGAACAGTTGTTACAGACTGTCGTTAACGATTACAAGTGGTGGTTAATAAGCAATTAGACGAGAATAGAGCCCCTGATACGGTATCTTCATACAATCCCATTTGTGTCAAAACTGTACGTGATGGAAATTTTTTAATAGTTCTTCCTTAGTCAGCATCCGAAAAACCATCAGAAAGATATATCATCTTGAAGAAAAAAGTTTCATCGTCGTCCTGTGTAATGATTATGCCAACATCCTAAATTGTATTTAAAAACAGATCTGACATCTTTACGATAAAAATCATCCTCAAAATGCAAGATTATGCGAAATTTTATTAATTTTCCCATGCTAAAAAAAAAAAGAAAGAAAAAGAAAAAAAAAAAAAAAGTCCTAAACTTTAAATAACTTACAAAGTTTTTAAAATACACTTTTCATAGTTGATCATTTTCATGCTTGTAACATAAGTAGAATTTAAAATCTTATCCGACATAATTACAATGATTGGTTGGTTGGGTTTTACGTCGCACTAGTGCTGCGAAGATGGGAAACGATAATTACAATGAAAATTATCATTACAATACACGTTTATGCACAATTTTACCTAAGCCAGTCGATGTGAAGTCACTGTGACGTCACGTGACGTTCCAAATGGTCCCGGTGACGTCATTAATGGTCACGGTGCTATTAGGGTAATTTTCCCATGCTAATAAAATCGTAATTTACGATTAAGTGGTAAAGTTTTCAAATTAGAAGATTGAAAATAAATAGCGTTCTTTGAAGTATCATAAGTGATATTATAAACCTTGTCCGACCATTTTATAGTGGTTCGTTCTTTAAATATTGTCTCCACAACTTAAAATTCCAACTACAAATTAACAAAATAACTCTGCACCCCTGAGGTAAAGGACACCATGTCCATTTTGTGAAAAGAGTTAACACTATGTCCTTTATATACATTTTAAGATTATTATAGGGGCACTAATGTCCATTTACTGTAAAAGAGATATGAGAGTGGAAAATAAAATCATGGGCATTTTCTTTATTCGTGAGAAACCTATTTCATTTTAGTACATCAAAGACATGGTGATAACTCATTTCACAAAATGGACATGGTGTTCTTTACCTCTGGGGTACAGAACTAACTAATATAACTAATAAACAAACTGATAAATCTACTAAATTAAAACCATATCAGTTACAGGACATTTCTATTCCTCAAGCCTGAAATAGAGTAGAAACACCAAAAATCCAAAGTCGAAAAGTTTCACGAATAACTTAGTTTAATAGGGGGAAGGGTAAAATATAGATAAATAAATTTCATTTTAAAGATTATAACAAAAAGAAAATCTATATAAATAAAGCAAAGAGTTTGTCGGCGGAACACATCCGGGCGGACCACTCCTATTTTTGATTGGTCTAGATTTAAATAATTTGGTGATGAAAGTCGGCATTTTTTTAGTAAAAACTGATGAATGTTTTTTAAGGGTACTGCATAGATGTTATGCCTTTTTAAAAAAGCTCTAAAAACTGTTTTTTTTTTTTTTTTTTTTTAATCTATATATACATCAAGTTATTAGATTTAAAGATATTACGTTGCAAAATTTCACAACGTGATACCAATCAATTGCTTTTGTTGAAAATCGGCCTCTTTTTTTTTTTTTTTTTTTAGTAAAAACTGATGAATTTTTTTCTAAAGACATTGCACAGACGTTATACATTTTTAAAGGAGATCTAAAAACTGTTCATTTTTTGTGCAGACACTAGTTACATCAAGTTATTAGATTTAAAGGTATTACTTTGCAAAGTTTCACAACGTAGTATCCTTCGATTGCTTTTATCTTAAAATAAGAGTCTAATACTAAACAAAAAAACAGTCTAATATTAAAGAATAATGAATAACTTTTTTAAAAATTATCATTTTTGAAGTTCTCAGAGCTGCAATTTTTAAATAACTGCGTATTTATTTCCCTTATATAATCCATTAAATTTGTAAACAATTGTTGATTAATTCTTTAGAATCATTCACATAAGACCATAGAGCATTGATGCAAAACGAGGGCAAAACGGAACAAATATTTAATTTAATTTGTAGCATTTTATTTTTCCTTTTTACCTTAAAAGTAATTTTTAATTATGTTACAAAGCCCAAAATTTACACGTATATATATATATATATATATATATATATATGTGTGTGTGTGTGTGTGTGTATATATTATGAACATTCTTTCATTTAACTTTTTTATGTGTCATTTATGTATTTATTTAATATTTTTTTTATCGGAAATTTTTAATCTTTGTTTTTTGGTTTTCTTACACGTGTATAAAAAAAGGGTGAGTCTAATGATACACTGACACAAACAGAAGGACCGGGTAATTTACCATGATTAGGATTTTCAAAGGTTGGAAACATGCTGATGGTGATTGACATGGTCAAAATTGTTAAATCCAATTCGTTAAGATGAAGGCATCGATCAAACAAACGTTTGCCAGAATTCAGAATTTTTAGGAACCGCGAACCAGCTGGTCGCCAGAGGAGGCTAGTTAGTAATAATTCACTATATTGATATTAGATACATTGGATTATTCACTAATTAATTTGTGTTACGTTCTTTTTTCTTTTTTTTTCTTCGAAATAAACAATTATGTTAGTTTTTTGTCGTAATAGGACCATTTGTATTTATTTATAGAGCAGAACATTGTATATGCATACTAAAACAGATTTTTTTTAAATACAGGTTACAGAGTTAATTCTTTTTTTTTTTTTTTTTTTTTTTTTTTTTTGCAGCGTATTTCATATGAAACATTAGATTTAATTTACACAGTAATTTATAAGAGATAAAATAACAAAACGATGCGTTGACATTGTGCTAAAATATTAAACTACAGCAAATATCGAAATTATTACATGCTGCTTCAATCCATTTCTGATGGACTAAATATATAAGTGAACACCCTACTAAAAGTAGTGAACTTATCTATATTTAATAGTTTTAATAATATTGCAGTTTTTATGAAATAAATCGTTCCACTACAGTAATTCAATTTGAAACTGTAAAACGCTTTGTAAAAATGAATAAACTGATTGATTAAATAACCGAAAAATCTTATCGAAAGATCTTAATTTAAATACAAAAAACAAACAAAAGGTTCATAATCATTTACTTCCATGTGTGCAATTCCACTTGGTTTGTCAAATTTTCAATTTTGTCAATATGAAATTTGAATACACTATCAGAAATTTCGTCGCAAGATAACGGTCAGTGACTGGCAGGAATTCTTTTAATTACTGACCGTAGAAACATAGCTATGTTCGTTAAAGTTGTGGACACGAAGAAGCGTAATAACTGACCCTTTAATAAACAGTCAACGGTGTGAATTTTACAGCAATTTGTTACACCTTTGTATACTGGGATTTTTTTTATCGAAGGTGGGAATATAATTTATTTTGATTATCTTTCTGAATTTGGATGAAGTTCCTTTTTGTGTATATTTCTTATAGTTACGTGCGCGAATCCATTATCACTTTACATTTTTTTTCTTCTAGTTTTTTAATTATAGTAAGTTAACTAAGTTTTATTTAGTTGTAGTATATATATATATATATATATGTGTATATAAACTGAAAAAAAATCTCATTATTTTTACAATAAGATTTGTAAAGTTAAATAACTCATTGAATAAAAGTACATTTTAATGCGTAATTTCTTACTTTATAAAATTAAAGTATGTCTATAGAGTCCATTAACGTAATAATATCGATATTATTGTCAAGTAAAAGTATTTAGTGTCTTACATGCATTTTGTTTTAAAAGGTTTTATATCGAAATCAATTATAATATTTTCATAAATCAATAGATATACTTAAAAGCTTTTTGAGTGTTTTTTAATGCAAAAATGTTAAACATAGTTTCGATAGGGAATTTCAATTTTTTAAATACATCCATAAGTATGAACAATCTTAACTTTTTATTGTTATTATTATTATTATTATTGTTCATTATTTTCAAGTATACGGAATTCTAAGAAGTTTATAAATTCTTCCTTATTCTTAACAGTATAACGTTGAAAAAAATATTATACTTTTATAATAATAAACATTAAATTTATTAAAAGATATTTTAAACATACACACACATATACATATATACAGTCGGCAGCAAAATTATTCAAGCGCTAGCAATAATTATTATGTTAAAAAGGTACACTTAATACTGTTTTGTTAAATAAATATTCGTCGAATCATGTTCTTTGAATAAGAACATGATTCGACAACAATAAACATTTGATTTTCCCTACATTATCAAATAAAATATATGTAGCAAAATATATTGGAAACCAGATAAAAAAGTCAGCTTTAGAATTGCGTATGATAAATGCTGCTTAAGTATCAGAAATGTTTTAAAATGTAAAGACCCGTTGCCAATAAAAAAATGTTTCTCATTCACTTTGAAGAGAAACGTCTTAAAAAAGACTTGGCACTTTTAACTTGGCACCACTGAAGGTTTCATATAAAAGCTTAAAATTCTATTTAATATTTATAAATTGAAAAAAATGCAAGCTGAGACTAGGACTAAATGTGATCTTCTGATAAAACTTCAACAGATATTTAAGAAAAGGATTAATACTTTTTGTATTTTTAATAGAACCTGCTTAAATGAATTAGGTGTGGGTTTTGAATATTGTTAAAAGAAAAATATAATAAAAATCATGTTTTTTTTTTTGTTTTTTTTTTCATAAACATGCACTTTTTGGTTTCTCCCCCCTCCAAAATAATAATAATAATAAGAAGAAGAAGAAATAAATTTAAAAATCCATGCCTAATTTGTTTAGGTAGTTTCTATTAAAATACAAAAAATATTAAGGGAATTTTAAACAGCAGAAACACACTTTTCTGTTTATAATGAAAATTAATGTCTATTTACAATTCAAACATGCGAAAAAAATATTTTATAATATAATGATGATAATAAAATTGTATACAATATCTATCAATAAGTATTTGGACACTTTCAAATTTAGACGTTTTGTCAAATATCTAGAAAAATTCTATAAGAATTACCTCAAAATTTTGCGAATATAAAAAAAACATGTTATACTTCATATATTTCAGCAAAAGTTGTGCCCTGAATAAGAAAAGGGGACCAGTAAAGTTAAAATGTTTTGGATCACCCTGGTAAAGATAATGCTTGCAATGCATTTTTGTTGTAGTATGTGATTATAAGAACTCTCTTAATTATCTGTATAAATTTTTATGAGGCTACCTCAAGTATACGTGGAGATACAACAATTTATTTAAAAAATTGAAATAAAAAATGTATTTTTTTTAGTTATAACACATAGGGTATTACACCCAGTAAAAAAGCCTTTTAGGAAACCTGGCGTATTACATTAGACACAGCATGCTGCGAACAGAACGCAAAAATGTTAAATATCTTTAGAAATATGAACACTTCAGCTAAGTAATTTTTAACTGCACACGTGCAAGCTTTTAAGAAATTTCATTTGCATAATTTAATAGCCAAAAGTACTGAGCTATTTATATGAAAACTCCGAACAAATTTCAGGTAAATTCGAAAATTCATAAGAGATAGAATCAACAGAAATTCAGTTCTTTTTTTTTTTTTTTTTTCTAAAAATAAATAAATAAATAAATAAAAATGAAGATGTTAAGGGGGGATTTATGAATATTTATTTATAATCAGCGAACGCTGCATTACCATTGGGCAGTGATTGAATCAAAATAAAGTGTGAGTAAAATTTCTTATAGTTTAGCTTTTATTTTGAAAGGAACAAATCTATCTCACATAACTTTTTGAATTTACACGATATTTGTTTGAGGCTTTCATACAAGTAGCTCAATAGTTTTGGCTATTAAATTATGTAAAGTAAATGTTTTTAAAGTTTGCGCATTGCTTAGTTAAAATTTATTTAGTAAATGTGCTCATATTTCGTAAGATATTTAACAATTTTTAATTATAATCGCTATAAGCTGTCTAATATAGTATGCCCAGTTTAATAAAAAACGATTTTGCTTTAATACCCCACGTGCTATAGTTTAAAAAGTTTTTTTTTTTTTTTCTTTATTGCAATTTTTTAAGGTAATCGTTAAATCTCCATGAATATATGCGACAGTCTCATAAAAATTTATGAAGATAATTAGAGGAATCCTCATAATCATATACAGCAGCTAAGATGCATTTCAAGCCTTATTTTTTACTGGATGATCCAAAACATTTATATATATATATATTTTTTTATATATATTACTGGTCTGCTTTTCCTTTTCAGAACAAAACTTTTGCTGAAATATATGAGGTATAACATGTTCATTATACTCTCAAAGTTTCAAGATAATTCCTAAAGCATTTTTCTAGTTATTTGATATAACGTCTAATCTCGAAATTGTCCAAATACTTATCGGTAGACAGTGCAGAAGTACGGAAATATTAAATTTCCATGTCAACGTCGAAAAACAAAAAAAGAAAAAAGAAAAGAAAAGAAAACTTAAACAACAAAAGCAAGTACGAGATTCTCTTTTTAACATCCAAATCTTATAAACCTTATCATTAAAACCAAATATCATCCAAAACCTTATCATTAATTATTTCACTATCGTTCTGCATATATATATAAGTGATTCGTTATGAAATAGACATACCTGCATCTTAAACGATAAAAATATCGTTGAAAAGGCATCTTTTAAAAGCAGTATAATACTCCATTATGAGACATTTTTACACATATTGATATTGATTTATTTTAACATGTAACACAATAGTTTTAATGGCGATTTCTCAGGCTAATATAATATCAATAAATTCAGATATAGTTTATAAATATCATTTATACGTATAACAAAATAATAATAATAATAATAATAATAAAGAGACAGAAAAGAAAAAGAAAGAAAAAGACCATACCTAAAGAAAAATAATTGCAGTTATACACAATAAAATTTATTTTCGATTTTCACGTAATATATATTTTTTTAGAAATGCAATTTAAAAATTGTTTACAAAAAGTTTTACGAAGAAATTTTTATAACAAAAATTATATGTAAATTATTAATTAAAATTTGAAATAATAAAGTAAAAAAAAATTAATATGTAATGCAACTCCGGAGAATTTTGCATATTAAAAAATATCAGTAAATTTTGTGCAAACATGATTTACATAAGGTGTTTATAAGCATAAAAAGAAGAAAGAAAAGAAAGAAAATCTTACACATAAGCAAAATAATTGTAGATGTATGTATTAAATTTTAGTTTTGGGTTTCGTCTAAAATTTATTTTAAAAGAAATGCAATTTAAAAAACTTTTACAAAACAAAAAACCTAAGAAAAAATTTAATTACAAATATTATATGTAAATTATAACTTGAAATTTGAAATATATAAGTAAAAATTATATAAGAAATTAATTATTCAAATCTTCTGAAACTGCCAACTAAAAATTTAAATGTAATTCCGAAAGATAAAACATAAATAACACTTCAAATTTTTATGTCAGAAATTTCCATAAATTCGTGTGTCTCAAGAAGCAATGAAGAATTGTCTTTTATTTTGAAAGGGCAATTATAAAAATTCTGTTTATATGCAAATTTTACGACAATAAGAACTTAAAATAAATTTTGAAATAAACATTCTAGAAACAACAATAAAATTTAAAGTATGTTTAAAAGCAATGTTATTTTTTCTTGTTGATTTTTATTTTCTTTGTGAATGTCGTTCAGAAAACTTTATTCAATGTAAAACTCCAAAAAAAAAAAAAATAATAATAATAATAATAAAGAAAAAAAAGAAAAAGGAAAATTATTTTTCAGAAGAAGGAAAAGACTTTTACATCTTTTCAAGCTTACTGTATTTTCACCAAAATGATTTTTTTTTTCAATTTTTAATAGTTGTAAGATAATTTTTTTTTCAAATATTTCCGTAAAATACTTAAATGCATAACTCAGTAGCAAATGTCATTACAATTTATCAACGAATTCTTTTTAAATTTTGAAAATAGAAAGAACCATGATATAAAATAAAGATTTCTGAAGACTGCGACTGTCAGTTTTTAAGGATTTTCAATAAGTCGCCCTATATTTTTAATTGTTTTATACGCTTAAATAATATTTTTATCAATAAATGTAGGGAAAAGGTGCATGTTAACATACGTATAAATATCTATTCTCAATTAAATATTTTAAATTAGGAGAAAGGAAATATGTTAAAAATCTCAACAAAATTTTTAATCGTTCAAGAACAGAATATAACGCTGATACTAAATTCTTCTAAATAATTTAGCTTAAGTTTATAGGATTTCAAACAATATTTGAATTCTATAAAATTATAAGTTATTCGAAACCAATAATATGTCAAAGTCTTAATCCTATATATCTTTTTACCCATCTATCTATTTCTCTCTCTCTCTCTATGTATATAAATATATATATATATATATGCATATATATATATATATATGTGTGTGTTTGTGTCATTACTATATGTTAATTCATGCCACAAGTTAATTCACCCTTAGCTAAAGTAGTTAATAAGGTTGAATTAAAAAAATAATATTAATTAATTAAATTAAAATTAATCTGTTATATTAACAAAATAGAATTAATATAAAAATTAACTTTTTAAATGTAGTAATACAAATCTCTAGACTCTAAAGTAATAATATTTCTCGTCAGATGGCAATTATCTCTCTAAGTTATCTCACACCGCAATCATTGCCCCCTTCTTCTACTGGAATGTTAGACTAAATTTCTTGTCTCTATGGTTGATTGCCATAATTATTTTTTGTTGTTGCTGTTAACAACTCATCTCGTTTTGTTTTTTTTTTTCTTTATATGAATTTAAACATGTGACAGTATTTGCAAAAACTCAAGCTTTTTTTGTTCTGATTTCTCATTGATTTAAATTATTTCCATTTCTAATTATTGGTTTGTAAGCAAGTTAGGGTTACTTACTAATTATTTAGCTTTTATGCAGGCCATTGTTCCACAACCTTACTTCTGCTCAACCGTGGGAATAGTATACCCCCGAAGAGAAAACACGGTTTTGAGCCTTTCCGATTTTTTTTTTTTTTTCATTTAAACAACTGGTCTTAAAATTTTTTTAATTAGCTCATTAGATCTTATTCTCTCGATTTTTTAATTTAAAAACCATATTGCTTCACTTTATATTCAATATCACTTAGCTAAATATTTTGCAGTTTACAATCGATGAATAATGTTACGGTAAGTTTGTTGTGAATAAATGGAATTCTGATTAAAACATTATATAATTTGGTGGTTAAATAATTCAGAAATTAAATATAACTTGTTGGTTAATTTGAATTTCGGTTGCATATAATCGTCTGTTACTTTTATTCTACTGAGTTTTAAATTATTATTTTGTAATCTAATTTTTAATATGTATGTACAGGGTGATCCAAAAATCACAAATAAATAAAAATAAATAAATAAATAAAAGATATATTATTCAAAAAGAACTGACTCGAACACTATGCGTTTTTCAGAAAAACATGGGATTATTTTAGGTAACAAAAGATTTATTAGCAAATTAGTTTAAATTTTCTTCATTAGGTGACACCTAAATTGTAAAATTACTTTTTTACAGTGGCACGGTACATTCAACAACGTAACTAGGAGCATAAATGTTCTGTGTGACCGACATCATTCATTGTATTGACCATCAGACGTTATGCATTGGATATTCTCCTAAAAAAAGCTTCAGTATTTGAAATCTGGCGTCCTTTGATAACGCAAATCTGTTTAAAATGTGAGAGGATACTGCAATTACAGCGCGATATGCTGGTGAAAAAGGTAACTAACATTTTTTCTTATACATAAAAAAAAAAAAGTTATACATTCTTTTACGTACATTTCAGTGAAAACTGCATGCATAGAGCTACAGTCAATACTACTTAAATAATATATATATATATATATATATATATATTTGGGGGAAGGGGGGGACTTTTGGATCACCGTGTATTTTTTAAACTGATGAATTGTACTTAATTAAATTTTGCATAGGGCTTACAGAAGGGGAAAAAAACTTAATTATCAAATTTTATTAATCATTATTATTTTCAATTTAGGTAAAGGCATAGAACAAGAGGAAAATTGAATTTTATTTATTTATTTATTATTATTGTTGCAATAAATTTTAAAAATGAGCCAACGTTTAAGTTAAAATAGATGCAAAAACATACAATATAAATTTAGCGCAACAGATATTTTCGCATTATTAAAAGGAGCCTTGGCACTAGGTAAATAGGCCACGGAAAAATCTTTAACCTCTTGAATGCCAAAAGGAACAATGAAACGTAAAAGTAGCATTTAATGAACCTCATCAGATCATAAATAAATAAGTAAATAAACAAGCTATGCATACTGTAATAGGTTATGGATTCCAAATGCTACCGAAACAGCTGTCTGCTTTTTTGGCGTTTGAGACGCTGATGATTTTTCCTGTGTTTAAATATTTTCATACTTCACACAAATATTAATGTTTTATTTATGTACATAATTATTCATTTATTTTACCATAAAATACAAAAATTTATATTGGTAACATTGGTTGGTAAGTAAAAAGCTGCTGCAAGTCTCTTTTTTAACCGACTTCAAAAAAGAAGGAAGGTTGTCAATTCAATCCGTATGTTTTTTTTTTTTTTTTTTTTTTTTTTGTTAGGTCATAACTTCTGAACGGATACTTCGATTTTGATACTTTTTGTTTTGTTGAAAAGGTCTTGGTCTGAAATAGATCCCATTGTAATATCTTTACGATCTAAAGAAAATACAGGGTGCCCAACAAAATCAGTACCAACTCTTTTAACTGCTAAACGGCTGCAGCTATAGTGATAGAAATGGTATGTAAGTATAGCAAAGTGGCCATGCAGTACAAGGTTAAACCGCTTGCAGCGCCACCTGGTGGAAAATAGTGGAGTTAGCGTTTCTATATTGAAAACGGTTCTAGAAAAAAAAGTGAATTACAAAGTTGAAGAGTATCACCGATTTAGTACAAAAAGATAGTTTAGACATTCATGCTAGCGTTCCTATCTCGGAAACGATTCAAGACAGGGGAAAAAAGTGAATTATAAAATTGCAGAGCATCATCGATTTAGTACGAAAAGATAGTTTAGAAATTGATGCTAAAAATACAATGCTAAAAAAGTACATTTATTTGTTTGCAATTTCAAACACTATGCACACTTGAGCTACATTGCACACGTTGTAGCGTAGCTGGTGAGACATACGCTATATAGTTCAAAAGACGGTTACTTGATACTTTTTGTTTTGTTGTAAAGATCTTGGTCTGAAGTAGGTCCCATTGTAATATCTTTACAATCTAAAGAAAGTAAAGCGCCATCTGGTGAAAAACAGCGAAATTAGCGCTCCTATCTCAAAAACGGTTCAAGATGGGAGAAAAGTTAATTATGAAGTTGTAGATCATCATCGATTTACTACGAAAAGACAGTTTTTAGACATTATTGCTAAAAATAGAACGCTTAAGAGGTGCAGTTGTTTGTTCGCAATTTCCTACACTGTGCACACTTGAACTACGTTGCACACTTTGCAGCGTAGCGGATGACACATATATTCTGTGGTTCAAAGTACTGTTACTGTAAGCGGTCACATCGATTAGCACAAAGTCGTTTTCAACCAACTTCAGAAAGGAGGGTGTTCTTAATTCGAGCCATGTGATGTTGTTGGTGTTTGTAAGCTTATAACTTCGTAAGAGATGCTCTAATTAACCGACTTCAAAAAGGAGAAGGTTCTCAATTGAAAGCGTATGTTTTTTTTTTTGTTTGTTTGTTTGTTTGTTTGTTTGTTTGTTTGTTAGATCATAACTTCTGAACGGATGACCGAATTTTGATACTTTTTGTTTTATTGTAAAGGTCTTGCTCTGAAATAGGTCCCATTGTAATATCTTTACGATCAAAAGAAAATACATGGTGCCCAAAAAAAGTCAGTCCCGACTCTTTTAACTGCTGAACAGCGGCAGCTATAGTCATAAAAGTGGTATGTAGGTATAGTAAAGTGGACATGTGCTACGCGATTCAACCGCCTACAGCTCCACCTGGTGAAAAACAGTGGAGTTAGCATTCCTATCTCGGAAACGGTTCAAGACAGGGGAAAAAGTTAATTATAAAATTGCAGAGCATCATCGATTTAGTGCGAAAAGATAGTTTAGACATTAATACTAAAAATAGAACGCTTAAAACGTGCATTTGTTTGTTCACAATGTTCTATTTTGTGCACACTTGAATGACATTGCATGTGTTGTAGCGTAGCGGGTGACATTTATGCCATGTAAAATTCAAAGTATGGTTATTGTAAGCGATCACATCGATTAACGCATAGACGTTTTAAACCGACTTTATAAAGGAAGAGGTTCTCAATACAAACACAAGCCATGTTTCACATTCTTGTTGTTGTTGAAATTTCTTAGCTTATAACTTCGTAAGAAATTATTTAATTTTAATACTTTTTTTGTTGTCGTAATGATCTTGGCCTGAAATAGGTTTCATTATCATTTCATTAAGGTATAAACAAATTACAGGATACTCACAAAAATCTGTTCTCACTCTAACTGCTGAACGCATGCAGCTACACTGGTAATTTTAGTATGTAAGTATCGATGTTGAAACTTCTGTCCGTCAGCTGCAATGCATATTTTGCTCTTTGCTTGAACTTTACGATGCGCAATTTCCAGCGCAGCGGGTGACACGTATTCACTGTAAAGTTCAATATAGATGCCTAACAGAATTTTTGGTTACGAATACAGCGTATCCATTCTTTACATTTCTAAAGACTTTTTAATTTAACGTATGTTTATTCAACAGATAGTTTTTTACTCATATCCGATAAAGGCAAGAAAAGTGACACAACTTAAAAATGCAGCATTTGAGAAAAATCAACTCAAAAATAACTTGACTAGAATAAAACTGGCACAACTCTCTCTCGAGTGGATAACTTTCTAGATGGAGATATAAATTTTGTTCACATTGGGTGCATTTCATGTATTTTTCAGTGACATAAACCATTTTTTGAGTTATGTCACTTTTCTTGGAAGTTTTGATTTGTGAAACTGCCGTTGAACGTCTTCTGATGTTCTGCTATATGAATAAGTTTTCACTGAAAAGAGAAAAATAAAATCTTTTTCTAAAAAAATAGAACCGACTCCAAAAAGCAACTACTATTCAAACAACTAAAAAAAAAAAAAAAAAAAAAATTGGTATGAAATGAAACTGTAAATTGAGCCTAAAAGTATAAAATAATTTGCATCGCCAAACAACCTATAACACTACAATTAATCATAACTTTTGAAGTCGGTGCAAAATTAAACATAAATTGATACCTTTATTCAATGCAAATATCAAATCCTATTCAAAATACACATCTCACATTTTCCCCTGCAAAACGCAGCCGAAAACTACTTTGATTTAAGAAAACAAATAAGATATCGTAAGCAGCAAAAGTTGGCGGTGATGCTGGTAGCTGACGTCCTTGGTGAAAGAAAAATCGCAAAATTATCTTTCAAACATATTTAATTTCTTTGGGATATCATGATTATTTTGATAAGGTATATTAAGGGAGTAATCAAGAATATGAAACAATACTTCGTACAATATATATTATGAAAATATATATCTTGCGTGTATATTTTTGCAATACATTTTGAACGCCAAATCCAAAAGCCACCAATAGTTATCAAAGTTATACCAAATGTGCAAAGGAAACTCTAACTTCGTATAAACATAAACACCGCATTGTGAAGAATGTTCACTGTTCTATGTAGATGCTACTAATGGACCAATCATATACAGTGATAAAATTATAAAGGAAACATGAAAATGGATCATTCGAGACAATAGCATTTGTTGCTACCGATCTAAAAACAAACTTTTAAAAACTTATTAAATTTTATTTAATTTTGCGCCGACTTCAAAAGTTATGATTAGTTGTAGTGTTATAGATTGTTTGGCGAAGGAAATTATTTTATACTTTTAGGCGCAATTTACAGTTTCATTTCATACCACTTTTTTTTCTTTTTTTTTTTTAAGTTGTTTGAATAGTAATTGCTTTTTAGAGTCGTTTCTATTTTTTTACAAAAATATTTTATTAAAACAACAATTTCCATATAAAAGTCTCTACGCATATCCTTATATTTATCTCAGGCAAAAATTACAGTAAACAAATAGTTATGTTTAAAAAAGTCGCTTGTAAATACATCATTGCATCCTCTTTATATATAATGAGTTTGAATGTACTTTAAAAAGGATTCATATATTTTGCATGCAAAATTTCATAACAATGTTCTTATGTAATGATTGCCTTAAATATTTAGAAAAGTACTTTTTTTAACGCTTCCATTACTTTTTTTTTTTTTTTTTTTTTTTTGGGGGGGGGGAAATAAAATTAGTAATAAATAAATTATCTGATTCCGCTTCGTTCAATAGACTTTCAATTTCATCAGATGACAATTTTACCCTCCGAATCGTGACAGTTACAGGTAGAGAAAGCAAAAACAGAAAACCTTCAGAAAAAAACTTCCAATTATATTTAAAAATGTCCACTTGATATATATATTCCAGTGGCAGTGAAAGGGTTAATAGAATTGTAAAATTACGCGAATCGTTTTAAATGAATATAGACTGTAAATTCTTTAAGAATAAAGACCTAATAATTTTGATGGAGAAAAAATATTAGAAATGAATGGTATTTAGTTAAAATAGTTTACTTTTTATTTATAGGAATGTTGCACATTTTAATTACGTATTAACAAAACTTTTCTACCAAAAGCTTTGTTTATTTGATTTGTTACATTAGTATAGCAACGCAGTTAAATATATATATATATATATATATATATATATATATGTATTACTGTATTAGTGGTATTTAATAAAAGATCGATGATTTATTTGACAGTGGCAAATAGGAATTTATGGATAATGATTGAAATTTAGCTCAAGGAATTTACGAATATTTTTGTAAAGTATTAAATACTTGTAACAACAGTCTATTACTTTTAATACTCTTATTATAATTTCCATAACATCTTATGAATTTCTCCATATTTTTAATACTGATAATGATATATATATACTCTATAAATTGCAGTTTATGCAATATGATATATATTGGACAAACTATTAATCCATTACACAAGCGTATTAACTTACATCGATCTGATATTAAAAAATCACGTCAATTTACTACAAATTTTGAATATATGCATTTCCTTCAACAAGACTTTAATAATATTACTGTGAAAATTCTTAATTTTAAGAAGAATTTGAATGAACGTCTCTTACTTGAATCACAATATATTAAATCAATGAATGCAATTTATCCTTTTGGTTTAAATTCTAATGTATATAATAAACAACATATTGTTTATTCCAAGGTTTCAAAAATTGATTTTTACAGTAATATTTATGCAACATTAAATCACTCTTTATTTAAAAAGACTACTAGAACTTCTAGAGGTTCTTCTAGGTCGTCTTCCCAACTTCTGGACATTTCATCTGTATTACATGATCTCAAATCCTTAGAAAATATTTTTCTTCAGTCTTATAATTGGAAAGATATAAGTAATTTTATATTTGGAATAAAAAAGAAGTACCTTCTTAAATATTTTAAAGTATTCCATTCTCATTCCTTTGATTCACATTTCAGTGGTGTATTTTTTGATATTTTACACTATAGGTCTGAGTGTTTTAATATTAAACTTGACATAAAATCTGATCAAAAAATAAATAACTCTCTCTTGGTGATAAATTTTTCTCATCCTGTTTTTAATAAACTTCATATTCCCAATATCCTTAATGATCCATCCAATCCTTTTCCATCAAAAACTTCGCCATTCAAAAAACTTTTAAATACAATATTACTTGAGGCAGAAAAATATTTAACTACAATAAATTTGCTAAATTTCTTACTTCTAATGAACAGCCTCCTTGCTATTGTTCTGATTCCAAATATAAATCTTTTTTCAATCCATCTCATAGTCATATTATTACTGGCGATATCAATATTGCGGAAAATCTTACTTTAAGATCTTTGATGAAGTATGGTACTAAATTCCGTATGCCTTCAAAATTCAAATTTATTGATATCATTACTCAATTTAATTTAGACTTGGATCTCTTTATATACAAAATTGCTATTGATTATAATAAACCTGTGGAATTTTTTAATGAGTGGAAATTTAAGTTACTAGAGAAATTTAAACTTGATTTAGTTTATAATATGCACCATCTTTCTAATATCAAGTACTATAATTTCAAAGAAATTAATTCAGCAATTATAGACTTACAGTCTAAATTTATTATTACTTATGTTGACAAGGCGGCTAATAACTATGCAATTATTTACAAAAAGTATTATAAACAACTTCTTTTTGATACTATAGATACTAGTAATATTTTTGTTAAGATTAATGACAATATAGAAAATAAAAATAGGCATATATTTAATTATTATAAGTTAATAAATACTAAAAATAATAACTATAAATATCCTTATTTAGTACTAATTAAAAAATTTCATAAAGATCCTATTAAATTTCGTACTGTTACTGTTGCCTGTAATGCCTATGCTTCTAATGCTAATATTATGTTGTTAAATATCCTTAAAAAATTACATAGTTATATTGTTTCTAACAAGTGCAATTTTTTTCTAAAAAATAGTTTTCAACTCAAAAATAAAATTTAAAATCTTACTGATATTACGTGTATAAAAACTTTTGATTTCAATGATCTTTTTAATAATATTGTTATTAAAGATATGTTTGAAATTATAAATAAACTTTTTGTAGAAAATCTCCAGTATCTAAATCTAAATAATAACATAACTCCTTCAGCCTTTAAAACTCTGATTAGGTTTATCCTATACCATAACTATATTTTATTCAATAATTCTTTATATAAACAAAGTTTAGGATTGCCACAAGGTGGCATTGCTTCTGGTATATTAGCTGATCTATACTTATATTATTATAAGCGTGACATTGAGTGTACTAATTTTAAATTACTACGATACATAGATGATATAATTATATTATATTTGGATAAACATCACATCAATCTAGACTTACCTGTTAATTATCCTGAAAATCAGTCTCTTAGTAGTACTGATTTGAAATCTAGTGTTATTAGTTTCTTAGATTTAAAAATTATTCTTAATAGTAATAGCCAATTAGAATTTGACTTATATGTTAAAAAGGAAGATTTCCCTTTTTAAGTAATTTTTTTTACTAATTTTAAAACATGTTTACATAAATCTGTTTTTGTCAATATTCTGCTTAATTTTAATCTACGGATGAAATATTTAGTGTCTGATAAACATCAAAAAGTACAATTTACATTCTTTAAAAAAAAATTGAATTAATTAATGGATATCCCAAATACTTAATTAATTTTTTTTTATTATTTTTTTTTTCTCTCAATTTTTATTCCAATTTAAATTTAGGTCTAAAAAAATTAGGTATTATTTTATGGTTAGTATGTATTCCCATTTTCTTTCAATCTTCGTGGCAATTTACAATCGTAGATGGCAGCACTATTCTATCATCTACATTGATTATCTAAATCCTTAAAAAAAATAATAATAATAATAATAATAATAAGTCTTTGTCTTCTTTTACTTTGTTCCATGCTTCCTGGCCATTTTGTACAGACATTATATGTATTTTATTTCTTTTTATTTTTTTATCTATTCATTTTATTATTTATTCATTTTATTTTATTTTATTTATTTATTTTTTCCATTATTTTCATAACATTACTGTAGATGGCAGCACTATTCATGTTACAATAATTAATAATCTGAATCCTTATTTAAGTTAGGATTCTACCTGAATAGCTCTGTGAATTCTTTATTTTACTCCATGTTCACTGCTATTTTGAACTGACTAACTGTGCTTTTAACTGATAACTGCTTGTTAAATTTTTACATGTGTCTCGTTTATTATATAACTTTGTGTTGCATCTTTTTCAACCATAATTTTTTAAGTTATTTTGAATTATTATTTGTAGTGGTGAGTTTATTTTGATCTACGATTTTAAATGGTTTTGGATTAACATTTTTAGTGAATTGTTTTATTTTGATCTTCGTTTTTTCTGGTTTTACTATGGGTGTTTCGGGCCTGTGAACAAAGAAATTCTTAGCTTTTGCTTTCTTTGTGACAGAAAAACATCCATTTTTTAGCATATTTGCATTCTACCAGGCCCTTGAAAACGTTAGAATGCAAATAATGCTTTTTTTTTTTTTTTTTTTTTTTTTTTCATTCCAATTCCCAATAATTCATTTCGATTTTACTTTATTTCTTTTTTGGTTTGATATGGGTAGTCTTCGCTTATGATAAGAATAATTGTTTTAATACTGAAATTAAATCTTTAAATTTCAAATTTTTGCACTGATATTATTATATTACTATATATATATATACATATATATATATATTACTATCGTAAAAAGTAATATCGATAACGGCAACTTCAAAAATTTCAAAAATTTCCCAGTTAAATTTACAAATAAAAGTACCGAAAAATGATGCTGATAGATATGGAATAAGAAGAGACTGTTAAAAATAATAGTGCTAATTAACACACACACACACACACAAAAAAAAAAAAAAAGAAAAAAAAGGTTACAAGTTATGGTCATTGTGAAACTATATGATTTCATTTAATAGCGCCACCTATCGATTAATATTCCAAAAAAGTTAATTAACACTGGATCGGGAAATAATGATTCTCCATATTCAGTTCGGCGTGATTTTAATTAGGAGATGCTGAAATATAGTCATCTGAATCACAGAATTATTGATAAATAAAAGCTGTTGCATAAAAAAAATACACTAATTATTTAAAACATGGCACTCTCTGATTTAATACTCTAATAAAAATTTAATATAGTAATTTCCGTTCGCTATCAGTCGAAAGAGTCGATCTTTCGTCTGAAATATATAGATATATTCTTTTGTTTGTTTGTTTATTTATTTATTTATTTTTTTTTTTTTCCGGATTTATATACTATTATTACATAAACATTTCTTAATAATGATAAATTCTACATTAATTTAATTAAAAAAATATTGTTTATTCATTTTTTTAACCTATTTTTCTTTAAGAATACATTATTGTTTCTACATAAAAATAAAGAAACTGACGAATAAAGAGCAACGTCAGTTGTGTAGATTCAATTTCGGCATACACTATACGCTAGAAAACAAATTCTACGAAAGAAGTTTCATCTTAGACTTTTCCTAGAGAAAAAAGGAGAATATATACATCTCTTTCCCGAAAACGGTGCAATAATTCATACTAAATTTCTGTTTGGCGCAAAATAATGACAAAGGAAAACTTTCCGAATAATACTACCAATCTTTATGTGGCAGTGAATTTAATACAAGAGAGAAAAATAAATTTATGACGCAATATTTCCATCTTATGTTTATATCTATAGTTAAGGTTTCTTCTTTCTGCTATTTCATTTGAAACGAAAATGAAATAGCATAAAACTATTTTCTGCATAATACTATAAAAAAGAATTATTAATTTTGTAATAATATGTAAAAATTAATAAAAATTATTTAATTATCCATAAATGTAAAAAAAGTAAAAAAAAAATTTAAAACCATCACTATAAAGAAAGGATGTTAAAATGTATATTTATACGTCTTAAAACTTTTTTTTTATTGTAATAAGATTTATTTCCTTGCATAGAAAATATAATTAATTAATAATATGATTTCTAATCACGGTGCCAAAATTTTTATTTCTATTATTGAACATTTTTATTCGTATGTTTTACGTTACCGAAAAAGCGAAGCTTATTTTTGTAAAATTTTGCATTAAGCAAGTTTGAAATTTCCTTTTCTTTTCTTGTTAAATATACATTTTTAAAGTAATTGTACTTTAAATAAAAGTAGCAATTCCCTAAATTGTAGATATTACTTAACTCTCTCTCTCTCTCATTTTACAGATGCTTTTTGATTTCTTTCAGCTTAAACCAAAGATACATTAAGTCTGAACTACTGTAATAAGTATTCAAAGGAAAAAACGTGTTTTTTATACTTCAGAAAAAAAAAAAAAAAAGAAGAAGAAGAAGAAAAGCAAATGTAGATATATTATACTTAAGAAAATTAAATACAAAGTTAGAAATAGTTTTACAATTAGGATAAAATACCTTAAAATATTTAATATTCCTATTCCCACAGCAAGCCGTAACTATCTCCGTCACTAATTTTAAATAATAATCTTTACTATATTCACTTGAGTAAAAATATTACGAATGGTTGCTACTTTAAAACAGGTAGATAAAATTATGGGAAACTGCAAACCTGTATTTCTGTCAGTTTAGGAAATCTTTCAGTTACGAAATTATAATTTATAATTACTCTCAATTGCGAATTTAGTTCAACTCAAGAGTAGATTCCACATGTTGTATTTCCTGTACAAGGAGATGTACAGATATTAAAATACGAAATTTAATTTTTATGTTGTCCCTTAGTCCTTATAACAAGAGCTCTAAATCTCAGTTCTGCCTATAACTTGTATAAAGTAAAATATAGTCCCCCTCTAAGATGGAAAACAAAAGAAAGCCCAATGTTTGTAAGTCTGACAGTTATTAATTTTTTTAAATGATGACTTGCATCACTTCACCTGCGATTTGGTGGCCAGTTTCTTGGTAAAAAGTGATTTGTTCAAGGAAACAGTGATTGGATGCTAAAAATAAAATAATGATATATTTGTGTGAAAACAGCAATTAAATCCATTTCAACACAAAAAATTACAAGTTTTTAGAACTTTAGAAAATTCATTAAAGCTAAGCAATATTATGAAAAGTACTACATTATGAAAAATAAAATCCATTGGGTGGTCACACGTTAATTTCGTAATACTTTAAGATATACTGCACAAGATAAAAACAAGCTTTAAAATTTTTGAAAATCGTATGCATTTCCTTACTTACTAAAGTCACTGTAAGGTGTTTCAGAAATTTCGACAATTCTTTTTTTTTTTTTTTTTTTTTTTTTTTTTTTTGAACGATGAATTAGTTTAGAAGTTTTGTTTTCTATTAATTTTGTACCTTTTTCGTACGAATTCTAAAAGCCCTAATTAGCTGTCTGTTTTTATTTGTTAGTTGGGAATTTATTTGTTGAGATTACAAATCAGTAATAATCAGGATGTATTTTTCAATCAAAAATATGGTGTACTAAACCTGAATGACATACACTGTAAAAAAATTCACACTAGATTACGATGAGTGATCGGCAAAATGTGTTCCATCCATTGACCGTAAAAATAAAGTCATTCTTGTAAATCTGTCATGATTTGTTTTCCTCGAAGAAAAATAGTGACCTTTAACAAATGGAGCATGTGAATTTTGCAGCGATTTGTTACAAATGTAAGTAGTACTAAGTCTTTTTTTTTTCCTTGATGAAGGGAGCTATCCGCATAATTTAACGGTTAACTCTCCAAATTTTAGAGAAATTTCTTACATTGTAAATCATCTTCACGGAAATTTAGAGTTTTTTACTGAAATGAGATGGTATACAGTCACACAGAAGAAATAAAGTTCTAAACACTTTTTCAGCTTTCTTGAAAAGTATTAAAATTGTATGCCATAAATAAAAATGAACCTTCAGAAATTTTCCTTAAATATCCGAATATTTTTGCCTGGAACATTAAACAATTCATTTTCAAAGGAACCGCACGTTAAAGAATCTAAAAATTATAGTATATGCGATTGCGTTATATTTAGTGTTTTATAACCATGCCGAAATACGTTTTTTTTTTTTTTTTTTTTTTTTTTTTTTAACATATCTCGTGTAGAACGTGCTATAATCGAAGTTTTGCATAAGATTTCCTGTATATAAAAGAATTTTGCTACATTTATGACAGTCCACTGGCAAAATTTTACATTAAGGCTGAAAAATCTAAGTTACACATATTAGCTACACGGAATTCTATAAATAATTACTGAAATGAAAATACTGAATTTGACAGAGGTCAAGAGACAAATCGAAATTACAAACACATTTTTTAATGTCTTACAGTTACCTAACTTTACTGAAAATTTCCTTCGTGCATTTTCCCCTTTTATCTGCCAATATATCTGAATATTTTAGTGTAGCCCTGAAAATTTATCTTATTGTTAACAATGTCATTTCTATAATAAACATACTCTTGTGAATCTGAATAATATATGTTATGTACAGTATAAGGATATTAATATTAGCTTAAAGGATATCTCTCATAGATATATCTGAAGTCTTTGGTGAGACCATGTCTACAAACGAATAATTCTACTTATGCATTTAAATAGAGAACTTCCATAGGGAACCTGAATAGCACAATCAGGTTTAAGGCATTCTGAAAATACTTATGATAATTAGAACGCAGGTTAAAGGATAGGCAACCCGAAATCCTTAGCATTTTGTAGCCTTTACAAAAAAAGTTGCAAAAAATTCTTCAGTAAGCATTTAAATGTCGATACTACATGGTCATAAGGGTCATTATATCAATGAAGCATGCACTATAAAAATATTTCTAACTAAAAGAAATTGTATTATGGTTGGATGAAGCTGCTGATTCTTGAAAAACATAAATTATTTGAAGCTTAATGAAAGTATAACTCTCTTTTTATAGACATCCCCTTAAAATTTGCAAAATAAGACAAATGCTAAAATAAAAGCCATAAATTAGTAAAGGAGCTTGATTTAGCACTTAGGAGCTTGATTTTTTTTTCTTCTTCCGATTAGACCGAGACAATATTTTTCTAAATAAAAATAATTAAATTTTGTATTTCAATACGTATTGCACAAAAAATGCCCTATCTAAAAACTAATCTTAATTTAATCAATGTTTGTAATTGGAAGCATGTTTCAGTGACTCTTGGTTTAAGAGAAAATCGTTGTAACATCAATTTTGAATCACCTGGTACATTTTATTGCGTAAAATAAATATTAGTTTCTTTGCTCAGCTTTGTATGTTAAAAGTAGTTCGTGCAGATATAATTAATTAATTATTCAGATATAATTTATTTATGTAGATATAATTGAAATTTTCGTGCACATATACTTTATATATTATCCATAAATGTAACAAATAGTCACGAAAAATCATGTGAGTTGCTTAGAATATTAACACTTTTCAACTTTACGCACTCATTTCGTCGTTTAATAATGAATATTTTTTGCGTAAGTGACGGACAGACAGAATGAATAACTGAAATCATATCACTCTTAAACACGGTTTCAAATAATTAATAACGATTGATAATAAATGAAGTGCGTTTTCAGCAACTTCCACGAGTAGCACTTTATATATCTGATATTTTAGTGTAGTTCTATAAATATGTCAAACATACTGTATTCCAGGAAAAATATTTTTTTTTAGCACATGAATAATAAATGTCAATTTCATTATAATTTGTGCAATAGAAAGATTTAAAGATTTTAGATGTTATTAGTGACAATGCCTCTCATAAAATGCACTCTCTAAAAATGGAAAGGGAAAATTCTCTCAAATTTAGCCATTTTTCACTCAATCGTATGTTGAAAGGGAAATCCTCTCAAATCATCGAGCTGCTATAAGCGGCTCAGATTTGAACCAACTGAAACAAGTTATTTTTAAGAGAAATCGGTCTAAATTTGAGTGAACCTGTTTGATCCTGGAAAACACATCAGGTTTCCACCGCCTGAATCGAACGCGGGTTTCCTTTGGTTGCAGACGAACGCGCTACAACTACGCTATGATTTCATGCAAAAGATAGCCGTACAGCCGTTCTTAATCATTCTCAAAGGACAAAAATATTATTTATCAATTTTTACTTATTTTATACATATCATAAAGCTATGGGAAACCCAATAAACTTCCTTAAAATAGCACTACTGATTTAAAATTGAGGAAAAATTATTGAAAACAGAAACTCTATGACAAGCTGACATTTTAGAAGCTTGCAAATTAATTCTGTATAATTTAGTTCGTTTAAAAAAAACAAAAAAATTCTACGCAATGTTGCAGAATTTTTTGAATAACTATGAGTTGAAAAAACAGTATGTACTAGTTTGTTTATACATATTATTCCCGATGTTGAGTTTAATTATAATAAAACATTGCAATACATTTTTTGAACGATTTACACGCATTTTAATAAATTAGTTTCAATGACTATAATAAAAATATTACATAACTTTAGACGTAAAAAAATTTCTGCATTATATAAATGCATTTTTCTTATTCTTTATACTTCATATATTTCTTTAAGAAACAGTTTTGAAAAAGACATTCACTGCTCATTTTTAGTTTTTTATGACTAACACTGGTGATTTGATTTGATAACTCTATTATTTTTTGTCAGTTGTATATAAAACATTTGTTATATTCTATAAAAAAAAGGGGGGGGGGCATTGATAGTTTACTTTTTTAATTATCGAAAGACCTCAACATATTTTTAAAACGATATATAAATTAATTAATTATATATATCTAAAAAAATATTTTTCATGTGTCATTTAAAATATGATCGACAGATGGCACCATCATTATGCAATTTTGTTGAACCAAATAAAGAGTAATCGCAATTCATTCAGAAAGGAGCTGACAGTTTAACGATAAATTTGACTGAAAAGATTTTTGATCAGAAAAGACTGATTTGACTCAAATTTGATTTTTTTACTAGAAATTCCTCTGAAATTATGTTTAAAAATATTTCGTTCGTTTTTGAGTAAACACATTCGGTCACACGTTTTAAGAGAGCACTGCTTTAGTATATTTTACGTGGCCCTGTACACAAAAAAAAAATCTTTTAATTATACCATTTCAAATAGGAACATACAGTAGTTACTTTGAATAATAGATATGAATCTGAAGAAATTCTGAATATATTTACAATGCTAAAGACGGACAGAGACACAAATATAAAGACGGGCAGTCAGGCGGACATAAAGACACATTGATAGATTAGTTCAAATTATAATAACTCTTACACATTCTTTAATATATATACATATATTAAAATGCTTAATAAAATCGAAAATTCCGTTTCAGCAATTTTGAATCATAGCCTTTAATGTATCTGAATATTTTTGTATGGCCAAGTAAATCTTATTTCTAATTATACTATGTTATATAGAAAATATTTTGTCTGTGCATATAAATAATAAATCTTAGTTTCATTATGATTTATGCAAAATAAAGGTATTAAAATGTGCTTTGATGAAATACTTCTCATAGAGCGTAAATTTGTTGGAAGTCTTTGTAGAAAAAAAAAAGAGGTGGTATTTAATATATTTTCAATATCCCACAATGAAATTGATTAACATGTACCAGTTTCAAGGAATTTCATGAATGTTTACTGGTGATAAAGGGCGAACAGAGAGATAGATAGACAGACAGATCAGACAAACCGAAATAATTAACACTTTTCAAATTTGTTAAAAAATGTTTTGAAAAAAATGTATATTCACATAGACAAAGAAATCCTAATTATTGAAAATACGTTTGTATATTAGCTTCGAATAACATTTATTGAAAACAAAATGCCAATAAAATGTTTTTTAAATGCTAAGAAGAAATTTGTGGAAAAACTTTATGCATAAAATGTAAATTTTTAATACATAAGTAAATAGAAAATATAAGAAATCTTCAAAACATCTTAATATTCCAGTTTAAGATTCAAATATAATTTAGAAAACTAAAGCTTGAATTTATTTTGACGGAAAATTCATAAATTTATGTCTTTGTAACAACTGTAAAGAATGACTTATATTTTGAAATGTATGATTACAAAAATTCTATTTATATGCAAATAATTTAAGAACAAGAACGTAAAACAAATTTTGAAATAAACGCTCGAGAAACAATAATAATATTTAAAATATGTTATTATAAAAATAGTGTTATTTTTCTTTTCAAATATTTTAGATAAAAATTTGTCATTTAAAAATCTTTATTTTATGTTAAATTATAATAAAAATAGATTGCAGTTTTCAAAAGAAAGAAATTACTTAAACATCACTAAACCATTTGAAATTTGAAAAGGGAGAGTGCTTAGAAGGAAAAAAAAAGTAACTGAAGGTTAAAAATGTAATTAAAGAAATAATTAAGTCACCGTGTATTATATATACATATATATATATATATATATATATATATATATATATATATATATATATGTATATGTATGTATAAATAGGCATATTTTATGGAACTGAGAGAAATATAATTGTATATTTATTTAATTATTTAATTTAATTTATGTCATCCTTTCATTTATATAAAATTTATTTGAAATCCTTTAATTTAAACAATTAAATCTAAGATGTGCTCGAAAAGTTATTTTAACTTGTAGAAGAGGTTACAGTTCTAATTTGGAACAGAGTATATTCTATTGGGTTGTTCGAAAAGTAATTTCGTTTTTTTCTTTGAAAATGAAAGACGATTTTCTTATATTGCATAAATATTTTATTGAATTATATATTCTCCACTTTGATCTTCTTCTTATCGATCTCACAAGTTGTTATTTAGCAGCTTTCATAAATTAATACTTTATTTTGTCTTGATTAGCATAAACTGGTTTTCCAGAACATAATGCATCTTCAATGTCAAAATTGTCGGAACAAAATTCGGTAAACCAGTTTTGACACTGGCGTTCTTTAAAAAGAATTTCTGTATACAGATCGTATACTTTTTTCCGTGTTTAAACAGTACTTTCGCCTTTTTGATAGCAAAAACAAAATATACCGAAAATGTCGCTTCCGATTTTCTTTATTAGATAGGGCACTAATCAAAACCTATTGAGCAGAATAGAACAAACTTTTTCGCAAGCAACCCTTGCTTTATCAGCTATCACAAAATATATTGGTTAATACAGCTTAATTGTGAGGATGGTGTGAAAAATAAATAAAATTAAGTATTCTGCTGAGAAAAACGAAATTACTTTCATTAATTCGTGTGTTATCAATTTGTTCTAAAAAAAAAAAAAAAATGAATTAACCGCAAGAGTCCTCATAAATGTTTCACTTAACAATACTTAGCTACAATATCTGAAATTTTTAATATCACTATCTCTTTATGAAATGTTTTAGTTTATTTAACGAGATAATTACTGCAATTAAATAAGATATATATTTAAATAATCTGGTGTGAAACTCACGCGACTTTTACTTTCGTTGTATTTTAATACGATAAAAACAAATTGTAAATTAAAGGTAAGATAACAAGTATTAATATAAAACTGTGTTACAAATAGTTAAAACTGGTTTTAACATATTATTTGATGTATAATTCTCACTGTAAAAAAAAAAAAAAAAAAAAAAAAAATCTAAAATAGGTAAACTTTTTAAAGATATTTTTGGAAAGCAATGTTTCCATATTGGAAAGTTCTGTTTATAACCTGAAATTTCAACCTAAATTGAATACGAGACCAATTTTGGATAGAATTGTTTTGAGGTTTATATTTTGCAGTGTACATACGTATGCATACGAAATGTTTACATTTTGTTTAGATCCTCTACGCATGTTAGATTTTTTTTTTTTTATAAGAGGTGAGTGATACAATATTTTCTACAACATCTTAATTTATTATAAACAAAAATATAAAATAAGAGAGTGAACCATACATAACAAGTTTGTAAACTCAAAATAGATAGATTTTCTCACCCATTTTGAGTTGTAAACAGAACTTTTCAATTTAAAATAATGCTTTACTCAAATATCTTACACATTTTTACCTTTTTTTTTTTTTTTTCAGTGCTGTGTGTGGGAGGGGTGTGCTACCGCAAACCTGAACTCTCCGTTTGAATATGGTACAAGCATTTTTAAATAAATATAAATTCAAAGCTGTTATTGTATTTAAAACCTATATTCCAAATTATTCAGAGAATTTTCACCCACCCCACATCGTGGGACCTATCACTCTTGATCAAACTCTTCAAGTAGCAACCTCATATAAACTTCAAAAAACAACATTTGAATTGTCTGCAATAATTTGTTTTTAAATTATGTTATAACAGAAATACACAAACGTAAACCATTAAGAACTTAACATTAGTATTCAGAAAACCTCAAAATGCGTAATTAGGTAAATAAAGAGCACTGAAAATTTAACTATTATAGTCCGAAAATTATAAGAAAATAAATCACTTTAAATATATATGCGCTGTCTTTTATCATTTGCTTTTAAAATTGTCGATAACAAAGTAAAAATAAATAAATAAATAAAATAAAAAATTATAATATACTAACAACTTTTTTATCATATCTTTGACAACAATCTTTAATATATGTTAGTATTTTAAACATAAAAAATCTAAACAGTTTTTTTTTTCTTTTTTTTTTTTTTAAATAAACAACATTGTTTAAGTTTGTAAATTATTCAACTAAATTGAAGACTGGACATAAATGGCATGAATATGTTGGAACAAAGTTAGATAACAGTGTAATTGTAGATAATATACCTTTGATAATTTTAATATATCAGAATAATTTCAGAATATTTAGCAGCATAAGAAATATATAAGATTTTTTTTTTTTTTGCATAATAATTAACACTGAAAAATTTATGAATGCTATGGTAGTTCATTTTATTTATTAATTCTTAAGCCTACGGTTTTTTTTCTTTTGAGCTTCGTTTCCTAAATTTTTTCGTGAGAAAAATGTAAATGCTTTGTAATTTTTTAAATACACTACCTTTCCATAAATGACTGAACACTTTTCATTTCAAACGTTTTTTCAAATATCTCAAAAAGTGCTTGAGAAATCTTCTTGCGACTTCAGGAGTATGAATAACATGTTTCACCTCATATATTTCAAAGTAAGTTTTAATCCTAAAAATTAAATAAAAAGGAAAATGTTTCGGATCAAATTGTAAAAAGTAATGCTTTAAATGCAATCTGTCTGCAGTATGTAATTAGGAAGATTTCTCTTATTATCTGTATAAATTTTTATGAGTCTACCGCATATATTCGTGAAGATATAAAGATTTCTTTAAAAAATTGCAAAAAAGTTCCTGTTTTTTTAACAGTAACATGCAAGGTATTAAACCCAGAGCAAAGCGATTTTCAGGAAACTTGACACACAACATTAGATACAGCATACTGCAATCAGAATACAAAAATATTAAATATCTAATGAAATATAAATACGTCATTGAATGAATTGTTATTCAGTTCCTCTCAAAAAATCAGCTAAACTATAAGGGGGTTTGCTCACATTTTTATTTTGATTCAGTCAATGGTAATACAATGTTCGTTGATTGTAGATAAATATTGAGAAAATCCCTTATCATTTTACTTATTTTTGAAAAGAACTGAAATTCTGTTCATTCTGTCCCGTACAAATTTTTAAATTTACATGATATTTGTTTGGGGTTTCCATATAAGTATCTCAATACTATCGCCCATTATATTACGCAAGTTGAATTTCGCTAAAACTTGCTCATGCGCAGTAAAAAATGATTCGGTAAAAATGCCATATTTCGTTAAATATTTAATTAATATATTTGCATGCTGATTGTAGTATGCTGTGTCTAATGTTGTGTGTCAAGTTTTCTGAAAATGGCTTTGCACTGGATTTAATACCTTGCGTGTTATAGTTAATAAGGTTATATATATATATATTTAACTTTTTTAAATAAAAAGTTATATCTCCATGAGCATACGTGGTAACATCAAAAAAATTTATACACGGAATAGAAAGGAGACCCATAATCACGGTATCGCGTCATAACATCGCCGGAAAAAACATCACGCGTCAAAACATAGACGTGAAAGCATCGCCGCAAAAACATCGCCGTGCCGAAAACATCGCTGACAGAAACATCGCCAAAGAATAAATTTTATTCCTACATATTATAAAAAGTGTCTATTTTTCTGTGTGTGTGTCGGTCGCTTTGTGTTGTAGAGAAACAGATGCCGGAAAAAAAAAATACACGGAGGTCTGTTTTGATGCACATCGGAACTTGATTTTCGAATTTTTTATTACAGCTATAAAAATTATTAAAATAGGAAATTTGACTTCGTTTTATGTTCTTCCGGCGATGTTATGACGTAGTACCTCTTGCCAATTTCCTCTCGCAGACGATTCTCTTTCAATAACAGACATCTTATCTGAAATAAAAGATAATTAAAGAACGCCGTAAAAAGCATAGAAATGCTCCCATTTTTTCAAAAATTTGTAAATCGGACTATCTCTATGAATTGACTAAACGCTGTAAAAATCAAGTTTCTAAGTTAAAAATTGCAGATATTACAATTTAAATATTTAATTTTGAAGTTGTTTCGTAGCCATTCTTTATAAAAACCAGTCAGTAAATCGAAATTTTACATTGCTACGACAGATGAAAACTCTGATTGATTTATTTTGTAATTTTTGTTTTTATGATTGTCAGCTATAATTTGCTGTCATACTTTTTATTTAAAGCATAATGCCTTACAGTTAACTGTAATTGACTGCTTATTTTTTAATTTTATGGTTTTTTTACTTTTATTTCCACACGAAGGAAGAAAGTACAGGATTGGTAAAAATTTCGCTTTCTGATTTTCGATGAATTTACATGTTTTAAGATTTCAAGAACAAAATTCGTCTAAATGTAGAAAATATGTGTCAGTATGTTTTAGCTAAATATTGTGGATACTGTATCTTCCAAAAAATGGTCAGAATTTAACCGAATTTAATATTTGGTTGGAAGTTAAATTGGCGCTGATTATTTTTTCAGCTATTTCACGCAACAGGTGACGCAGCCATGTTGAAGATAAGCTATAGCTCAGCTTCTATAGTATACCAAACTTAGTGAATGAATTGCATATTGTGTAAGACTCTGTTGATTTAATTTGGGGCATATCGACTGACAGCTGGCGCTGTTATGCTACGATCTAATCCCGTTTCAAGGAACACATATTGAAACGGTATATCTCAACTTCTATAATGAATAAATACACAACACTTGATATTTGAGATTAATATTATGTAAAACTATGCTGATAAAATTTGGCTGCATAATGGACGATAGATGATACGGCTATACTGTAATATTTCTTGTTTGCGAGAAAACTATAATTCTGCTTCTATGATAGATAAACGTGACAAACTTAGTGTATTAAATGGAAAAACATGATTACTGGATTTTGGTATATATCGGTCGGAAAGTGGCGCTACTATCAATTTCTGCGATTTCTCAGTTGCCTATATATCTCAGCATCTATTGGTGGAAAATGTACTAAATTGTTTATGTAAAATGTTAATTATGTGAATTGAATATTGTGTAAGTCTCTGTTGATTTAATTCGGGGCATATCGAAAGACAGGTGGCGCTGACATGCTACGATCTAAATCCGTTTCAAGGAACACATATTAAAACGGTATATCTCAACTTCTATAATGAATAAATACACAACACTTGATATTTGAGATGATCATAATGTAAAACTGTGCTGATACAATTTGGCTGCATAATGAACGATAGATGATATGGCTGTGCTGTAATATTTCTTGTTTACGAGAAAACTATTTCTGCTTCTATGATATATAAACGTGACAAACTTAGTGTATTAAATATATATTATGGAAAAACATGCTTACTGGATTTTGGTATAAGATACTGGATTTTGGCCGGAAGGTGGTGCTACAATCAATTTCTGCGATTTCCCAGTTGCCTATATATCTCAGCATCTATTGGTGTAAATTGTACCAAATTGTTTATTTAAAACGTTAATTGTGAAAAACTATGTTTATTAAATCTTTATGCATGTTAAGCGGAAATGACGATTTTATATAAAATGGTACAGAATACGTTTTGAGATGGCAATACTTACTTTCTTATATATGTATAAATTTTGTTCGCAGGAATTCTCGTATTCTAGCTTTTGATAATTTTACACATTTTGAAATGTTCTGAAAATGATTCGTCCATTTTTAGATATATGTCTGTGGTGTTTGTAATATGATATCAAACTCTGTATCTCCAGAATTAAAACACGAAATTTTAACGAAGCTTGGTATTTGGTTGGACCGCGACATACTTGTTGCTGTTTGGCTTTGAGATATATCGCCTTTATAGGTAGCGCTGTTTGGCCGCCATTTTCTTCATTTAAAGGAAGGCTAAATCTCAGCTTCTATGGTATACAGACACAACAAACTTTGTGTATGCGATAAATGTTATGTAAAACTATATTGATTCAATTTCTGTGCATATCGGCCGTCAGGAGGCGATGCTGATCTAAAATTTAATTCCGTTTATGAGAAGGCAATAATTCAGTTTCTATAATATTTAAATGCATCAAATTTCGTATGTGAGGCGAATCATACGAAAAATTATGCCGATTCAGAGTTTAGATTAAGTGCTGATCGCTGCATGTGGCTCCGCTACACTTCAATTTAATTTCGTTTACAGAAAAGCTATACCTCCTTTTCTATATTATATAAATGAACGAAATTGGTATGTGACACATAAATTATTCAAATTTGGCGCTTCATTTTGGGTATATATCACCCGACAGATGGTGCTACTTTTAATTTCTGCGAGTTTCTAAATGGCTGTAACTCAGCAACTGTTTGTAAAAATTGCACCAAATTTCATAGACAAAATGTTAATAGAGAGAAAAGTAACCACCTTTCGGCCGACATGCGCCCAAATTCAATCAGCGTAATTTTTCGTAATATATATCTCACATATATATCCCTTTGTCTTTTATATAACATAAAATATAATTAAATAGAAAATAATGCAGCATATCAGCGCCATCTGACGACCGATGTGCACCTAAATTCAATTAGTTTAGTTTTGCATATGCATCTCACATACCAAGTTTGGTGCATTGATATATCATAGAAGTTTAGGTACTGCCTTCTCGTAAAAAGTATTGAGTTAGAACATAGAAGTGCCACTTATCGGCCAATATGTATTCGAGTTTAATTTGTATAGTTTTATACAACATCCATATGACATGCCAAATTTACTACATTTATATGCTATATAAGCTGAAATATACATTTTTTTAAGTAAGGAAATCATAAGTTAACAGCGCCACCTTTTGGGCGGTATACCCTAAAAGCTAATCAGCATCAATTTAAAAGAAGGGTTTTACTAAATATCAAGTTTACTTAAATTCCGTCCACTGGTTCATGCGATACAGCGTCTATAAAACTTCGGTAACACACACACAGACACACATGCATTTTTTTAAATGGTCAAAACACGTTCAGGATATCTAAAAACGTATAAATCCATTGAAAAACCAACATCGAAAATTTTCACAAATCCAATATTTTATTTTTTAGCGTAAGGTATAAACTATTGAAAAATGTGTTAGAAATAGTTTTGGCATGACATCAAATGATCACACATTAATTTTCAACCTACAAATCCTTGTTGAAAAAAAAAGGAGTTTAAATAATATCTATTCCAATGTCAAGTCAAATCAGTATAAAAATTTTTGCTTCGCTATGTTTTTTGAGGGCGATGTTATTGTCATGGCGACGTTTTGACAAGCGATGTTTTGACGGCGATGTTTTGACGGGCGATGTTTTGACGTAGACCCCATAATCACATACTACATCTGGATTTCGTTTCATGTATTACTTTTCACCTAAGGTGATTCAAAACATTTTCATTTTCCTTTAATTTTTTACTGATTTCTCTTTTATTTTCGGGCAAAAATTTCACTGAAATATATGAAGTGTAACATGTTCTTTACACTCCTGAAATCTCAAGATGATACGTCAAGCACTTTTTAAGGTATTTGAAAAAACGTCTGAAATCGAATGTGTCCGGCCATTTATAGAAAGCTTGTGTAGATTGGATTTCTGATTAAAAATATATTTTCAAAGATTATTAAATAAAAAAATATTCAGTTTTTTTTGTTTTGTTTTTTTAATGCAATTTTAACGAAATCATATTTTAAAATAAAATATTTGGTGTCATCAAAATTTAAAAGAATAATTTATCAGGGCAGTATATTCTTTTAAAAAGAAATTGTTAATTTTTTAATCCCATATTATTTGTTTAGCAATATGGTATTCAAAATAAACTCTCGTTAATACGTCTGGTTGTATTCAATCATTCAGTCATTGACTACTTATTTTGACAATTTTCAGTGAATACTTTTTTTAAATATTTTTCAAACATATATTATAATTTCCACTTAAATATCTTAAATACTTAGGGGATCACACCTTCTATCACAACAAAAGTCATTATTTTTTATCACCATAATCAGTTTAAAATTCTATGAAATATCCAAATTGTAATTATGTATACTCATGTTTTCCCATTGGAAAAACATTCAGAAACACCTACCTTAAAGCTCAATATTTAATTATTTAAATCATCCCAAGTAAAGTTGTCAAATATTAAAAAATAACTTATTAACAGTAATTTGTTCGATAATATAAAATAATTTCTTATTATTTTTATCATTTGTGTATAAAGCTAAAATTTCAGAATAATATTTAAAAGTTTTATTTTTTGGAATGCTTTATGGTTTATACACTTTTTCTTAAAGTATAAAATAAATACATATTTGAAAAAAAACAATTTTATAGAAGAGAAAATTAGAAATGAAAATGCTATTTGGAAACATAGCACATGGTCTAAAAATGAAAGCAATATTTGCATACAAAGTTTTATTTCAAGGTTTAAATGTAAAATCTAAAACAGTATTTTAATGTAATTTTGATTTAAATTATCTAACATAAAATTTTGACAGTGATTTTTTTTTTCCTAAATAGAAAGCCATTATATGTAAAAAAAAAAAATCGCGTTTCTTGTTCTGAAGCGAAGATTTAAAAAAAAACGCTGAATTTTAGGAAGAATAAAAAATTATATTATTCGTAGCGATAACTCTTAAATTGTGACAGATTTTTTTTTTTTTTTTTTTTAACTCAAAAGAGAAAAATGTAATGAAAAAAAAAAATGTCCAGAGAAAACTGAATATCAAATTTTTCAAAACTTAGTAATGTAACCTTTTATTTTGAAACCTATGATTTTTTTTCTGATGAAAGGTAAAAAATAAAAAATGTGTCGAAATTTTTCATTATTCTTTTAAACGAGTCTCTAGTTTGTATTTTCGTTTAAAATTTCCGGAAAACGTTTCCTATGAGAAAAAAAAAAAATCCAAAGAGGATTTATTCGTAATACTCATCATTCATTTTAATGGGGGGTTTAGAAGAAACTTTCATCGATTTTTAACGATTATAAAGTGTGAGAAAATCATTTTCATATATATTACATGTATATTTTTATGTATTACGTTATAAAACTGCACATTTTTCAGAAAAAAATGCTCTTGGTTTTAATAATTTAGATCTGTGAAATCTTACTTTTTATTTATTTTTTTATTTATTATTATTATTTTACCATGTTTTTATTAACTTCTATTCTTGTTTGTTTGCTTGTTTGTTTGTTTGTCCGGTACAAATCTTGCAATCGAATTTTAACTAATTTCCCTACTAGTTAGACATTTGAACCTTTCACAGTTGCTCAGAGCCCGGTGACAACACAATACTTCGAAGTCCGATTTTCGAATTTTCATAGTTTTCTTATAATTAATTAAAATATGACAATAATAACCTCCTAATATCGTATAAATAGCCATTAAAATATTAGCTATAATTTAATTGTTTCAAAAAAAATTAAGAGTTAATTTTCTTTCGACATAAAAATGAATAAACGTGATTAAATAAATAATTTAATTAAACGTGAGCGTTTAAGAATTGTAAAAAGTTAAATTATGTATCTCACAAAAATTGACGTCACGATCGGTTTAAAGATTTCATACGCATTGATAAAGTGATAATGTAGTTAGTTCTATAGCTATGATTCAACAGAAAATTTAAAAACATGGTTTATAAAAAAGTTTTTTATCTTATAATTATTTATTATCATCGTTATTATTATTATTATTTTGTAAAGTGTTGTTGTTGTTATTGTTGTCGTGTGCCACTCGGAAATTCCGAGCCCCGGTAGTGGAACTATCGGACTTATTTTAATGCATGAGGGTTGCGTCTTCCGTTATTAGGAGCGCCTCATCGGGAGGAAGTACGACTTATAGCTCCATAAGCTGGTGAAAGATGGCAGCACCAGCCAAACAACAGAAACTCGAATTTTGATCCGGATCAGAGCGAGTTAAACCCATGTTCCGGTACCCCCAGAGGTATAATTTTGATGGGAACTTGGAGGACTTTGCGACATCGACGGAATTTAACGTGCACCAGTCGCCACTAGCGTACACGACGGTCTTCGGCCGGCTCGAGGACCGAACCCGCAAATCTTTCGATCACGAACTCGCTGCTCTTGCCAACCAGGCTACCGCTAAAGTGTTGAGTGTCTTTAATGTGTGTTGATACGCTGAATTCAGAAATGTTAGTCTTTTTTTATTATCATCTAAGGATTTTTCACAAAGTAAGGATGAATACTTGAAGAATTTATACAGAAACTATAACAAATTCAAAACTATTTGTGCATAAAATATATTAACATAGGCTATTGTTTACACATTATCGTTTAAATGTGTGCTTTTACATCGAAGCTCCCTTTAGAGCTTTTTTTTTTTTTTTTTTTTGAGTGCCTTGATTGCCTTGAGTGCCTTGATGAAGGGGATTCGCTATACAGCATTAAATAGGAATCTGCTAGCATGTTGACATTCCATTGTTCCTGATACCTCTTATATATATATATATATATATATATATCTTGCTAAAATAGCTCTCCTTGTTCTTCATTCACTTCACCCAGATTTTCCAGGGAAATACCTGAGATAAGAGTTGAAAAAGTGGAGCTTTAAGCTTAAAAAAATCACATTTTTTATCAAAACTGTACAGTCGGTAACAAAAGTGTCCGAACACTAGCGAAAATTCCTATGTAAAAAAAGTACACTTCATACGGTTTTGTTAAATGAATCCTTGCCGAATCCTGTCCTTAGTCAGTGTAAGCACATGATTCGATAAGGATTTATTTAACAAAACCGTATGAAGTGTACTTTTTTTACATAGGAATTTTTGCTAGTGTTCGGACACTTTTGTTACCGACTGTACGTGATGGTAATTTTTGAATAGCTTTTCCTTTACTAGTGTCAGAAAAACACATCATCTTGAAGGGAAAAAAATCATCACAGACCTGTGTAATTAGTCATTCGTCATGCTTAATACTAAAATAAATATGGATATGTAAAAATTATTGGACATAAAGAAATTAAACATTTTCTAGATTTTTGTCTGTATTTTCACTATTCTAAACTTTGCGGTGTAAAGAAAGAAAGAAAAAGAAACTATAATTCAGATCTAAATAATAAAATTTTCAAAGCTAATTAATTTAATGAACTAAAATCAGAAATCGGAAAAATAAAAGAAGGTTTTATTATTTATAAACAAAGATGTAATATTTTTCTATCGCGTTAAATCAACTTTAATAAAATTCGAAACATGAAATATTTCGTTTATTTTAAAAATAAATATATTTCTATTATTATAAAATGTATATATATATATATATATATATATATATATATATATATATAAAGCACCATAATTATAAACCATTAAAAATTAATTTTGTAATCATTTTTTTTTTTATATAAAATGCATTGTTTCTTTAAATAAAAATGACAAAGAGCGCATTTACTCTCCTTAAAAATTTCTTAGTAAGTTTTCTGAGTGAAACATTCCATCTTCGGTTCATGTGTTTTTAATACTACATTACTTTCTACTCATTTGCGAAATACAATTATTGTTTCTATCATTCTATTCCTCAACCACATTTCTTAAAACCACGGAGGTCTCTGTACAAGTTCCGACTCAACCAGACCAGTGTTAAAATAGGGGTAATAGACATCTGGTTGAGAGAAAATAATTGATGATAAGAGAGCGCTGAATGGCTTTGATGTTTCCCATTAACGTTTGGCATCACGCTAAGCCTTTGGATTCGTCGTTACTGCCAGTCTTAAGAAACGTGGTTACACTATACTTATGTATTCTCACATTTGTAAACATGATCCTATCTAAGCAGATACATATTGTAATATCTTTTATATATGTGTCACATTATGTCACCATACACTGTAAAAAAAAATAAAAATAAAATAAAATAAAATAAAATAAATAAATAAATAAATAAATAAATAAAAAAAAATCTAAAATAGATAAAAATTTGTAAGATATTTGGTTAAAGCAATGTTCCAAATTGGAAAGTTCTGTTTATAACCCAAAATGGGTCAGAAAATCTATCTATTTTGAGTTTACAAACTTGTTATGTATGGTTCACTATCTTATTTTATATTTTTGTCTATAATAAATAAAGACGTTGTAGAAAATATTGTATCACTCACCTCTTATAAAAAAAAATCTAACATGCGTAGAGGATCTAAACAAAATGTAAACGTTTTGTATGTATATGTATGTACACCGCAAAAAATAAAACCTCAAAACAATTCTATCCAAAATTGGACTCGTATCCAATTTAGGTTGAAATTTTGGGTTATAAACAGAACTTTCCAATTTGGAACATTGCTTTACCCAAATATCTTACATTTTTTTCCTATTTTAGATTTTTTTTTTTTTTCCGTACAGTGTGCAAAATTACAAAAATATTTAAAAATATGTATACATTTATATGTATCTCGCTACAATTAGGATATAATTTCAGATCTTTTGGTCCTGATAATTTTAACAGAATAAATTCTAACATATATATTTCCGGAATAAGCAAACAAAAAGCATGATACAGAAAGGAAACTTTCTTCAAAATTAAATCATTTCTAACACTTTTATATATATATCAATTTTAAGCATAATTTCATATCAGAATTTTGAGTGTAAAATTTTAGATTTAAATAAACTGTAAATAAAAGTAGGAATATTACCATATCAAGCACAATCCGCAATAGCATTGCATTTGATTTTATATACAACGATACTTTAAAGTTAAAAATATTCTTCACAAAAGAGGAGTTCATTAAATGAGAATGTATGCATCGGGCAGAATTTTATGAGAAAATCATTTCATGATATTCAAATATTCTCTTTCCGTCAATGACCTCCTGGGATATTCGTGAAATATTTGATGCAGAAGCTTCTTAACTGAATCCTGCCTTTTAAAATGCAAAATATACTTACAAGGAAGAATTTTATGTATATAAATCAATACTCGTATTATTTACGCATTCCTTATTATTATTTACTTATCTTGGAACACATTAGACACATTTGCGTAAAGCAGCGGGTAAAAATATAAGGAATACTATTATGGGTACATTTCAGTATATATATATATATATATATATATATATAATTTTAATACAAGGATAGTTTTAAAGTTGTGTTTCTTTCATGTTTCATTATATAGTATTCAATTATAAACTAGTTTACAAATACTGAAAATGTTTAGAAATTCCATTCCCTTTATTTTGCATATTTACCATTTTTAAACCGAAAACAGTCATTTTCTTAAGAAAATGATCGGTTCTGAAAATGAAAATTTCTGATCAGAGTGTGAGAAAAAAGGAACTTTCATAATACAGTCTTTAATGTAATTATAAGTGAAATAATAAGGTTACTTTAATTTAGTTTATATTTAGAGATGGTTTTTTAAAATTATCATAAGTATATTTTAACTTTTCGCTTAAATAAAAGTTCATGAAAAAGCCCAAGGCTTATATGTACATATATTTATATGTATATAAATTTCCAGGTCATTTCATCGTGTCCAACATATATATACATATATAAATATATATATATATGTATATTAAGTAATTATTTTAATTATAGTGGCATAAAAAGCTGTATATTGAAAGTTCTTTTCTTTTTAGAAATATTAAAATAGTTCGAAACCATAAATTTGACCTTGAAAATTGTTTTTATTTTTTTATTTTTTATTTATTTATTTATTCATTATTCATTTATTTATTTTCATTTATTTATTTATTTATTTTTTATTTATTTATTTTAATTTTATTTATTTATTTATTTATTTCACAAAAATAAATTATTTCTGACCACATAATACTACCTCGAACCCAAATCTTTACATTTACAAAAAAAACGAACAAAACAATTAGAATTTATTTAAAATTTATTTTTCTAAGCATTTTTTATAATCTCTGAATATTTTAAAATACTGTAAAAAAAAAAAAAAAATCTTTCATAATACAGATTTTAATGTGACTATACAGGAAAAAATTTCCTTCACTTATAAAAAATGTTACATTGATCAAGTTGAAATAACTGTAAAATCTTTCCATTTGGGCAATAATTTTTAGTCAATAGAAAAATGCGCATTTTGAGATAAAAAAAAATATATAACGTAAATTTTGATAAATTTTAATTCGAAATTTTTATATTCTTTTACAGAACAAAATAAGTCCTGGCCAGGAATAAAACCTAAGACTTACGACTAATTCGATTCATGGCCGACATATTTGTTGCTTTTTATGCACTCCTGCTCAAAAGTTTATCAAGATTTACAAACGATAAGTTTTTATTTTTATTTTTTATTTTTTTTTAAAATCAATTTAAAGACTTATCTACTCTAGACTTTTAAACTCTGGATATGTAAAGAACAGGGTCTTGCTCATGTTTTTTAGGGAAATTAGGTTACGACATTAATTAGGGGGCCGGAAACAAATTGAACAAAATCAATAATGTTTGCGATCTCACTGTGACGTTAATTGAGGAAAATTATGTGTAACTTTAGGATATGTTAATATAGATAAATCCTCAGTACAATTTTTGTGGATGATTTTGCGTGACAATAGCATGTTAAATAACGGAGATATAAGCATTAAAACCAAAAAAAAAAAAAAAAATTATGTTTTTTATTTACAATATACAGAGACTTATAAGAAAATTTTTCCCACTTTCAGGCATATTGAGAAATCCGTTTTAAAACAATATACTGTAATCGGAATACAACTATCATAAATATCTCATGAAGTATGAACATTTTTATGAAAAACTTTTTCACTGAGCATGCATTACATAGGCTGCAAACTAGGTATATTAGGCAACTTTTATCAAAGTTTCATTTGAATAGAGTAATTATTAAGCAAATTATCGGCAATAGAACAAGAGAGATTTCACATATTTTTCACAGTTGAATTTCATAAGGGGTTTTTCACATGCTGCGTAATTAATACGAAGATCCAATTCCTTCGAACACGCTCCTAAAGTACTATTTGTGAAAAAACACATATAAGCTTATAACTCTAACATATTTTGTTTATTTATTAAGATTTGTGAGGTCATAAGGGTTTTTCACAAAAAAGAACTTTTGCAAAGTGGTTGAAATAATTGTATCTTGAAATTAATTACGCATCATGGGAAAAATCCCTTATGAAATTTCAATTCTGAAAAGAAACCTAAAATATAGCTCGTTCGTTTGCCGACATTTTTGCTTAATTTTTATTCTGTTCAAATGATCTTTTGACAAAAGTTGCCCAATATATTTAGCTTTAAACCTATGTAATAATTTTTTTTCTCTCTTTCACGCATGTGCAGTGAAAACGTTTTCCATAAAAATGTTCTTCATGAGATATTTAAGATATTTGTATACCGATTGAAGTATATTGTTTCAAAAGTGTTTTTTCAATATATCTGAAAGTGGGAATAATTTTCGTTTAAATCGCTGTATATTACAAATCAAAAACATGCTAATATATATATGTATATTAGTTTTAAAATAAGTGCTTAATACTCCGTTATTTAACTTGCTATCGTCACTCAAATTCATCCATAGATTGTACTGGGTCTATATTAACATATCCTAAAGTTACAGATTACTTCCTTTACTTAACGATACAGGATGATCGCAAGCATTATTGATTTTGCTCAATTTGTTGCCGGCCCTCTAATTAATGCCGTAACCTAATCTTTACTGAAAAACTAGAAAAAAAAAAAAAAAAAAAACCTGCTCTTTACATATGCAGTGTTTAAAAGCATTTCATCTAGAGATAAGTATTTAAATTTAATACTAAATCTGATCTTTTGTAAATCTTGCTGAACTTTTGATGAGGAGTGTACGTTTACTTAACTTTCACCTGTGATTTTTTTAACTAACCAAGTTAAAGAAGAAAAATCATATAAACCTACATGTTTATGATATCAATTAATCCCATTTATCCTATGGCTTAATGTATACATTCATAAAAATAAATAGTTCTTTTTCAAAAAATATAAATAAGTTTTAAAAATAAAATATGTTTTCTTTATTTTAACTACAGAATAATTATCTTAGAATAAAACAAAATCTGAAATAATTTTAATGCAGCCTAAAATTTTATTTTATTTAATATAAAACACAATTTTATTACAGAATAAGTGTAAGCGATTTATTTAGTGCTTAAAATACATGCAAATTTTAGTTCTAAATAAAATCACACTTTGCATCAAAATAATAACATTTCAATAAAATTTTTCATATTCTTGTTTATTTACTGAATGTTATATGAATACTGATTTTTTTTTTTTTTTTTTTAAGAAAAATGGGTTAAAATATTCAGATTAAAAGAAATCTCTTAAAATGTATTTCTTTTTCACTCTTATATTAAAATTTCAAGCTGTTATTTTAAACTTCAAAAAAAAAAAAAAAAAAAAAAAAAAAAAGACTTTTTAATTTATTAGGTAATCAAAAAAGAATTTAATTATTAGGAAATTTAATTTTTTGCTTTATAGTAGAAAAAGAACATGAAAAAAATATTATTTGATATAAATTATAACAGTTCTCACAATCTGTAGTTGTTTTAATTATGTCAAAGCCATAACAAAGCACTTAATTATTCAATATTATCATAAAATCAAGAATGAAAAAAAAAATGTTTGTTTTGATTCAAAATTATTGAGTCACTTGTATGCTTACTTGAGACTGCTAATAAGTAATTATAATTTTATTAAATCTTTTTAAATGAAATTTTTTTTTCTATCTGAAAAATCTTTTGCAATATTATTTCAAAAGAAGGATTTAATTAGTTTTCCTTTTCTTTCATAATACTGCACTAATTAGATCTTTAAGTCAAGAAATTACTGTTTTGAAATTATCTTTGAAAAATATCAAAAATAATTATATCTTACCTTTTGACATGTATATATTTGTGTAGGTAAATTCAAAATGTCAATTTATTTTTTCATTTACAAAATAAATGTAAATGATTTTTTTTTCTACTCTCACCTATATATCTTATAGAAAGTATTGTATAGGTATCGAATTTTTCAAACTGTACTTTTAATATATTTACAAGCTTCGTGTTTCCCTGAATTAGATAACTGGATTTTAGTGGTTGGTCTCTCTGTCTGTGTGAGCGTGACAGAGAAAGTCTGTTTTTAGCTTAACCAAATTAATTATAATAATAGTAATAATAATAATAATAATAATAGTAACAAGAGGGTCAAACTCAGTATTCCAAATCTATGGGGGTAATCATGTGGGAATACTACATGAAACTTTTTATTAATATTGGACAGGTAAATTGCTTAGAGGGTCATTTAAAAATATTCAAGTACATTGCGTCAACGCGCAAAATTTTCATTGGCACATTTTAACATCTTCAGGTGGCACAAAACAAAACAAAATGATAATAAATTCTATATCACCAAAACATAATGTTTCACATGGAATACGGTACGAAAAAAATTCCTCATTCGTTTACAGGGCAGCACAAAACGTTCGTACATATTAAGGGATATATCTGAAAGTTCTCGTGTATGAAATAAGAAAAACACGTGGAATCTCACAATAAGAAAAACACGTGGTATCACGTGTTTTTCTTTTTGTGTTAAATTTAAGTACACTATTTGCAGACAATTTACAGACCATATACTAGTGTAACTAAAATTAGCCGAATACATTATATTCTTTAAGATATACTTTATCTACCAATAAGTATTTGGACACTTTCGAATTTAGATGTTTATTCAAATCTCTAGAAAAGTCCATTAAGAATCATCGTAAAACTTTGGTAGTGTAAAGAACATGTTATACCTCATATATTTCAGGAAAAGGGGACCAGTAAAAAATTAAACAAAAGTTGAAATGTTTTGGATCACCCTGTAAAAAAAAAAAAAAAAAAAAAAAAAAAATGCTTTAAATCCATTTTGACTGTAGCATGTGATTAAGAAGAATTTTCTCCTTATACATACAAAATTTTATGAAGCTACCACGTATATTCATAGAGATATAACACTTTCTTTTAAAAAATTGCAAAAAAAATTACATTTTTACTTCCATAAACAAAGTATGAGCAACTACATTAATCCCGATTTGGGAAATGGATTTTGTATTTTGCATAGCTCAAAAATGAATCATCGTAGAATATTGTATATTTGTATGTGCGACTGTTATAATGTCTAGTTGTACACCTGCAACTTTAGTTTGAATACAAGTTCCCGTTTCAGAGATATCAACGAATTTACACGAATTTTCGTGACGTCTGTATGGAAGTGTATGTGTGTGTATGTACATCTCGTATAACTCAAAAACGGTTAGACGTAGAATGTTGCAAATTGGCATATAAGTTTCTTATAACATCTAGTTGTGCACAACTTTTTTTGAACTTTCTATGATTTTCCGTTTTGGAGATATTTAGGAAAATCATATTCATAATGAGCAAAAATACAAAGGTTTAGGCCATAATATATGACCTACCATCATAGATTCAAACGGAGCTAATGATAGAACCAGTAATGATATAGTTATAAAAGTTGCAGACAATTTTGCGTGTAGAAATTTATGCTTAACTCTTATTTATATATTCTCTTATGTATACTCTTATTTATATATTCTCTTATGTATACTCTTATTTATGTATTATTCTCTAACTCTTATTTATATATTTTTGCCCCTTCACCTCCCCCTTCCCGTCTATCCTAATAATTTTGCAAATTCGAAAATCTTCGTAATTGGTTTGTAGGTATCAAAATTCTCCATGTACCAATTTTGAGCGACCTAACTCTATCTTAATTTTTTGTACCTTCGCCCCCCCTTCCCACCCCTCCTAATAACTTCAGAAATTCGAAAATATCCGCAATCTATTCGTAAGTATCAAAAACCTCTATGTATCAATTTTGTACGACCAATTTTGTGCGACCCTTTTTCCCCCTCCGCCCCCCCCCCTTCTGACCCTCTTAATAACTTTACACTTTCGAAAATATCCTCATTCGACTTGCAGGCCTCTGAAACCTATCTGTACCATTTTTTAACGGTCTAACTGTATTTCTATTTTCTTTGTGTGTGTGTGTGTGCTATAGCCCCCTCATTTTTCCGCCCCACCTGAGACAAATTTCTAAAATTAAAGAAATTAGTTTTTATATATTTGCGAGAGCTATATTTTAGAGCAAAAATTTCACATATATCTTTTTTCTGTTTGCGATATAAAGGATTATTTCAAATCACGTTTTGCCCCCTCTCGCCCTCTCTTGGGAGCTGAATTTCTAAAATTCCAGAAATTAATTTTAGGTATTTATATTATCTATATATTAGAGCAAAAATTTTACGTATATCTGTTTTTTTTCTTTGATATATATCGGAGTATGTGAAACAGCGTTTTGTGCATGTGAAATCACGTTTTGTCCCCTTTCCCCCCTTGGGGACAGCATTTCTAAAATTCCAGAAATTTGTTTTTAGATATTTATATTAGCTATATTTTAAAGCAAAAATTTTACGAATATCTGTTTTTTTTTACGTTTTTGTGAAATCACATTTTGCCCTCTACTCCTCCTAGGGGGCGAATTTCGCAAAATCGCTTCTTAGGAGGTGCTTACACTATATGTTCTATAATCTGACCCAGTTTCGAGTCTATAGCTTCAGTAAATTTTGCTGTGCGTTTATGAGTCAGTGAGTGAGTGGAAGTACTCTTTTATATGTATAGATATATAATGTAATATTTAAGATAATAGGATTTCTTGAAATACAAAATTTAAAATTTTATACACTGAGAAAAAAATCTGCAACTGACATCTAGGATCTAAATTATGCCTGTAGTAAAAGTAGTTCAATGTCATCTTTATAAATTCTAGTCTCATTTGAAAGCGAATTCTAGGAACCCCTGTTAAAATTCTAGAGCGTTTGTCAATATTATCGAGGTCTAATTTATTTAAAAATCTTATCAAATAAATGCTAATACAAGAGGCGAGTTTTAGCAACCATAATCCGTGTTTATGACCTAATTTTAGAAAATCAAGCGGGAATTTTTCGTAATATAAACGATTCATATTGTTCAAAATATTCAGAATATTGTTGACAAATGTACCGACTAGAAATTCTCGATCATTTACACTGTCAAATATATCTGTTAAAAGAACAGTAAAAATCTGGCAACTGGGGTGCCAGTATTTCTCCGCCAAATATACAGAACAAAACTGTACTTTTAACAAAATACCTGTTTGATTTACAGGATTTCTACGTAAAATATATGTCAGTGATACAATTGTGCGATTTTTAACTGTATATTTGACGGAAAAATACTGGCACCCCAGCTGCCAGATTTTTCCTGTACTTTTACAGGTTTATTTTTTGCAGTGTAGTGTATTCAGCTTATTGACATGCCTTATTCGCATAGATCGGATATCTATATTTCTAGTTTAGGAATTTAGAAACTGACTACATATTCGTTCTACATTAAGGCGATACATATATATATATATATATATATATATATATATATATATATATATATATATATTCTTTCTTTTCCCCTCAGTGTACAGCCCTCACACAAAAAATTACCATACAGAGAAGTATGGGCTGTATTCTAATAAATTATTTTGTAAAATTTCAAAATTCTATTTAAAAAAAAAAGCATTAAATAGCTCATCGTGCTTTTTGCATCACCGTTTGAGTAATGTCTTGCTTTTCAAATCATGCATAATTTTACGTCTGACCAGAAATAGTGTGAAATTATTTCAATTCAAAATTCATCGCAATTTTAACTTTTTGAACATAATAATTTATAAAAATCTGTATTTATATGTACATATTGGTATATCAGTAACACAGACTGACTTTTACTTTATTTTTTTATTTTGTTTATATATATAAAAAAAAAAAAAAAAAAAAAAACATATTTTTAAATACTTAAATTTATGAATTAAATATATTTGTATGAAATTAGAAAAAAAAATATATTAAAGACGTTTTCTGTGATTTAATATTTTAAGATATCATAATAACCGATGTTTATAACAATAACTAAATACTTTAGATGTGAGTCAATAACTTTATTAATTATTACAGAAATATTTAAAGACTTTTAATCATTAAACATAATCACCTTCTATGATAATATTGATTTTCAAAGAAGATATTTTCTTGACAATAGTGATCTATATTTTTCTTTTTAACACCACTTTGTTTAATTAAAAAAATTATATATTACATATTTATAAGATGTAATGTTTATGATACATAAAGCAGGGATACAAAAAAAGTTTAATTAGAATCCATTCTTCAGAAAAAAAAGTGACAGTTTATATAATATTCCTTTTTCTACGTTCTTCTAATTTCTAAACATAATGCTATTTTCTTAATGTTAATTAATTAATCATCTAAATTGTTGATAATGTAATGAAAAAAAAATCGTTAAACATAAGAAACCTGCGGGAAAATATGTATTAATTAGAAGATAATTAATAAATGAAAAAATTTAAAGTAAATACGAGATAATGATAAAGATATATACATTATTTTTGACTAAGTAATACTGAAAATTTTGACAATGATACTATACTTTTAAAATTAATTTAGTACTAGCAGGTTTTGCCGTCCTCACCAGTCAGTAATTTAAATGAATTTTCAAAAAGCATTAATCAGTATATTTTAAATCACTTTATAAATAAAAATTAAATTAAATTAAATCCATTGAAATTGCTTAAAACCTCGCTTCTGGTCCAAACTTGTGCAATATCGGTTCCAGGTTCTCACTGCTTGCATTTGCGCCTTAACCGGAAATTTCAATTTAGGTGCTACTGGAGGATAAGTGTCGCATTTACTCCGACAGACATTATAATCTTCTGTCTATAAAAACAGATGACAGCAGCCGACAATCTCCCCAGCTGCAAAAAGTTTTATTAATTAGAAAAAACTGTTCAAAATTTTGAGAATTGGACTTCGTGGTCCATCAGGACAGGTCAAAATGGACCTCTATCAAAATTACGCCGCTCTACGATCCAGTGTTTGCCTCCAAAGAGATCAACACACCTATAAGGTTAACTTTGCTTTTTGTCACTTTCTCGCCATCCATAGAATTTAGGATACTGTAAGGACACTGAAAGATTTTTTTTTTTTTAATCGACACCTTCTCTATTAATTATCTGCAATACGTAATGCATTAACGCTCCAAGGACTAAATTCACAACCTTCGCAGTATTAGCATGAAGCTAATACTGCGCTATACCCAACTGCGCTAATGGGCCACAGAATAACATTTTACGTTTACGTTTCTATCTCCAGAGTCTATTATTTCAAAAATTTACATATTTTAAAATAATTTTTAAAAATATTTAAAAATTCGTAAATCAGTCCTCGAGGTGCATCAGGAGAGGTCAAAACGGATCTTTGTGCAAAATTCTGAAACTCTGTGATTAGTTGCATAAAAAGTGATGGACACACACACACACACACACACACATCTATCTTCTATTATAGTTACAGGTGCATTAAAAGTTTTATAGAAAAAAATTCGGTTTAATTCTATTTAATTATACTTACGCTATGTTTTGTGTTCTTCAATGACAAAAAAAAAAAATCTAGAAATGGACTCAAAAAATGACAAACAATGGAATAGTAATAATTTTAAATCAATATCTAATAATTATTCAGTTGCAGAAATTATAGTCACTGATTATCTTATGCCAGTTAAAATTTATAATTTGAAATTCCGTTGTTACAGTAAATCTTATGAAAATGACGGATTCGAACCATTTCGTTACTTCTTGAAGACAATTTAATTAAAGAGTTGCAGTAGTGTGTGATTTACTCAAGTTTACTATAATATCCATATTGGTCTCAATCAGCCTATTATGATTTTAAAGGAATTGTTTTCAAAATACATGAAAACTTATCAAAGAAGAGTTTAAAATACTTGCTAATAAAACTTTTTTGATAATTTACATATTTTCAATGCATTCCATAATTTCAATGCAATATTTAACAATGGATTGTAATTCAATATAAATGTTTGTATAATTAATACAAACTTAAAGTACTTGTAGAATATATTACAATAAAATATTTCATGCAGGAAATTTATATTCTTAACTCACTTGGGCGAGAAACACAAAGAATCTGATTCAAATCTGAGCAAAGATTGCAAATTTTGTCTTTAACAATGAAGAATATATTTTAGCAATCTTACAAAAAATACACACATTGCTTTGTATTAAAAAGTTTAATTTGATAAGAAGTTGATTTATTGGGAAGGTTTGATGTTGCATGAAGTGCGTTATAAAAAAAAATAAATCGTTTTCTTCATCATATTTGTAATGAGCCGTGGAATAGTTAACAGAAGATAAATGCGTTGTAACAAATAATCCAGAAACTTCGGTGATCTCAAAAATTTATAAGGCAAGTTAACTGAAAAGTGCCGAAAATGTTTCACCAAAGTCTTTACATAAAAACACAAAAATTGCCAAACTGTAATTAAAAACTCGCCTTAACGACATTTTTCCTTTTCGTCCCTTAGGGAGAATTTGATGCTTTGTTTTAAAAACTCAGTTGGCGACAGTAGAAGCCATCAAATTCGATGAGAAGTCGTTATAGTTTATATATTTCCATTATAATTTTATAGCTTCATTCTGCACTTTTAATAATATTGATAGCCCATTCTCAAACTACCTCCACAGATTTCATCGCCGACGCTCACCGCTGTGCCCTTGTGGCGAGGAGGGAAATGCGTTGCATTATTACTTTAACTGTGTCCTCACTTCTGCCCACCATATCAGAAATCCTTCCCCCAGACCTGTAAACTGGCTGGACAAAATTTTAACTAGAAAAAAACTAATTAACAAACTCAATAAGATTTTCTCCCAGTTTCAACCAGGAATGCTGTTCAAATGTGCCTTAAGCGTTCGTCCTAGATGAGTAGGACGTATCCCTTCCACCTTTAATAAAATGCATTTTCGGGAGCACCTCAAAAACATGAGACAGTAAATTATTTTTTATTATAACTTTTCCGATTAATTTCATTCAAAATGTAGAAGAATCACTGCGGTTTATTAATGAATATTATCTATGAATTTACAAAGAAAAAGTTTACCAACGGATGTTTTTTTTATTTGTTTTAAATGAATTTGAAGATAGTTGTGTAATTATCATCATTCAAGATTATCTTTATAAACGAAAGGAGATTAGATATTTTAATTTATTATTTTATGAATCTGGATTTAAAGGACCTACAAGACAGATACGTAATCAAACATTATTTAAGATAATTTTTTATAAGTGAAAGGAGATGTGCGGTTGGAATTTATTACTTGTTAGACCTGGATATAAATGTGCTAATATTTTATTTTATATTATTTTAAAGAGTCTTATTTCGAGTCTTAACGCTTTTTACTTATTTCAGTTGCATTTCTTTTCTTTTTCTCTCCCTCTCTCTCTCTCTCTCTCTCTCTTTTTTTTTTTTTTTAATGAATAGTTTAAAAATTTTAGAAATCAATTAAAAGGATTTATTATTGAATTTTTTATTGAATTCGTAAAAAGAATAAGTGAGATTTTTTCATATACTTTGTGTAATACATAATACTAAATATTAAAATCTATCATGGTTTGTATTTAAATTACACAATTATTTTCAAGGTGACATTGTACTTATACTATGCATCACTATACATCGAATTTGATTGCATAGAGGTCCTTTGGTCAGTTATTCTTCTGCAGTACATTTCATGCCATTATCACATTCGTCTGTACATATATAATTTACTAGCAGGCGACGCCCGCTTCGCTGGTCTCTATTTTTAAATGAATCACTATAATTACTGAATTCTCAGAATTGCATTAATTTTTATCACGTGAAAAAAAAAAAGAGAAACAAAATCTGATTAGGAAAAATGTCGCACCGGGTTCTCACTGTCTTCGGAAAAAATTCCCAAAATGCTCTATCTCTTATTTCTATTATTTTCCCCCTTCGCCCCCCCTCCCGTCTATCCTAATAATTTTACAAATTTGAAAATATCAGCAATCGATTTGTAAGTATCAAAAACCTCTATGCACCAGTTTTGAACGATCTATACCTATTTTTTTTTTTTTTTTTTTTGCCCCTCCCAATAATTTTAAAAATTCAAAAATATCCGCAATCGATTTGTAGGTATCGAAAACCTCCATGTACCAATTTTGAATGATCTAACTCTATTTTATTTTTTTTTTTTGTCCCTCCGCCCTCCCCCTTCCCGGCACTTCTAATAACTTTACACTTTCGAAAATATCCCCATTCGACTTGCAGGCCTCTAAAACCTATCTGTTTCAATTTTGAACGGCCTAACTGTATTTCTATTTGTTTTTGCCCATAGCCCCCCCTCCCCGCCCCTCCTAATAATTTTACAAATTCGAAAATATCCCCAATCGATTTGTAAGTATCGAAAACCTCTATATACCTATTTTGAACGATCTAACTCTATTTTTATTTTTTGCACCCCTCTCCCCTCCCCCTTCTCGCCCCTCCTAATAACTTTACACTTTCGAAAATATCCCCATTCGACTTGCAGGCCTTTAAAACCTGTCTGTACCAATTTTGAACGGCCTAACTGTATTTCTATTTGTTTTTGCCCATAGCCCCCCTTACCGCCCCTGCTTATAATTTTACAAATTCGAAAATATCCGCAATCGATTTGTAAGAATCGAAAACGATATTGAACGATCTGACTCTATTTTTATTTTCCCCCCCCCTTCCCTTCCCCCTTTCTTGCCCCTCCTAATAACTTTACACTTTCGAAAATATCCCCATTCGACTTGCAGGCCTTTAAAACCTATCTGTACCAATTTTGAACGGCCCAACTGTATTTCTATTTGTTTTTGCTCCATAGCCCCCCCCCCTTGCTGCCCCACCTGGAAGCTGAATTTCTAAAATTCCAGAAATTGGGTTTTAGATAGTTGCATTAGCTATATTTTAGAGCAAAAATTTCACGTATATCTATTTTTTTTTTGTTTGAGATATATAGGATTCAGCGAAATCACGTTTTACGCATGTGAAATCACGTTCCCCCCCCCCCCCCCGCTCCTCTTGGGGACCGAATTTCAAAAATTCTAGGAACAGATTTTTAGACATTTGTATTAGCTATATTTTAAAGCAAAAATTTTACGGATATCTGTTTTTTTGTTTGATATATGAAGGATTTTGTGAAGTCACGTTTTACCCCCTCCCCCCAGTAGGGGGCGAATTTTTTAAAATCGCTTGCGGCGTTGATTTTCTCGGGTCGTAAACATTAACCGTGCCGAATTTGGTTCCGATCAGTGAAACGGCCTGGGATTTTATAGCGGACAGACAGACAGACACACACACACACACACACACACACACACAGACTCTGCTCTTTTATATATATAGAAAAACAATAAAAATACGTAGTTAAAATTCCATGATTTAACTAAGATCTAATGATTGTCAGATGGGATAATGACACAGGCTTACAAAATCGTACATTTATTTATTTACTTATTTATTTATTTTATTTTATTTTATTTATTTATTTATTTATTTATTACTGTTTTGGGTGTTTTTATTTATTTATTTTATTTTATTTTATTTTATTTTATTACCGCTTTGGGTGTTTTTATTCATTTATTTTCTTTCTTTTTTTTTAAGTGTTAACGTGTTACTATTCCATCGGCCCTGTCGCCTCCTGGGCTGCTAGAACGAACCCATCGAAATGAACTCGACGCGGAAAGTTTTCATTATCGGAAACGTCAGATTTCACTAAAATCATCCCGATATGCGTTTTATACCCTAGCACCAACTCCTCGTGAAGGTGAGTCGAAACTTCTCCCAAAGAGAAAGGGCTGTTTTCGAAATCGGATTAAGTTGACCAATCACAGACAAGGATAATTTCACCCTCGCCGCGAGATTTCATTTGGATATTTTAGATAAACAAAGATGGCTGCCTCTGCTTGTGTGGTTGTGAATGTGCGTTTTAGCTTTATTTAATAAGAAAATAGTATTTATCCCCATTTATTTTTTGTAAATACCGTATGTATTTTCTAAATATCAAACCCGTGTTACTACAGAACTTCACCTTTTGCCAGTTGCTAGCATTTTAAGGCAATAAATGTAAATGATTTTTTGCCTTGAAGTGTTAGCTGCTAGCATTTGTTATTTAGTGAACGACGAATTTACTATGGATGTAAGAGCTTTGGATGTATATAGGTAATATATATATATTTTTCTGTCTAATCTGTATTAACTTTATAGTTATGGTAATGTTTCTTTATTACATATATGCACAAATATTAACATTTTCGTTTAAATATCCTTAATTAAAATTTTTGTGTACATATATTAGTATAATTGATATATTGTATTTACATGTGTTAAAGCAAACCTAATAGAATTTTATTATTATTAATTTTTTTTTAATTTGCATGTTTGTATGTACTGTTTCTAAAATTTCTTTTAGAATTTACAATATACAATAAAATATGCTGTGTAATTTTAAATCTTTAAGCATAGTAAAAAATTATCTTTCGTCAAAGTAAGAAAAAGTAAAACCGTCTTAAAATTAATTTTCATTTTGTAAGTGAATTTACATAATATGTCTAATTTAGATTGTAAAAATCAATTATTAAATTTAAAAAATTGCATTCACTTACTTTTCCCTTTCTAAGATATGAGAGATAGATACTATTATATAGCTACAAATGAAGTTTTGCAAGTGAATGTAAAATTGACGTGCTGTGTCTCAAACATACTTAATTCAATTATAATAAAATGTAAAAGGAAAAATTTTAGTTCCAGGGAAAATAAATATTTATCATAATTTCCTTTAAGCTTTATTAATGTTTTATGTACAGGGACTTGTATCATTCATAAACATACTTTAAATAAGATTTTTAGTTTATATATATATATATTTATAATTGCAGTTTTCATTAAACTCAATTAATCTTTAATAACTTTAAATATTAATACTTGTTATTCTTAATAGATATGCTATTAATATTAGACATGATTAATAAGAATTTTAATTACAAAATATATATATATATATATATATGGGTATTTATATTTTTTTTATAATATTTAATTAATTTTCAATAACTTTAAATATTAAGACATGTTATTCTTCATACTTTTTAAATAAGAAGTTTAGTTACCAATATATATATATTACAATTTTCATTTAACTTAATTATTTTTTAACACTTAAATATATTTCATTTTCTTGAATAACACCTAATGCCAAGATGGACGCCATTGGAACCGTGATTTGTTTATCTCACGACGATTTCACTCGGAAAAGACCAGTCGAAATTTCAGAAAACGATTCCGCCTGACAATTCCGATAATGAAAGCAATTCGATGAGTTCGTTCTAGCGAAATAAGGAAGGCTATCGGAATGTGACGTCACATCGGAGAAATTCCGATAACGAGTGCATTTCGATGAGCTGGTTCTAGAGCCCCTGGACATTTCTTTGGTATCTTGATGAAATCACTCTCCTTGTTCTTCAGTCACATCGTTTATATTTTTCTGAAAATAACTGAGATTAGAGTTGAGAAAGTGCAGTTTTAAGCTCATTTCTGGCAAAGAAAAAAAATTGTCAAAGCTGTAAGTAATGGAAGTTGTCAATATTTATTTCCTTAATCAGCTTCCGAAAATACATAAAAAAAAAAAAAAAAAAAAAAAAAAAAAAAAAACATTACCTTAAAGAAAAAAATTTCATCGCAGACATGTATTACTTACTAAAAAAAAAAAAAAATATATATATATATATATATATATATATTTTAAATACTTTTTTCATAATATTAACAAATAATTAGCTATTCATTTTCGACGTGTATCGTTTAAAATACACAAAACATTTAAATGAAAAATTTTAATATAAAACAGAAAATAATGACTGATTAAAAAACTATTTCTTATTAAAACTATTTTTTAATCTTAAAATATATATTTTTTTTTAAACATCATTTCATTCTTTATTTAAATTTGTTGATAATAAAATAAATATATAATTAAAAAGAATAAAATTATCAGAAAATATATTTTAATTAGAAGATAATTAGAAACTTCGAGTGAATTAAAAGAGACTTTTTACATTTTTTTCTTGATTAAACGTTATTGAAAAGATTGACAATGTTGATACATCTTTAAATTATATTTTGAAATTATTAAAAACCTTATGTAAAAATAAAAATTATGATTAAAAATACTTATTTTTAATTACGTTATTCGTTTAATTTCCTGAAATACATATATATATTTTTTTTTTAGCATTAGTTAAAATAAATGAAATATTTCATTTAAAAAAATGTTAAATAAAACCAATTTCTGATAACTCATACTAAGAAATTAATCCAGGAGGGGAGGGGGGGGGGTTCACAGTCTTCAATGTATAGAACTCCTCTTTTTTTTTTTTTTTTTCCAAAGTATTTTTTATTTACTTAATTGTTGAAATTTGAAGATTAAGTTAAACAAACTTCACAATTAACAAATTGTGATATTCAAATATAGGTTGATATGAACCCTGTTTATCACTAATCAACTAATGTCGGTTAAAATTTTTGATTTAAAAACAATTATCTTTAAATTCGTTTATTAGAATAAATTTATTTAAATTTCATGGACTTTTCTTATGTTAGTCTTTTATTTCTTGAATAAAAATAAAAATTTTTTGTATAATAGATTTAGTAGGATAACTGATTTAAGTTTACTATATATATATATATATATATGTATGTGTGTGTGTGTTTAAGACACATGCGAAATATTAAAAGAATATTTAAAGTGCTTACACTAATTTGTAAAATACTAATTTGTTATAATTTTCTCCATTTCAATACTCTTTCAATTCTCTTTCAATAATTATGTAAAGTTTAAAATATTAGCAATGTATTCTATCACAGTATATATATAAATAGATAGATAGATAATTAAGTAACATTATGAATTAATATTATAAAAATACTTTTGTAACTAAAATTTCACTTTTTAAATAATATTTATGCTTTCCTAAAGTTATAATTGTTCACGTTAAAAGAATTTAAGTACTAAAACGTAAATAAATTATTAATTTAATGCCTAAACAATTTGTGTAAAAAGTAATAAAATAATTTGAATTCATTAATTTAAAAATGTTCCTATTATTTATTAAATTTAGTATTTGAAATATTATTTTTAAATTTTTTTAAACAATTAAAATGAGTTCGCACTAGATTTTTACTTCTTCTTCCGATCACAAATTAGATGTACAAATTGACATAAAGAAATATCACTTTTAAGAGTTTTTTTTTTTTTTTTTTGTGCTTTTCAAAACACTCTAAATCTTTTTTTCATGCTATATTCAAAATTGACAGTTGTAATAATTTTCGTTTATCAATTAAATAAACTAAAGAAAATCATCATTCAAGTGATATGTCTTAACTAATATTTCATACGTTATTTATATATATATATATATATATATATATATATAAATATATGAATTACATCAATTTGAAAGACTATTTTAAAAGCTAGTGTTTATTTACCACGTTATAGGTAAGGCATTTTACTGGATACAAACTTTTTTTAAACAATCTCATCTGTTTTATAAATGCATTCAATTATTAATGGAATGTTTCATTTAAGTTTTTCTGTCATAAAAACTTACCTTTTTACTAAAATTTATTTAAATCTATCAGATTTTTTTTTTTTTTTTTTTTTTTTTTTTTGTCGAAAAAAAGTTAATTGGTTATGTAGTGAAATAAAACAGAAATTACACTTATTTCTAGGGAAAATCTTTCATTTTATTTTGTAAGTATTTAAAAAAAAAAAAAAAAAAAAAAAAAAAAGGAAAGAAAGAAAGAAAAACTAGTTTTTACATTAAATTATTTACTCCAGAATTATTTGCTTTATTGAGGCATTTATATCACCAAAAAACATCTCTAACATTAAAATAAATTATTAATATGAAAAATTTTAAATTTGTTTTGAAATTGGTAATTTTGTTTTGTGTTCATAATATATTATTTAAAAAATAATCAGCATTCTAAAATGCTTTAATGGAATAATTTCTTTAAAAGCATGCTCGATGATTATTACTACAGTGAAATATAATACTAATTAGAAGTAAATTGTTTAAGTTTATCAGATTAAAGGTTATATTAATGTAATTTAATTGACATAATTGTATAGCTTTGGTAAATCAATTGAAAGGAATTTAAAGCATTTTTCAGTTTGGCACAAAGCTTAGTTTGAAATTAACTTATTTTGCTATTTAATGCTATTCAAATGCTTATTATTTTTTTATTTAGGGTTTAACGAATGTTAAATATTTTTTAGAGTACAGTATTAAAGATGTAATACTTTTTTATGTAAATCATTCGTCTTTATAAAAAAAAATAGACGTTTAATAGTGTGGAAACTTTTTCTGTATTATCCTATTTTAAATTTCCCTTTTAATTCGATATAACATTTATATTCAGAAATGTAAATCATACAAAATTGTCGACATTTTTTTTTTTTTCATTCATTTAATCATAAACTTTTCTTGCTGTGAAATCTCAACATACACTGAAAATTAAATTCATGTTAAACATAGTAATACTGATATAGTCTTCATTAAGATATTTAAAAAGATTATATTATTGATATTATAATAATTATAATAACAATGAAAATAATAAAAATACCCATTTAAACTTTATATTTTTCTTCATCCCACATTATTTAGACAACTGTGCATAATTATATTTTACTGAGTCTATTATAATGCATAGTGGTATTTCTTTCAAAATGCGTTTTGCAGTGAATAGTTGCATGTCACTTACTATTTTTTAAATTTTAAACTCCGTAGGAATACGGGAGTTTTAAGTTCATTAAAATAAATGGAAAATCACTTGAGTAAATTTAGTTTTATGTTCTCCAATATTGGGATTATCGGATTTCACATTTACGAGATTTTATCGGAATTCCGAGACTGTGCGTTTGAAGAAAAAATGCAATAAAGATAAGAAAGGGGAAAAAGTAAAATCTCAAAATTCTTATTCTTTTTATGGAAAATGAGATATAGAATAAGATAGATTCAATATATATATATATATTCATCATGTGGAAAGGCTCAATATTTAAGAAAAATGAAAATAGGTAGATTTTATATGTCTTTATTATAAATTCAGATATTGATAGTTAAAGTACTTTAAACAAGTTAAAGAAAGTAAATAATTTAATTTTAATTAAATTCTTTTACATTTAATTACACTTAAGAATTCTCCCCTAAAATTTTTATAACAAGCAATAAATAAACATTCTCCTATTACATTTTATACGAATCAATTATGATATAAAATCATGCTTATCATTGATTTTTCAGGCTATAATACAATATAAATGAATAAATAAAACGAAATTTTTTCATTTAATCTATTAATATACTGGTATTTTTTTATACTCAAAAGAAATATTGCTAGAAAAACCTTAAAAATAAAATAAAATAGCATAACATAACATAAAATGATTTCCTATTTTATTTTATTTTATTTTTTATGTGTGTGTATGTTAATTTATTTGGGTGAATACTGAGGGTATAATAACCTCATTTTTCGTTTAGTGTTTCTTTTGCGTATTAAAGACATTAGATACACTAAAAATATTATTTCAAATAAATTTAAATTCAGGAAGAATCTTAAGAAAACTTCTGATTCATATTGTATGATATATGAGCTATAAACATTTAAAAACATTTCAGAAAAATTCAGTCTAAGGTATAAATTTCTTCATATAATATCAAATATCGATAATTGATGTTAATACTTGATCAGGTATATAGACTTAAAAATTATTAAACTATTCTTGTATAGAACTTTCTCTTACCTTACATTTCAATCTATATATATAAAACCGTCTGTCCTGAGTGAGTGAGTAATTCGTCATCGCGCAGCCCAAACCCCTGGAAATATAAGCATGAAATTTTGTGACTATATTCTTTCTATGATGTAGACATCCACTAAGAAACGATTTTACAAAATTCGCCCCCCCCCCCTCCCTCCAAGGAGGGTCAGATAAGACAAAACGCTATTTCACAAAATCCTTCAAATACCTAAAAACTAATTTCTGGAATTTTAAAAAATCAACCCCCTTGGAGGGGGGGGGGGCGAGTAAAACGTAATTTCAAAAAATTGTTTATATCGCAATAATAATAATAATAATAATAATAATAATAATATGTGAGATTTTAGCTCTAAAATATAGCTCACACAAATTTCTAAAAACTAATTTCTGGACTTTTAGAAATTCGTTCCAGGTGGGGCGGGAACGGGAGGGGGGGGGATGAAGCAAAAAAATAATATAAATACAGTTAGACCATTCAAAATTGGTACAGATAGGTTTTAAAGGCCTGCAAGTTGAATGAGGACATTTTCGAAAGTGCAAAGTTATTTGGAGTGGCGGAGAAGCAAAAAAATAAAAATAAAGTTAGATCGTTGAAAATTGGTACATAGATTTTTTTTTATACAGAAATACAAATAGAACGTTGGAAATTAGTAATATTATGTTTAAAAGCCCCGATAAAACTATTTCAAATATTTTTGAAAGTGTAAAATAATTAGGAGGGGCGGGATTGGTGGGCGAAGGAACACGAGCGCCGCCGTTCTTGGGTTTATACGCTGCCAAAGGCAGTGGGTTCCCGGACTGATTTTTCTACCGATGAGAGAAGATTTTTTTTGTATTTTATATTTATGTTTTTCCCTTACGATAATATAGTGATTCGTTAATAGTGTCTAACACAAATGCTCGTACTCGGCACACAATAGCCTTCGCTGCCGAAGGCAGTGGGGACCATGTGCGGCATTTTTCCCAAGCAGATTTTTTTTCTCTTTTTTCACATGATAAAAATTAATGCAATTTTGAGAATTCATTAATTATAGTGATTCTTTAAAAATAGTGGCCAGCGAAGCGCGCGTAGCCTGCTAGCAATATAATATGCCATAAAATAATGCCTTTTGAGGTTACCGAAGCGTGCGAGCAAACCGTACGGAATAGATTAAATTTACGAGAGTATTTCATCAGACCGTACCTAGGAGTAAATCACAGATCATTGTCTTCTACCCATGGCGTGTTTCTACTGTGAAATGAAATGCATTTAGTCTCAACTTCAATATTATGAAAACAGGTTACAAATTAAAGGGTAAGATAACAAGTACTGTACATACTTTAAAAATACTTCAAAATACAATTAGCAACAGTTTTGTGTTTTTTACATGTATTTCTATATGATAGGGAAATCACTCCCCTCTCCCCAAACCTTCATATGCATAGTAAATATATTTGTAACAAATTATTTAAGTCTGTTATTAAATTAAAAATTTTATTTTAAATTATTCAAACAACTTTTACCTTCACCACTCCTTGAAATTTACCGAACATAGTCAAACTTTTCAAATAGCAATCACATATTATCTTCGATAAGTTTGAATTTTCCTCAATTATTTGCTTTTGCGTTATTCTGATAACAAATATACACACCAATCAATCGCTGAAAATTTTGACTTTTATATTCAGGGGCTTCAAAACGCGTCATTTTAATAAGAGATCAGCGTCATAAATTGGAATTTAAATAATATCTTGTATGCCGTATGTGTATGAGAAAATAATTTTAGTTTCTTAAATGTTTTTCTGGATTTGATAAAATGTGTAAAAACAATTCCATCATTTACATTTATTATAAAGCACTGTTTTCACTTAACTTAAAGTAGTCCTTCACATTATCTATAAATAATATACACACAAAATAATGTGCTTAAATTTAGTCCAATATCAAAAACATATAAAACATCTTGAAATGCACTTCTACCAATTTCCATGTATAATCTATAGACCTAAGATGTCCCACTTTTTTTTTTTAGTTTGCCCTGTAAACGAATGGTGTGTATTTTCATGCCATATTATATACGAAAAATAATGTTGTTTAAGCTCATTTCATTCTATTTAGTGCAGTCTAAATGTATTAAACTGTACTTACCATAATTCCCCCCCCATAGATATAAAGTATTTAAATTATCTCACATGTATCTGTACATACAAAAAAAAAAAAAAAAACATGTATTTTGGATGTAAGGGACATAAATCTCTTTTTCTAAAGTTTTACCCCTAAAAGATACCTTCTTTATTCGATTATGGTAAGAGAAATTTAAAAGTAATGTTATTTTCACCTTTTCATTATTAAAAATGCAAATAAGTTGTAGAAAGATACAATTAAAAGTACATTCAAGAATTATTTTATGGGTAGGGTGAGCAGTCGTCCTCAAATTCCAAGGAACTGTCCTCGAAAACTGCCTTCGCCCCCTAAAAATTAGAATATATTTGAGGACGCTGGTTATAAAGTTATTAATGCTTTATTATAAAAATGTATTATATTTATAATAAATAAGCTGAAATAAGTTCTTTCAGATAATTGTTACATAAAAATTACTGAAATTTTGCAATTTGAGGTGATTATTATTTTTTTCCCCCTTTAATTTCGGGCTCACCTCCCTATTTGTCGTCAAATTTAATTTTAAAAGATCTGGTCACCGTATTTATGAAGGATAAAATAAATAATAATAAAATGGTTGCATGCATAGTATGTAATCACATAAATTAATCCATACCATTCATTATTTATGATACATTCCTTTTTTAACTTTTAAATAATCTGTTTAACATTCTATTGATTTTTTTTTACTTTTCTACCAAGATAATATATTTATCAATTCTTTTCTTCAAAAAATACATCAAAGTGCACCTTTTTTTTTTTTTTTTTTTTTTTTTTTTTCCCTGTGATTTTTTTTCAGTTATGACTTGAAGATATGTCTCTCTTCTTGTCTGTAATGTTATAAAAGCCAACAAAGAACATTATATATATATATAGGTACATATTTTAAATAATATTTTATTTGTGGCATATAAAAATGTACAAATTTCATTTCCCTAATGCAATACTAAGAAATTTACTACTACTTTATAAAAATTCCAGTACATTTTCGTGACTGATTCATTTTGTATGAACTCTTCTATTACAAATTAGAATAAGAATAAAAGTAAAATTTATTATGAGAAAAACTTTTCATTTCTAAGTATTTTCTATAATGCGATGTTAACTTTATTGTTAACTTTTTTTAGAGTAATATTTCAAATAAATGTAAAATTTTAGATAATTACTATATTTAAAATGCAATTTATAAAAGATTCTTTTTTTTTTTTTTTTTTTTTTTTTTGCTAAAATTAGAGATAAATGTTTTAAGCTTAACAAGGAAAGAAATATAAGACATGTAACAAAAATACATAAAGAAAGAAAGAAAGAAAAAGAAAATTATGAGACAAATTATAAATTATATCGAATCTATTATGTTATGGAAACTACATCCTATAAAACTTTCTTTTATATTTTCCCAAACAAATTCCTGTAATACGAATTTTTTGCTAAAATTATTATTTAAAAATAATTTTAATAAATATTCTCCATGATGAATATAAAAGACATTCATAAGTATGACGCTAAATGTCTGAAGAAGTGAATTTTGTACTTTACAGACAGAAATATGTCTGTATTTTATAACTGCCCATATCTGCCTGTTCGACCAACCGACCACTTTCAGACCTGCGATGTAACATTTCTGAACGTCTAATAACGTAGTCGGGTACATATGCAAGGTATCACTTTTGTGCCAATGTCGTGAATAGTTCAAGTTCTTTTAAGTTATATCTATATCGCCATTCATGAACTCAATGCATACCTCAACAGTGCTAATTAATGCTGCTCGAGTAACCAATTGCATAATTATCTGAACAGCTTTACTGAATTAATATGTACAGTCGGTAACAAAAGTGTCCGAATAATAGCAAAAATTCCTATATAAAAAAAGTACACTTCATACGGTTTTGTTAAATAAATCCTTGACGAATCCTCTTCTTAGTCAGTCTAAGCACATGATTCGATAAGGATTTATTTAACAAAACCGTATGAAGTGTACTTTTTTTACATAGGAATTTTCGCTAGTGTTCGGACACTTTTTTTCCGACTGTATATATATGAAAGATTGACTTGGGAAAGTATTTTTGAAATTGAGAAAGGCCAAAATTATACCATAAAGTGTTTTTAAACTAGTACGTGTAGTTTCAAATAAATTTAAAACGTATGAATAAGTACAAAATTGAAAAGTAGTCGTAGTAAATAGTGTCGAATAGTTACAAAAATTCAGCATAAAGCTTAACTAAAATGGCAAAAAAATTTCTATGGAAACCAACAGTAAATTTCAAGTTCTTAATTTAAATATTATCAGCTAATGAGCATAATAAAATGATGAATTATCTTAATGAATTCGTAATTACTTAGAAAGTATACGTGAAATGAGTTTAAAAAAATCTTGTTAAAAACATTGGAGTTGCAAAAGGAATTATACATAAATCTAAATCATAAAAAATTGTTTATTGATTTTATATATGGATTAAATTTAAAAGCTATTTCCCTAGTTAATATTTTAAGTACTTTATTTGTTTATTTTTCAATTTATTTATTATGTAAAAAAATTCTAAATTAGATGTATGTGTATTAAATTAGATATATGCTGTATTACATCATCCATTTTTCTTAAAATAGTTAAATCAAATAAAGAAAGACTCCAATCGCTTATTAAAAAAAAAAAAAAAAAAAATCACTAATATCTGATGAATAAAAATATAAGGCTTATCTAAAGTAAAAGAAATGTACAAACTTACATATATTTCACTTTAAAGGTGGTAATAAAATTATAATAAGTAATATAATAGAACTATGACACACACAATGGACAATGAATTAAAAACCCGTAAGAGTTTCTATAAATGCTCGCTGGAGGCGAAAGTATATGCAAAACCTGTTACAACCTTTTGGGGAATGTTCTGCTTGTATGAAAGTGGACCCCTGGTGTTACTTGAGGATAATAAAAAAGCCATGCAGCACCTGAACATATTGATTGATAAATTAAGTGCATCCCTCAATTTTATATTTTTACTTAACGGGTACTTTGTGCTTCATAATATAACCATACATCGAGGTAGAATCGTTCGATATTTGTTCAGTGAATACCAATCTGACTTCTAACAGTTCCCCTAGATGCCGCAAAGCCCGGATCTTAATTCAATAGAAAATGTTTGGGACATGTTGGAAAGAAGTATACGTCAGCAATCTTCTCTTTCATTCAAAGGATCTCAAAGTCTATGTAGTCAATGTATGGTAAACGCTGGACACAAATACACCCCAGAAGCTTGTAGAATCGCTGCCGACACGAATACTGACTGTTATTCATACAAAAGAAGGTCCAACGTGTAATAGAAGGTCCAATACAATATTAAAGATTTCTAATTCATTGACCAGTGTGTGCAGTAATAAATATATTAGATTATCCATAAGTGAGTGTGTTTTATATTCATTATATATTCGTAATTAAAAATTATATTAGTCTGTGTAGTTACTTGGTTGTTTGTTTTTAATCCTTAACTTGAACATTGTACCTACATATTTACTGAAAAAAGAAATCTGTAAAACCTAGATCAGAGATTAAATTCTAAATATTTTGTTTTTAACTTCGTAAAATAATTTATACTGCTTAAAAAAGCTAAAAATATTTAGAACGTTGCCTTAAAATAGGTAGTTAAACTAAATTATTGTACTCTGCTTATCATTTCTTTTTTTCTTTTTTGCATTGTCTGATGCTTCACTCACTTTATTATAATTCCAAAATTAAATGCTACAAAGTTCAAGTATCTAGCTTTAATGATCTTAATATTATTATATTTTAATAATATAAACGTACGACGTGTGATAGCTCGGTTTGAAAATATAAAAAGTATGTAAAAATTAATTAATTAATTGTAAATTACTGCGTATGAAGATCCTAATCAAAGTATAAATATCTAACAAATGATTCATAAATATTTACTTTTCTTTTGTACACTTCTCACTTGTTGATAAACATTCAAATTTTGATTATGCATATAAGACCTACCTGAATCCATTACCATTTTAATTTTATTTATCTATTCTCAGAGGTAAGTAATGTTATTTATTCTTACTATACAGAAATCAATTATAAAAAAATAAATCTTATTAGTTTCTTCATTTTTAACGTAAAATAGCACATAGATTTAAAGTGCATTATGATATATAATTTACTTTTTGCTACATTTTAATATACTTTCAAAAATGTAAATATGTCTGTAAAATCCATTAACTTCATAATATCGATACTGGTGCCTGGTAAAAATATGGAATGTCTTTGATACCTTTTATTTTAAACGATTTTAAAAATCCATTGTAATAGTTTTATAAATCAATAGATATACTTAAAAGCTTTTCTGAGTGTTTTCAGAAAAACAGTTTTATATATAGAATCATTAGATTAGAAATTTAAATTTTTGATGTATTTGCATAAATAATGAACAATTCTACAGTTTTAAAAAGTTCTTTTTTCTTCTTCTCCATTTTATTTAATCTACTTTATCTTACATATAAATTTAGAGAGAAAAAAATTAGAAGTTTTTTTTTTTTTTCTTTTATCTTACCAAATTTTTAGCAATATAATAATTTATAATATCGTAATAATATATTTTTTATAAATATCTGTTTAAAGAACGAAACTTTAAATACACACACATACATACATGCATATATATGTGTGTGTTTGTATTAAAATCAGTTAAACAAGCAGAAATCTTTCAAATAACAAAATTTCTATGGAAAGAGTAAATTTAAATATAATATTTTATAGAATTACTTTTAAATATCATTTATAAACAAGCTGGATAAATATAATTGACCACGCATTATAAAAAAATTTGTTTTTTCTTTTTTTGAAGTTTAATCTCTCACAATAAAATTTAAATAAAAAACTCAAACATTTCAATATGAACTATTCAAGAAGATTCCACGACCAAGTATTTATACAATAAAGCGCATACGTAATCCACCAATTTCGCGTAAACAAATTGGTTTTTAGTGAAGCGTCTAAATAAAGTAAACCTTTATGCAATTTCTAATTTATAAATAGACTTTATAAAACAAAAAAAAAATCATTTTCGAGAAAATATTATGTTAAAGTAAATATATCTTTATCCACCTTCCATTCAACATGTAAATAAAATATCTTGATTTTAAAGTACTGTTTGTTTTCATTTCGCAGTCTTCTCCGTGTTGTTGCGAATGCATCAAATCTACATAAGACGAAAAAGAAAAAAAGAGTAGATATTTACATATTTTCAGTTGCTTTTTTTTTTTTTTTTTTTTTGCTTTTTAAGAATCGCCAGCAGTCACTCTTTTTCCGAGTAGAATCGTCCAAAATGACGCGATTTGCATCTGTAAACGAATAATATATGCAGAATAATGCAGAAATATACCGGATAAATAATTTTATATGTATTATACTCAGCGATGGTTTGGAAAAAAATAATCCAGTGTAATTTTTGTTTTCAGTTTTGGAAAAAATAAAAAGAATGGGTTTTTAATATTTGCATTAATATGTATTTAATTTTAAAACATTTAAACTCTCGATCTTACATCTATTTTAGTCTGAAGGGCATAAATGTGTCGATGCACAATGGGATACACGTAATACTCATCAGGAAAAAAAGACACTGAATGAGACATATTCATGAATGTTCCATTATTCTTCTCTAGTTACTGTCCTGATATATTTAAAATTTCTAAGTTTATATTTTATTAATTCAATTGCTTTGAAACTCACTATTTCACCAGGTAATTTCATTTTATTAAAAAAAAAATGTTTATATATATATATAAAGAAAAATTACATAAAAAATGTTATAGACACAACTTTCAATAAAAAAAAAAAAAAAAAAAAATGTCTGAAGTAAGCGAAAATTATTGCACTTAATTAATAATGCATTTAAATATGATGTCCAAATGTCTAACATATGTGATATTAAGTAGTTTTCTTTAACAAATATACTATAATAAAAAAAATACAGTTCAACCTCGTTAACGTGAATTGGAGGATAAAATAATTTTTCATGTTATCAATAGTTCATGCTATCAGTAACTAATTTTCATATAACTAAACTAATCATCATTTTGAGAGGGATTGTAGAAACGGATCATGTTAAAAGTAATTCACATTAACAGTGTTCATGTTAACGAGGTTCGACTGTATCTTTTTTATTGTTGTTGTTTTTGTTTGCTTGACACAAACAAAAATAAAATACGTGTCTATATTAAAAAAAAACTTTATAAAAGCAAAAAGAAATGTTTTAGTATAATGAAGACTTTATTTATTTATTTATTTTAGAAAAATACTACACACACAAACTGTTAATCTTAAAGAATTAAATACCAAATTTGATTAATATTCAAATTTCAGATTTTAGTACTGCTGGGATTAGATTTCATTTGAAATATGCAATTCAAAAATGCAAAAACAGGAACAAAACGTTATTAAAACATATTTCACAACAGATATCTTCATGAGTAAAAGGTCGTACCTTAAACCTCATTTCACATTAAAACTGTTTATAATAGGATTACGATGTTTAAATCCCTATCCTGATGTATTTGCTCTTATAAATTTATTATGTGGATCATCTGGGGCCGCGGTAGCCCAGTCGGTAGAGCGCGGGCTTCGTAATTGGAAGATTGCGGGTTCGGTACTCGAGCCAACCAAAGACCGTCGTGTACACTAATGGTGGCTGGTGCACGTAAAATCTGTCATGGCCGCAATGTCCTCCATATTCCCATAAAAAATTATACCTCTGGGAGTCACCGAAGCGGCAGAGACATCCCTTCCGTGAAAGATCAAAATTGCGATGGCATGTCTCCGGACCACCTCTAGGGGGGAGTCCCAGACCGTCGCAAATGCACTAGTGGGATGTAAAAACCACAACCAACTGTGGATCATCCTATATTCAGGTTAAGAGCCATTAATTAGAATTTAGGCAGGGCTAAACGTAAATTTAGATGATTTAACTTCAAGGCTACTCTCATCTCCTGTTTGGATACAATTACCTTATCTTAACTTAGTGCATGATTTGTTTGGTTTAGATGGTTTAATTGGTTTAGCAGACACTTGGTTTAGCGTTTTAGTCTTTGCTATTCCATACAATTTCATAAATAGTAGTCCCCATATTGCAAGTTTATCGAGATATTGTCCTATTATTTTATGTTATCAAAATCATTAATTTCGAGTTGTTTTCAAATATTTCAAGTAGAATATTTATATTTTAAAAAAAAATTTATAATTCACACTTAACACTTTCGCGACCGCTAGCGTAGATTCACTTCATTTGAAAATCTGTAACTCCGCCATTTGGTGTTTCTTTCGCAGTTTAAATGTAATTTTTTTCTTATGTATATACCCAATATTCAAATTTTTACAATTAAATGTACTATGAATACAAATACTTTGATTAGAATGAATATAATTATAATGTATACCCATTTGAAATATAAATGTGAATATAGAAAATTCTGTTCTGAAACAGTGTGACTCCGGAGATTAACGCCCACAGGCGGATCTTTTTGTCAGAAAGACAAAATGATGCGGTAGCGAAAGTTCTAAGCGTATTATTCATATTTTTTTGTTCTTCCATATAAAAGATATATTAAATTTCGAATAGCTTACGACGTTTTCAAAGTAGAAAGTTTAAATTCAATAATATCTATCCAGTGTAATAAATCATATTTTTAAACTGATCAAATTATTCTTGAAAATATGTCTACGTGGAATAAAACAAGCAAACAATGTAACTAAATGATTTATCTTCAGGCTTGACTGCATCTATTTTGTGATTTTTGGATTCCTTCAATCTCAAAACGTGTAAAAACGTCGAAAAACTTAGACTGAAAATCTTTACACTTAATCGAATTCCATGTTTTTCTACTAAGATGAAAGAAAAAACACATACCAAAATATAAAATCATATTTTATTCCGTTTATTTATATTAATGTTATGAATTATCAAGTATTTATGAATTATTTTAGATTTATGTTCTATTTAATCTAAAAACATTTCCCAGCAATGATACATTCTACATCAACTTAATCTAAAATATATTGATTATTCAATGTTTAACTATAACATATTTCTTTAAATGTTTATTACTGTGTCTACATATATAGAAAAAAACAGCATCAGTTGTGTATATTCCGTTTTAGCAGTCACTATATGTTAGAAAACAAAATTATAAGAAAGAAGTTTTATATTGAGGGAAAATGAATAATATATATATATTCGGAAAACATAGTAATAATTCATACTGAATTCTTGTTTGGTGCAAAATAATGGCAAGGGAAATCTTTTCAAATAATGCTACCAATTCTTATGGGGCGATGAATTTAATAATAGAGAGAAATACAAATTTATGATGTAATATTTTCATCTGAAGTTATTATCTAGAGTGAAGTTTCTTTTTTCTCCTATTTCATTTAAAACTAAAACGAAATTTAACGCAGAGTGAAATTTTCGAGCGAATATAAAAATGTTTTATGAAACTATTTTCTATTTATGAATACTAAAAACTAATATGAAGTTAGTAATAATGTTGAGAATTTTGTATAAACTAATTTAAAACATATAAATGAAAACAAGGCAATAAAATCGAAATTTATCAATATAAAAAAAAGAGTTGAAACAGTTTTTAATACGATTAAAAGCTAAATTAATTTGATAAGTTTATAAGGGATTCTCATTCATTTGCCAAAATATCAAAATAGGAATTTTAATAATATTTTATCCGTTTATACGTGTAACACTTTCTCAAATATATGCAAATTATTTATGATTTTGTATTGTATCTCAGTCTGTCCATTTTTCTACCTGAGAAACAACTTCCGTAAATTTTTAGAGAATTTCTATTGAAACAATATATGTTATTCAATTTCAATATTGCATGTTTCCAGCACAAAATGGTGTAAATAGAGTCAATTTATTTATGTGCAGGAGCATTTAATGAAATTCCAATGTATTGCGTTTTATGAGAGCTATTTATATAAAGCATAGTTTAATACATATGTAAAGCAGAAAACATAATAAAATTGACATTTATTATTCGTATGCTAAAAAAAAAAAATATCTATATATATGTAAGGTTTATAATTATTGTTAAAATATAGAGTTCCGAACAGAAATATTCAGATTAATAGGGGTAACTGAAATTTGATACAATTTCACTGTTAGTTGTTTTAAGCGTTTTTAACATTTTCTGAAACTGTTGTTTAATAGTACATTGAGAAAAAAATAATGTGACTTGCATCTAGAATCTAAATTGTGTCTCTTAGTAAAAATAGTTCCAAGTCATCCTTATAAATTCTAGTTCGTTTTGCTAGCGAGTTCTAAATACCCCTATTAGAATTCTAGACCGTTTTCTTATATTATGGTGATCAATCACATTTAAAAATATCTGTAAATAAATGCGAACACAAGAGACGAGTTTTAATAACTATAATTTTGTTTTATAACCCAATTCTAGAAAATTAACTAGAATTTCCCGCAATACAAAGGATTCATAACATTCATAATATTCATAATATTGTTTCAGCTTCTAGAAAAATGTAGACTAGAAATTCTCGATCATTTCGTCTATCCAAGTTATTTGTTTAAGTTATACGCATAACTCAGAAATCTATATTTCTAGTTTAGAGATTTCGAAAATGGCTGCTTATTCGTTCTAGAGAAAAGTGGTATATTGTTTTTCTCAGTGATGATTGTGACTTCGGTTAGTCTATCTGTATGTCTGCCCACGTGTTTACTCTTAAAATATTCATAAAATTACTTTGAAGTGATATATGTTTTCCAGGTTCACTATCGCAATTTCCCTATTTAAAATGATAAGCATCACAACTGGTTTATGTACAGGAAAATTAAAAAATTAATGTATTACATTTCATCAAATGCATTTCTATAAAGCATAGTTTATTACTTTTGTACAAAACAGTACGTAAAGCTATTGAAAATTTATTATTCAGATGTATAAAAGCATGTTTTCTGAAGAATATTCTATGATTAGTGTTAAAGTTTACCGGATCACACAAAAAAATCCAGATACATTAGGAGCTATAATTTAAAATTGCTTGAATTGCATTTTTAGTTGGGTTAAGCATTTTTAACACTTTTCAACAATGTTTATGAGTAGATATGACTTCATTTCGTCTCTTTAATCCGTCTGTTCGCTATTTTCCGCGATTATTTCTGTTACTATGACTACAATAGTTCGAAGTTAATACTCGTTTTTTAAGTCCTTTATGACATGTTCTCTTTTAAAAATTCTACAAACATCGCCACTTGATTGTGCATAGAGTCACATAAAATATTTTCGATGTATTATGATCTGCGAGGAATATTTGTTTAAAGAATATTTTTAAATGTTTATACTGCACACAACATAACGAAATTATCATACATTATTCAAATTAATAAAATATTTTTCCATGTCGAACAATGTGTTATTAGCTTCATTTATTGGTTTACACTGTTAGTTTAAATTTGATCACTTACATTAATCAATGTAAATGAAAATTGTTCAATGTAACCGTTTTATTTCATGAGATAAATTAGTAAAATATATAGTGACTAAGTAAGTTTTAGACGATACAAAAAGCTACACAAACTTAATCTTTTTGATGATTTTTCTCATAAATAAAGCTATAAAGGTGCTTTTGTGTGATTTTCTCTTTTATAATTAAGGAAAAAAGATAGCTGAATAGAAAAACAGCTTATGGTATTCGACCGAGTTCATCGTGTTTCCCGTAGTTTTCTCCGAAACTCGCGTTAATACAGCTGAACTTATTTAAAAAGACCTAAAGGACAGTGTTTTCTCTTCGGCCTAGGTCCATATCGCTGACATTTGGTCAGACAAACTTAAAATATACCACAACGGAGAGTTACATAAAATGTAGCCATAATTTAATTATGTTCAAGGAAAATTTTGTCTAACTGAATAAAATTACGTTAGAAGTTCAAGTATGATTTAGGAGGAAAATAAATAAAATGAACCATGTGTTATTCTTTACAAGACGAAAAGATATCGTGAAGTTTTGCTTGCAGAATTATTTTCTTTTACCTTTCTTTTTTCTTTCTTTTTTTTTTTTTTTTTTTAATTGACGGAGAAACCATTCGGCGATTATTAAAGATTAATATTGAGTACACGAGGTAATTATTGCATAAAGTGATAAAATAGATTTGAATTAAACTAAAATTAAAAAAAAAAAAAAAATTAAGTTAAAATATATATGATTTCTACATCACGTATGGATATAATTTCTATATAGGTTGTTTGGAAAACCTTGAAAAAGGTTTTAAATCTTCAAATATTGATTTCACGTACAGAAATAATAAATTACAAAATTATGTAAAGGAAGTACATAACTTTATAAAACTGGTTGAAAATTTCAGGAAATGGATTTTGAAGTTTTAGGTGTTTTCTATAAAAATAATGATAAAGAAAAGAAAATATTCCAATGGGTAAAATGCTCCCATTCTTTATAAAGAACAAAATATGGGTATAATATTATTTGAGAAATACGTTTAAACGCAGATTTTTATGGATTGCTTGCAGATAAAATGTGTATTTGTAATTAATTCTTGTGTATGATAATTAACTGGACTAACTGGATGATTAAGTGGAACATGGTATTTTTCATCCTTTCTATCAATTCCAAACTTAAGCTCATATGTTGAAAAAATTAGTTTTGTCTTACATTGGAAATTTGTGATAAAAAGCTGAAATTTTGTACATCAATTTGTCTTGAAATTGTAAACGCATCTTAATCTGTACCATTTCTAAATGCAACTTTAAAATTTGTAATGCAAGTTTCAGAGTAATGTATAAAAATATTGAGCAAAATGTTGAATATCTTTAAACTATATCATATAATTGTACAATAACTTTTAAAACAAAAACATAATAACAAAACAAAAACATAATAACAAAACATAAATAAATATGAGAAATACTTTTAATTTTATGTTTTCTATGAATAAATATGTTTGGAAAATGCAATTTGAAAAATGTTTAAACGATGATTTATAGGTAAAAAGAAAATTCTTATATTTAAACTGGAAATTAAAATTTTAAGAGTTCGTAATTAAAATAAATTAAGAAAATCTAACATGCAACTAAAATACATCTAAAACTGTCAACTAGAAGTTTAAATATAATTTTAAAAAATAAACTTAAGTAGCATTTTAAATTCTTTTGATGGAAAACATCATAAATTCATGTTGTCTAACAGCAATGTAAAACTGAGTTTTATTCCGAAATGAGCGATTACAAAAAATTACATTTATATGCAAATTTTCTGACAACAATAAAGTAAAACAATTTTTGAGATAAACACTTGAAGAACAATAATAATATTTAAATTATATTCTAAAAACAATGTTTTTCTACTTCAATGTTGTTTGTAAAAGGTTGTTGTTTAGAAAACTTTATTTGATGTCAAATTCTAATAAGAGAGAAAGGCAATTTTTCAGAAGAAAAGAAAAGACTTTTAAAGCTTTTTAAGATTACTGTATTTTAACAACAAACATTAAAAATTTTATGTAGAACTAAAACACCTTATTGTACAATATATATATATATATAATTTGAATACATAACTTGATAGTAAAAGTCCTTTAAAATTTATCAGCATTCTCTTTTTTAAATTTTGAGAAATAATGAGCTTTGATAAAAAATAACAGTTTTCTGATGATTGTAGAAGTAATTTTCAATAAGTCGCTATATTTCATTTTTTTTATACACATAAGTATATTTTTGTAAAAACAATAGAAATGCAATGTATAATAACTCAATTCTAAATATTGATTAAAAAATTAAATTGAGAAAAACGAATGATAATAAAATATCGAGAAAAAAATGTTTTTAGAGTTTTATTTAAAAAAAAAAAGGTTTAAAATTTAAAAGGTATTATAATGCTTTTTAATACATTATTGACTTATTCTAAATAACTTGTATTAGCTTTATGAGTTCTCATAATAATCTACATTATATAAAATGTAATATTTGAATTATGTTTAATTATATTATTAATTCAGTGCCTGGATGACCGCGTTCACTCGGTTTCTTTGTAAAGTCATTCATGGTGTAGATACAGTGATTAGTTTTCAGAAAATTATATTTCTTATTTATTTGCCCAGGGCAGAGCGCGGATTACCACTAAAGGCTAATCTTCCTGGAGGTAAGAAAAGTTTAAAGCGAATTATCATATCAAAAATTAAACTATAATTTCTTATAAAAATCGTTCAAGCAGTTACCTAGAAGACTTATTTTTAGTTTGTTAATTTTATTATTATTATTAGTAGTAATAATTTTCTGCTTTATATATTTTTTCAGGCAAATCGACGGCGATGTTTCTGAAGAAGAAGATAAGTAAGACCGATTATTCATCTAAAAAAAAAAAAAAAAAAAAAAAAAAACTTTGCATTTTTTTCCCCCTAAAATAATTTTAGCGATGTCGAACAAAACAAAGTTTATGCCGTATTTCTCTCCAGTGGTTGTATGGATTACCAGTGAACGCTGATTGCAATGTTATAATGAAGGTGAGGGTTATTTCAGATCGAAATGTTATCACAAAAACAGACCAGCTGTAAATATTTATCAAAATAATCCAAGTACTTAATAAAATTTTAAAAGAAATAATAATGATGATGAAATTTTTGCCTTTATTTTATTTTATTTTATTTTATTTATTTTTATTTTTATTTATTTATTTATTTATTTATTTATTTATTTATTTATTTTTTTTTTTGGGGGGGGGGGGGGGGAGAAGCGAAAGTTGCCAGTAAACGCTAAACGTTCTAAAGGGAATGTCAGATTTTTGTGCTTACAATAGAGTTGTATTCTCTAAAATTCCCTCAATGTAAATTTTTATCAAAATCATTCAAATAGTCTGTAAGAAATCCTTGTCTCTACCATATTTTACCACGTCCGAAATGAAAGTTAACAGTGTACTCCAATTTTCATGAAGATGAGGATAAATCAGGTGGATTTCTCATTTCAAAAAACCTATGCTAAGTTTTAACCGTTAGAACCATTTCCTAGAAAGTTTCTGCCGTAGATTTGCAACGGGCGGACTGAAGGCTAACTGTGAACGTTGACTTTGCTGAAGATGAGGAAATGTCAGTTTGAATTGTCATGTAACCTCCCCAAACGAGCAAACTTTAAATATTTATCAAAATCGTTCGATCAGTTCCCAAGAAACCCAAATTGCTTTATTTTAATATCCATTTTTGAGAAAATCCAATTTCTTCCGTATTTGCAAACGACAGGTCAAGGGCAAACAGTAAATGCGAATTGTCCTCAATATGAATGTATGTCTAATCGTTTTTGTACCCAACAAACTTAATGCAAAACCTCCATAAAAATCACTACATCCATTTGCGAGTAAACAAAGTTTCTGCCTTAATTAGCAACAGGCTTGTTAAGTGGTGTGGTGATCGTATAGATTAATTTCCTTTAACAGCCGTGAAGATAAAATATAAGATGAGTTATAATAGTCGAATAACACAGGAACAACGAATAATTCTTTAATTAATTATTTATTGCAGTCCATTATCGATGTTTATCATACAAAAAAAAAAAAATAATAATAATAATAATAATAATAAATAAAAAAATAAAAAATAAATAAATAAAGACATTTTTGAAGAAATTCAACGTGTACAGAGAGTACACAATTTTGAAGACGGGAAAAAAGCGAGGTCTAACTAGGCTGGGGAATAAATCAAAAGTTAAAAATAGAAGTTTGGCAGAAACATTAACTTAAAAAAAAAAAAAAAAAAAAAAAACATTCGCCAAATTACGCCTTCAAAGCAACACCAGTTTTTCTTAAGTCCGTTAGGAACATTTTTATAAATTATTTTTAAACATTGTGGCTTCGATTTTTTTCCTCGCCAGAAGTACGTTACACATTCTATGATAACCATACGTTGAATTATTATGATAAATATAATCGTTCCGTCACCTAATTCAATTCTGAAATTACGGAAGATCAAACCAAATTACACATTATAAATCACGTTTCTGCCAGATGCTATTACACACATTTCTTTGTTTCACGATCACCTATTGACAGATTCAGTATTATGAAAATAATAATAACTTTTTTTTTTTTTTTTTTCGCGTTTCAGATTTATTTCTCAAAATGTATATTAACTGTTGGTGGAAATATTGGACTTGTTTGATATCAAAAATTAATCACATGCAGCCACAAAGTATAACGGTGTTTATGATTTTAATACCGTTATTATATTATATTTTCATTTTTATATTATATATTTTTTTTTTTTTTTATTATTTATTTATTTTGTTGTTGGAAGGAAGGAAGAGATGATTCAAGGCTATTTTTTTTTTTTTTTTTTCATTTGCGATAACTGAAAGAAAGTAGCGTTCGCCTTCGGAGAAAATAAATCTAATTCTTTTCGTTTAAAGAAGACTTTTAAACAGGGAAAATAATTTTTAAGAAGTTAAATGCAATTAAATTTTAAAAAAGAATATGTGATTTTCCATATCACAAGGCTGATAAAGAGTTAACAGTAATCGGGAATTTTCCTGAAGATTGGAAAAAGTCTAATCGATTTTCCACCACAAAATCGCTTAATTCTAAACTTTTATCAAACTCGTTATATTCATTTCCAAGTTACCCCAAGTTTTGCCACATGGTGCAACTGGCCGATAAAGGGTTAACAGCAAACATGAATATTCCTGAAAATGATGATACATTCAATCGGTTTAGCTCTTCAAAAGGCACTTAACCCCAAACTTTCATCAAAATCGTTATATGTATTTCTGAGTAGACCCAATTTCTGCCATATGTTTCAACTAACCGATAAAAGGTTAACAGATAACGCGAATTTTCCTGAATATGAGAATAAGCCCAATCATTTTATCACGCCAAAAAACCCTTAAACAAACTTTCATCAACATTGTTAGAGCCGTTTCCGTGAGTCCCAAACCAAATGTATATATACCGGGAGATCTAAGAGTCACAGAAAAAATAAAAAATATATATTATTCAAAAGTAGTGGAGCAACACTATGAGGATGCATAGAAAGACATGGAATTTTCTTAGGTAACAATGGGCTTAATACAAAATTAGTTTATTTTTTCTTTATCAGGTTGCGCTTTAATTGCAGAATTACTTTTTTACAGTGTCGAGTCCATATTACGAACGTACCTAGAACTATAAATGCTCAATGTGATGGCCCTTATTTATTAAAATGAACGTCAGACGTTGCGCATTGGATATTCTTTTTTTAAAAAAAGCTTCAGTATTCGCAATATGGCGTCATTTTATCAGACAGACCTGTTTAAATGGGAGAGAATAGTAGCAGTACAGAATAGTGAGAGGATCGCGATACTTTGTGAAAAATATAACTCGTATTTTTCTCATTATATATATATAAAAAAAAAAATCCCATGCTTTTTTGGACATTTCAGTGCAAATCACATAGAGCTAGGTCAGTATCTTATGAATAATATATTTTTTTTTTACTTCTTCTGTGACTTTAGGATCACCCGGTGTAATAGATATGCATATATATACATATATATATATATATATAAACATAGAGGCATATGATTAACTATTTTACTATAAGGGAAGGATAATAAATAAATTCTTAGTATTTTTCAAATAAACTTTTATTCTAAACAGTTCTGTCAAACAGAAGTAGGCCTTCTTACTCTTTAAAACCTATTAGACATACTTACATATATATATATATATATATATATATATATATATATATATATACATATATAGACTAGCAGGCTTCGCCCGCTTCGCTGGGCACTATATTTAAAGGATTTCTTTTTAATTGAATAATTGAAACGTTTAAATAAATATATTTTAAATGGCGACTATTTTCTTCACAGTTTTAGCATGGAGATCTCCTTGACAATATCAAACATTTTTTTAACTTCTCGAATCTGTGCAACAAAACTATTATTAAAATGAATATTCACGAAAACAGTCAAATAGAAATGTTAATTCTTCGAATAGTCTGGAAATAGTTGAAGCTTACTCGTACAGTAAAAGTCACTATTTGATGAATGGTCGAATCAGAGAACGCATGTAAGTCATTTTCGCAGCAATCACTATGACGCACGTATGTACGCCTCACGCACATGAAAACAAACAAACAAAAAAAAAATTCGTTGGACAGCACTACACCGCTGTGCATGAATCTCAGAACACACGAAACTCGGTTCCGCGGCAATCCCTATCACGCATGTTAACACCAAAAATCATCACTGGACACCCTACCTCGCTGTGCATAAATCTCAGAACACACGAAACTGGGTTCCGCGGCAATCCCTATCACGCATGTTAAAACCAAAAAACATTACTGGACACCTCAACACACTGTGCATGAATCTGAAAACGCACGAAACTCGTTTTCGCAGCAATGACTGTCAAGTATGTTAAAACCAAAAAAATAATCACGGGACAGCGTTACCTCAAATCAATGAAAATCAAATAAACCCATCAAATCTCTCGTAATTTCTCATAACGTAGCTCTAGTTCAACGTAAAATACACTGAAATCAATGAAAATTAAATAAACCAATCAAATCTCTCATAATTCCTCATAACGTAGCTCTAGTTCAACGTAAAATACACTCAAATCAATGAAAATCAAATAAACCAATCAAATCTCTCGTAATTCCTCAAAAAGTAGCTCTATTTCAATGTAAAATACACTCAAAGCAATGAAAATCAAATAGACCAATCAAAACTCTTGTAATTCCTGAAAACGTAGCTCTAGTTCAACGTAAAATACACTTGAATCAATGAAAATCTAATAAAACAATTAAATCTCTTGTAATTCCTCATAGAGGTCTGCACGGGCCGGGCTTACGGCCCGAGTCCGAGCCCGAGCCCGGCCCGACCCTCGGGCCGGGTTCGGGCCAAATTTTCAATCTGCTCTCGGGCCGGGCCGGGCTCGGGCTTAAAAGTTTTTTGCAGGCTCGGTCTGGGCCGGGCCGGGCCTGGATGAAATTTTTTCATCGTGAAAAATGATGAAATTTTTTCACCGTGACGGCCCGAATCTTTTTTTAGGTTCCTCGTTAATCAACTAAAAAGGAAAGTAATAAAATATTTCTTCAGTCATTTATTTTACATAATCTTACAGGCTGGTATGTCACATAAATTTTATTTTGATAAAAAATATCTGTAACTTCAATTTAATTGTCTATCAGTCTGTCTGTTTGCTATTTGGTTTTCCGCAAATGTTTTTAGCATGTCTCGAAATTAATATATTTTATTTAAAGTAATATTAGATGGTTTTCTAATCAAAATATCATGCATGTCACTACTAATTTGCGCACATGTACAAACAAAAGAAATTAGATACGTTACTGTGTATAAGGTTTGTGTCCTTTAGTCTGTAGAGTTTAGGTGGTATGAAGGCAATAAAAATCCTTCCACTGTAACTTTCTCGCGAAAGCTTATTTTTCCTTACGCCAGTGCACTGGATGAAAGTAGCATTATTTTTAGCATGTGCAAAAGCCACTTTTCTATAGTTTTATTTACCGGATCACATGAAAGATTCGGATATATTACCGCATATAAGAGGAAATGGTTGAAAGTGCATGTATAGTAGTATTAACCATTTTAAATAACTTCCTTTATTGTTTGATGAATGCTAATATTTTCCATTTGACTTTTTGTCTGTCATTGTGCCTTCTATACGTCTATAATAAAGAGTTTCTGTTTATAGATAATTACCTTGTAAAAGTTCAGCAGTTTTGTTATAGAACTTTTTATTGCTTGGCTATATAAAGCCGCTGCAAAACACATACTAAAGAATCTTTTTCATAGAATAGCATACTTTTTTTTTTTTTTTTTTGAATCGGGTCGGGTCTGATATTATCGTTTTTTGTCCAGGCCGGGCCATACACATTAAAAAACAAACGGGCCGGGCCGGGACCGGGCCGAACATTTCGATTTCATACTGGGCCGGGCCGGGTAAGCAAAGTTTTCGAACGGGTCGGGCCTTGCCCGGGCCATGGCCTCAAAACTTCGGACCGTGCAGACCTCTAATTCCTCATAACGTAGCTGTAGTTCAATGTAAAATACACTCAAATCAAGTAAAACAATAAAATCTCTCCAAAGATTCTCCATTCTGCATCATTATAGAAATGGGAAGTTTTATTTTCATATTTTTATTAATTTTAAGAAAAATGATCAAAAATTCGAAAATCTTACTTCGATGTGCATAGTGACCCCTCGGAGGACACCTTTGTGTTAAATCACGTGACTGTCCGAGCTGCCGTTTCCGAGAACACTGAAATATACATATATATATACAAATATTGCTCACTTTTAATAGTATAAGATATATACATATATTATATATATATATATATATTTAATATTTACTCAATAATACAAATAATTTTGCTGGTAACATGGATTAGCCAATACAGCGTTGTAGGCGACTCTTGTAAATACCCCTATTTTCATACAGAAATATTTATTTATTTATTTATTTATTTGCATATGATTAGCAAGGATAAAAGTTATTATAAATAAATATTGGGATTGAAAAATTTGTTTATAACATGCACGTAAACTTATTATTCCCTTAAAGTAAGCATCAATTTTCCTAAAAACTTTTTTTTTTTTTTTTTTTTAATTTTTGTAATGTATGTATATATATATATATGTGTGTGTGTTTCAACAAATATTCTAAATAATAATGTATATTAAACTGTATAAATATCATCTATAATAATTTTAATAAATCATCTGTCATCAATAATAATTTTAATAAATAATTTGCGATGCGTGAATTTGTATAGGAAAATATAGAAAAAAAATTATATAGGCTACAGCATACTAATTTCAGTCTATGTTCTTAAATCTTTATCTTTCAAAGAGCTTCATAAATTTCCCGAATTAGATTTCAAAATAAAAAGCACCAAAACAATGATGTTGAAAAGTAAGTACTAATAAGAGGAGTCTGTTAAAAATACTACTAATACCGAAAAAAGAGGTATATAAAGATGAATAGAAGAAATAAAAAATACTTTGCTACTTCAATAATAAGATATTTTTGTTTCATTATTTTCAATATATTATTGCTAGATTATTTTCAAGTTTTATGTATTATTACTATTAACACACACACACACACATATATATGTATGGTTAAGTCATTTTACCTTATTTTGTCTATCAAGGTAAAATATTGATTAGAAACGTCATATTCTCTAATACTGCACATTTCCCGACATCTTTTCTAATTCCTACACTACACAATAATTCTACACAATCCCTGCATCTAGTCTTTATAATATGTTATATTAGGTGCTATAATTTCGTAACCATACAGATTACAATATAAAAAGGTGAGTAGGAAATTTAAAATTTGGCAGTCTTTCATTTAAACAATTTTTTCGAGATGAATTTAAGGCTAATTAATGTATAGATTTTCTCTCACTGTCTGTTCAAAATGCTGGGGTTGCGTTATAAATGAGTATTTGTTTCTTTCTGTTTATTTATTAGTTATTTGAGGTTCATATTTAATTTAATATATAACCATTTCAACAGTGAAAAATTCTACATCAACCGAATTAAAAATATATAACCTTTTTAAACCTATTTCTTTGGAATTCATTTTTGTTTCTAAATAAATAAAAAGAAACAGACAAATAAAGAACAACGACAGTTGTGAAGATTCAATTTTAGAAGTCGCTATATGCCAGATAACAAAATTATACGAAAGAAGCTTCATATTGATTCATTATAGAAAAACAGAAAGAACATATCTACTTTCCGAAAACTGAGCAATAATTCATACTAATTTTTTCTTTGGCGCAAAATAATGGCAAAAGAAATCTATCCGAATAATACTACCAATTTTTATGAGGCAGTGAACTTAATACTCGAGAGAAATACAAATTTATGATGCAATATTTTCGTCTCAAATTGATATCTGGATAGAAGGTTTCTCCGATCTGCCTTTTCATTTGAAACAAAGGTGAAATCCTATATATTAAGAAATATAACGTAAAATATGAAAATATTATAAAAACTCTTATGCCATTCTAAAAATACAGAAGATGAATGAAATGTTCGTAACAGTCTGTAAAAGTTAGTAATAATTCATTAAATATGCATAAATTTATGGGGAAAAATCAATAAAATAGAAATTTATCAATATAAAAAAAAGCATATATTCATTCGTTTTTACATTATTTTTTCCCCGGTAAATCACAATTAGGTAGGTATCTTACTTTGTTGTACTAAATATAAAATATAATAAATCAATATATGATTTCCTAATCAGAGTACTTTTTTTTTTCATTTATTTTATATATGTATATATTATTAGCATAATGACATTTATTTATATAAAACTTTGCGTTAAGCAAGTTTTGAATGTTATTTTTATTATTTTCATTATTATTTTATTACGTGCAATAATAAAGCAATTGTATGTAACCATAATATTAATAACGACAATAATAATGACGATAATTCACTTTATTCTTAAAAGATATATTTGATTGTCTCTTTAAAATGTTAAATGATTGTTCTAATGATATTCTTTTTGAATAATATAATCTTTGACGAAAATTTGGTGCTGTATGTCCCAAAATATAGGTATGTGTTTAAAATCTTTAAAAAAATTCAGTTAAAAGAAAATGAATCTTCTTATGCTTCAAAAAGAGAAACATAACAAATAATTAAAGTAAAGACAAATGTAATGTATTTATGAAAATCAAATATACAGTTAAAAATAGTATTAGTAGAAATAAGACTAAAATGTTTACATTAAAATGTTTAATATTCTTACAATTTAATGTTCTCCGCTAATTATAACATTCAGTCGTTCATTTTATCACATCTACTTTATGTATGTAAATATAAAAACTAATTTATTTCCTTCTTCTTTCATTTTATTTAGTTAATTCTTCGTTATTTTGGTTCATTTTCTATTATGATTATGGTTTAAGCATTGGTCAAATGAAAAGTCTCAGCATTCTTTGACACAGGAAACCATAATATATTCCTACAATACTTCAGCATGCTTTCATTCATATGCATTTGTCTCGTTTTACTCTTTTTTAATCAGTTAATTGTTATTTTGAATTTGATCTTTCTCTATTATTATTTTTTCGGTAATTTTATATAAATTTTAATATATATATGCATCATGATCATGATACTCATCCATTTCAGCCTTTATAAATCCACTGAAAGATGAAAGCCTCTCCTACATGATTCCAAACTGACCTGCTTTCTGCAATTCTTCTCCATTCTGCTTTTCCAAACTTCACAATTTCATCTCTCCAATGACACAGCGGTCTCTTCTTATCTTTCTCGGTATTTTCTTATCTCTTGGTATCCAAAATGGGATTTTTGTGGTCCATCTATCATCTTTCCTTTTCGCAACGGGCCCAACCCATCTCCATTTTAACTTCTTGACTCTAGAAATAACATTAGTAACTTTGGTTTGTTTCCTAATCCAAGTGTTTTGCCTTCTGTCTCTTCGGGTGAATACTAACATGCGTCTCTAAATGCTTCTCTGGCTTATTCGAAGTTTTTGTATAGCTTTATCTCTTAATGTCCAAGTTTCTGAACCATAAGTTAAAACAGACAAAATGCACAGATCAAAAACTTTTCTTTTCAAATAAATTGAGAAGTTGCTTTTGAATATAATAGAGCTATTTCTCCCGAATGCTCTCCATGCAAGTTTAACTCGGTTGTTAATTTCTTCCATGAAGCTCCTGTTCATCATAAGAACTTTGTCCCAGGTACGTGTAACTGCATACTGTTTCTATATATATACATAACGATTGCTGTTTTATTGCTTAAAAAGGTAAATACTTAATACTTAAAATAATAATACTTAATAATGGTAAATACTTAAATTAAATAAACAGAATGAAACTGTTATAAAATTATAGTGCGTTTTGCTTGATTTAAGTTGCTTTCTTTTAAATTAGCAGCTGAAATTGAGACTTCGCTGTTTCCTATTCATAAAGAATATTATTACTCATATATGGTGGAAAAAGGAAAAAAGAAAGTATTTTCTATATTAATGATAATTGTAACAACTACGGACTACAAAGAAATAATTGAAATTTCATGGATAAACCAAAAATCTCTAAATTTAACTCAAAAGCCGAAGTACGAACTTTTATTTGCAACATGTATATTATATTTATTCATTGAATATTTAATTGTTGCTCTTTATGTATGCTAACTCACGTAATTGGTTTATTGACTGAAATGTCTGAATCTTAAACATAATAGTTATCAATAAAAAAAAAATCTTTAAAAAAAAATTAAATTATAATGCTATAATACTCTTTTACAGAGAATAATACTGTTATATTTCATTGGAGTGTAACACAACTCCAAGTTTAATTTTTGCAAAATTGTCAGCTAAAAAAAAAAAAAAAAAAAAAAAAAAAGTATTATTTGGTTATTTTAAAAAATCGTATTTCAAAAACAAAAAAAATAATATTCTTCTATGTAATGTTATAACGAAAAACAAAAATAATTGTATTCTTCATTTTTTAAATACCAATGAATAAAAATTTTTTAAATTCTCATTTTACGAAAACAAGTCAAACATATTTATAAAAAATCTTTTAATGTAAAACTAAAATGTAAATTTTAAATATGGGACTTTTCAAAAATTCATAAAAATTGAAGGAATTGGCAGAATTGAACGCGGTTTGAGAAAAAATTATTTACATGAAAGGGGATTTTTTTTTTTTTTTTTTTTTTTTTTTTTTTAGGTAAAGAAAAAAAAACAATAGTTAATTTTTTTGTCGGTATAAATTAAAATTTGTCAATCTAATGGATGACTAGAACGAAACGGAGCTTTGAATGTTTGTGGGGAAAGTCTGTGCTGTAATTGGCTATATTTCAACTGTTTGCGGGTTAAATTGGGACTCCTACATGTGAAATTAAAGAAAATCATCATCATGTCTTCGAATAAGGTCAGAGAGGCGTATCGTCCATTTTTATAAAACTCTGTACTTTTATTTACACAAATTTGCATTTTGTAAAATATATGTAAAGTTAATATTTAAAGAAATAAAGCCAATGTCGAAGCTTTTCCAATGGATTATATATTTTATCTGTAAATTTTATTAAAGGAAAAAACATTTTTATAAACAAAAAAAGTGAATAGAGAAGATAAATTCAGTTTATTATTTTCCCAAATATATATATATATATTATGTAATTTAAGAAATATTGATCGTTTAAAAAAATATATACTTAACCCTTTGCCGCACTGAAAAAAAAATAGTTTCTTAACAATGGGCTAAATTGTCTCAAAATAGCTCCGAAACAATATATACTTAAATTTGAAAACACATGTACTCATTTTTGTGTATGCTGACATGCTCAAAAATGAGGTTGACCAATAAGAATCCCAATATCCCCATTTTTGAGCATCTCAGTATATTTAAAACTGAATACATGGGTTTTCAAATTTTAAGTATATAATGTTTTGGAGCTATTTTCAGACAATTTCGTTCATTTTTGAGAAATCATTTTTAACAGTGTGTAAAAGGGATAATGTGTGCTGATCCACCAAATTTTTTCAAGAAAATTTAGAATTATAAAATTTTTGACATTAAAATTTTCTTTGATGTTGATCCTTATTTAATTTTTTCTTTCTAGATTTTTTTTAATGACAAATATATATTTATATGCCATATCCCTTAAGGTTTTTCTATTATAATTAATCTTAATCTTAATAATAATAAAATGGAATCTGAAATCTTTGAAATGCATCCAAATCTAATGAGTATCGAAGAAACCATTGTTAACAGTGCGGTCTTAACGCTCTATAGTGCTCTAAACATTGTTGCCAAATTCAGGGACTCTTCTATTCAACAACCACCAATAATTTTGAGGAGTGATATTTGATATACATAATTGACGAATACCGTTCGAAATGATTGGACAACCGTTACAGTTAAAATTTATCGGTGGATATTGAATAAGTAAGTAAGTCTATAAATATGGCAACACTGACCAGAGGTGAAAAGTTAAATAGGATCTTCAAATGGTTAAAAGACAAAATCTTTATAATTTACTTCAAAATTAAAATTTCAGTCATGCAAGTAACTAAAATAAATAAAAACTTAAATGTTCAAGTACCTAAATCTGCGCACTAAAAATTCAGATACAATTTTGAAAACCTGAACTTAAATTATTTTGGTGGAAAATTTCATAAATTCATGTCTCTGTAGCAGCAGTAAAGAATTGACATATACTTAAATGTGCGATTACTAAAATTCTATTTATATGCAAATTTTATACAGCAAGAACTTAAAACAATTTTTATGATAAACTTTCTAGGATCAATAAAAATATTTAAAATATGTTCCAAAAAACAATGTCATTTTTCTTATTGAATAATTTTGACAAAATTTTTTTATTTAAATAACTTTATTTGATGTTTAAGAATTTTTTTTTTTTTTTTTTTTTTTTTTTTGTAAATTTTAATTATATTTGAAATATTTTTATTTCAAACATTTTTTTAAATAATTTGAATGAATAATACACTATTAAAATTTATTTAAAATTTATCAATATAATATTTTTTAAATTTTAAAGTAGAAAGTACTTTGATAGAAATAAAAATTTCTGGTAATAGTAAGAGCGTGAGTGAGTGAGTAAGTTTTACCTTGCCTTAGTGCTATACCGTGGGCGATTGGCGACGGTTTGTAAGATATGCCAAAGTATGCTCTGGACATATGTCATCACAATTTTGATCGACCATGGAGGGAATTGCTCCCCACTTTAGTGATCCCTATACCTCTCGAGTATATTTTGGGTGGGAACACGGAAGCCATTGCAGCCACGACAGATTTTACGTACACAAGCCCTCATTAATGTACACAACGGTCCCGTAATCTTCCAATTATGATCTCAGCGCTGTAACGAACAGGCTACCGCGACCCAATATTAAAAGGCAATTTGAAGTATTTTCAAAATATCGACAATATATATATATATATATATCAGTAGGAATACAACGCATGTTTCATTATTTCCAAAGATTAATTCTTAAATGTAAAAGAGATTAAGAGAAAGGAAAGATTTTAAAATCTACAAAAATTTATGCATGAATTTGAATTTTCAAAGGAATATAATTAGTCATGTCAATATTTTAATTCATTCCGGATCATTGTTAGTACTCGCTCTTTTCCTAACCACTTTTTAATAAAGTTTTTCTTCTTTTTAATCGTAATTACATATGGACGAAAATTTCCCTACAAATAATGTGAGGATAAAAAAGGATGGGTATTAACTATGTGCCGGAATAAATGAAAATATTGGCATATCTGTATAAATGGAAATAAACAAAATGCTGTTCTCAAAATTGTGCCCTCAGAGTGAATCACCACCTCTCCGCCCCTTCCCCCTTTTCCTCCCGCCTTTCTCTTGGTACGCCACTGGCACCAAAATAAACTTTACGAATAATACTACAAACCTTTATGTGGCAGTGAATTCAATACTAGAGAGAAACACAAATTCATGATGCAATTTTTCATCTATAATTCATAAATATATATATATATATATATATATATAAAGGGGGTTTTTTTCTTTCTTTTTTTTCTACCATTTCATTTGAAACGAAAATGAACTGTGATATACTACAAAGTATACGGAAATTATAAAAATATACAATCTTTCAATAAATGACCGGACACTTTCGATTTCAGACGTTTTTCCAAATATCTGAAAAAGTACTAGATGGTTCATCTTGAAAATTCAAGAGTGTAAAGAAATGTTATACCTCTTATATTTTTTAACCGTTTTTGCCCCGAAAATAAAAGAGGGACAAGTAAAAAATTAAATAAAAGTGAAAATGTTTGGGATCACCCTGTAAAAAGTAATGCTTGAAGTACGATTTGGTTTCAGCATGTGATTAGGCGGCTTCTTCTTACTATCTGCATAAATTTTATTGGGGGGGGGGGGGGGTATTATATACATTCATGGAGATACAATGATTTCTTTAAAAAATTGAAAAAGTATATAATTTTTTAACTATAACACGCAAGGTATTAAACCCAGTGGAAAACCGTTTTCAGGAAACTTGACATTTAACATTAGACATAGCATAATGCAATCAGAATGCAAATATATTAAATATATTAAATATCTAATGCTGTACGAGCATATTAACTAAATAATTTTTAACCACGCCTGAGCAAGCTTCAACGATATTTCATTTGCATAATATTTAATTTGCCAACCGTATTGAGCTACTTATATGAAAACCCAAACAAATATCGTCTATTAAACAATAAATAAAATTAAAATTGTAATGAAGCACTTTACACATAATTAATTAAATATAAAAACCCTAATAGATACTTCATATTTCATCGTTAATATAACCGCCGGAATTTACCAAATACCGTTCGCAAATAATCAAGACAATAAACGAGGTTCATACATTGGTGTAACGAAAAGAAAGATTAAAACCAGACTCAAAGAACATAAAAACGATATAAAAACAGGAAACATAAATACAGCTTTAGGAAAAACTTTCGATAATGAAGAAATTAAAATAAATTTTGAAAAAACTAAAAAGATAGCGAATTACAATAATTATAATTACGCGATGTTTAGAGAAGCCAAAGAAATAGCAGCAACACCGGATGTGTGCAATGAAAGCGACACAATGGCTCCTGACCGGATGTGGAATCAACTTATGAAGTCTATAAAAGACCCAGAGATCCAACACAGATGAAGAGATCGTTTGAAAAGAGCTGGGCGCCCAGCCGAAAATATTAACGATGAAATATGAAGTATCTATTAAGGTTTTTATATTTAATTAATTCAGTATCGTCTAATTTCGAAATGTTGAACGCGATAGAAAGAATAATTATTCAGTACCTCTCAAAAAAAAAACGCTAAACTATCAGAGCTTTTACTCATATTTTTATTTTTATTCACTAATACAATGTTCATTCATTGTAAATAAATTTTTGTAAAACTTCTTATCATTTTCCTTATTTTAAAGAACTGAAATTCAGTTCATTTCATCGCGTACAACATTTTGAAGTTAAGTACATGATACTTGTTTTGGATTTCCATAAAAGTAGTTCAATATTATTGTCAATTATATTATGCAAATAAGATATCGCTGAAGCTTGCGAGTGTGTAGTTAAAAATTACTTCGTTAAAATGTTCCCATTTCGTTAGATATTATATTATTTTTGAATTCTGATTGCAGTATGCTGTGTCTAATGTAGTATGTAAAGTTTCCTGAAAAATTTATTTAAAGAAACCGTTATATCTCTATGAATGTGTGTGATAGACGCATAAGATTTCGTACAGATAATAAGAAGGAAACTCGTAATCACATGCAATAGCCAAATCGCAATTCAACGATTACTTTTTACAGGTTGATCCGAATCATTTTCATTTTTATTTAATTTTTTAGTGGACCCCTTTTGATTTCGGAGCAAAACTGTCACTGAAGTATATGAGGTATAGCGCTCTCGAAGATTCAAGATGATTCGTCCTGTATTTTTTTTTTTTTTTTTTTCTTTTTTTTTTAGATATTTGGCAAAACGTCTAAAATCGAATGCATCTGGTCATTTATGGAAAGGTAGTGTATTTTATGAAACTGTTGTCTGTATAAAAATTCAAAAGAGAAGTAGTAAATAGCATTTGTATTATAGTGTAGAATTTAGTACAAGTTTATTTTATTTAAATAAAGTGGCAAGTAAAGCTTTGAAAATTACGATCTACAAAAATGAAGTTAAAGCGTCAATCCATGTGTTTAAACGCTAAATTGCTTTTATAAGGTTATAAAAAGAGAAGAATCTTACGATTAAAGAATAAATGAACACATGGTTTATAAATATTTTTATTTAATTATTAGATTTAATTATTTAATATTTAGACATAATGAAGTTTTTTTTTTTTTTTTTTTTTTCTAAAACTTTGAATAAAGCAAGTTTTAGATGTTATTTTTTTCTTGTTAGATATAATAATAAATTAATTTTATAATATATATATACATATATATATATATATATATATATATATATATATATATATATATATATATATAAGGAAGAAAGAAAAAGAAACCTAGCCGTTAAAAATTTTAATTTCTACATATCGGAGTATAAAATGTAAAATAATTTTACTAATATCATTCTGTTTTAATATAGGCTGTAAGAGAAATTAGATGCTGCACTGTAAAAATAATAATTATAATAATAATAATAATAATCCTGTTAGATAACAGAAAATTCTTGACAGTAAAGTTTTCAGAAAATATCCGTGTGGTATTTAATAAAATAATTTGTCAAAAAAATTTCGTAACAGAATAATTTTTAAAATATTCGTACACAACAGATTTTCTCCCAAAAACTTGCATTAAATAAATTTCTTTATTTTGACCAGCCAGGATCGAACCAGGGTTCGAAGCATAGCAGGAGACAATGTTACCTCTTAGCCACGGAACCTCGTTTATTATTGTGGCTTTTATTATTGTGACTTTCATGACTTTATTGTGTAATATTTTCATAGGCAACAGAGAAAATATATGTACCCAGCACCAGATAAATTTGTATCAATAGTTATAAATTTTATCCAGTTATTACAGATTTTATCAGGAAAAATTCCATTCTTCGATAGATTGAGAAAAAAAATATTAAATTTATATAGTAAAAAAAAAAAAAAAAAAAAAAAAAAAAAAAAAAAAAGTGGTTATCCCAAGGTACAAAAAATTCAATAAATACAATGAAAAGGAAACATTGAATCGTCTTGTAGTGTAAAGAACATATGAAAAATTCAAGCAAAGACAGAAAAATCTCACTTTTGAAAAACAAATATAAAGTTCAAAAATATAATAGGGCTAGGAAGAAAATAATTGTAGTAAAACAAAGTTAAGATTCCTATTCTTTTTGCAGACCGCAATTTTATCCGTCACTACTTTTGAATAGTATTCATAACTGTATTCAACTGGGCATTACAAAATATTTCTATTTAAAAATATGATCGAAAAAATTTCAGTAAACGACAATCATGTAAGGTAAAGCTGGAAGAGATCTCGCGGAAGGAGAAATTGCGCACATAGACGATCAGAGGGAAGGAGTAGTGTGCGAGCGTTGCTACTCTATGAAGTTGTGCAACATCAAGAGTAGAATGTCAACTTGAATTTGCATATTTATTGCTTCTATCGTCTGAGATAAACTGAGGTTGTTTTATCTCGTTTTCAAGGGTAAATGCTTGAATTTCCCTAGCATTTCCTATAAAATTTCTATAGAATGGCAGTAGTACACTAACAATACTCTATAAAAGCAATTGAGTATTGAATAAAAGGCAGCGCAATCTCTCCTACCGATATGAGAGAGTTTGTGCATTTAATACTTAGGAGAGATGAGAATTAATTTTGAATGTCCCTAAGTACATAAACCAGTTGTGCATATCAATTAAAACAGGGAACAGTATAATGAACTTGAATAGCATATATAATTTTGAAGACATTCTGGAAACATGTTACGGACGCTAGAATCACACAGACGTATAGATCAACAAACAGTCAGACATAAATATAAATTAATTCAAAATGTAATATCGTTAAAAAGTGCTAAGAAATTATTTATGGAAACAAAAATGCAATTTTAACAATTTCCAATTATAGCCATTAATGTAACTGTATATTTTTGTGTTACCCTGTAAGTCTTAGTACAAATTATTACTATATTCTATACCAAGCATCTTATTGTGCATATGAAGGGAAAATGGCAATTTCATTATGAATTGCACAAAATAACAGCATTAATTTGTGACCTTTTGAAATAACTCCGGTAGAACGCTGTTGTAATTAAATTACACATTTAGATATATATAGATACAGAAATGATTTTTCATTTAAGCATATAGCTATTTGTGTATAAATATTTTTTGTGGTAGAATAATGGAAAGTAATTATTAATCTGTATATAAATATTTTGATAAAAAAAAAAAAAAAAAAAAAAAAAAAAAAGTTGTTTGCTTTAAAAAAAGAATAAGATAAATTTATAAGTGCTGCTTGTAAAATTGAAGGAGAAGGGAAAAAAATGAGATAGGGATCTCTTAGACTACCTGGCTGCCCAGTGACATTATAGAACAAAGATGGAAAGAGGAAAATTTATAGGACTCTTAAAACTTGAATGGAGCATCGCAAAAACATCTCCAGGCTAGGGAACTACAGCCCACCCGCACGCCGGACACAGATTCTCCCTTCAGCCCTCGACTTAAGAAGAGCATTTTTTTTATCGAAGTAAGAGGACGGCTTCGGGGTCAACTTTTCGGCGAGACGGTGATGGAATCTCGTGGTGGTGCAACCTCCCGGTAGCTCTCCAGCTATACTGCTGCCTCCCGCATCAACGGTCCTTGAATTTTAATCTCAAGATATGAAAAATAGGAGCAACCCGAAGAGCCCAAAACACCTATGATTCATATGATTCATCTTTGAACAGAATCTATCGAATGGAGCCTCCAAAAGTGCCCTAGAATTGTTAAAATAGAAGTCCTCTATGATTTGCTTGAGGAAAGAAGTGGAAATATCCTACTGCCGTTTACGATGGAATAACCTCTATAATGCTCATCTGGGTGAGTCAAATTTTAATAAAAAGAAAATATTTAATTGTATCTATCCCCATTTATTCTATTATTTAGTCATGTCTGAGTACTACCTAAAGTAATGTTGAATAAAATTAAACTTGAATTGAATAAAATATTAGTTTTGTATAAGAGACCAAAATATTTAATAAAATTCATTATTAATGAAATTCTTTGTATATCTATTAATTAAGGAATTATTTATTTTGGAAAATTTATTTTAATTTGAAGTTATCTCCTTAATGGATAGATAAGTTTTATGACCCATTAAAAATATTTAAAGAACTTGGGTGTAACTTTAATGTAATTAACGCAATGTATGATACAGTTTGGAGAATGTCTTAAATTAACAATTTTTCTCCAACACTGTAAATCAACCAAAAAGTGATTTGGTGCCTATCCAGTTGAGGTCATAAAATGATATAATAAAAAGAAAAAAAATAAATAAAATAAGATAAACTAATTTAGGAAAACTTTAAGGTGGACTCAGACAAAATAATAATATAAAAATATACTAAGCAGTTGCTTAAATAAAATTGGATAGATATAAATAAAGGAAATCATAGCATTATAATGTTATTGTATTTGTATATGAATAACTGATAAAAAATATATATAACGAGTAGATATGCAAATGTGTACATATAATATATATATAGATATAAATTACACTTTCATTAATAATGATAAGTAGAATATGAAATAAATGAAGTGTATTTGAAATAATTACAGTTGTAAATTTTGAAAAATTACTGGAAATATTTTATATGTACACATAAACAGCAAGATTGCTCAGAAAGGTTTCTTGAAAACAATTAATCTAATATTTTGTTTGTTTGATAATATTATTTTGGATGCCTGTATACATATAAAATTTGAATATTTTACTTTGAAGAAAGTAAATAGTTTCCTAAAATAAGGAATAATAATAATAATTGAACTAGAATAATCTAGCTAGTCAGTAAATATATGTATACAAGCATAATTTGTGTTAATGTTAATACATATAAGAATGATTTTTTAAGAGTTGATTTAAAGTAAAGATTAGAAAGTAGGGGATGTAAATGAAAAGTACTTATAAATTGAGAAATAAAGTTGCGAATAAGTGTGATACAAAAACTCAAAATCAGAAGAAAACGGTTGAAACAAAAACTGAGAAGGTAGTACCGGGTAAAATAAAAATGGAGAAAAAATTAACAGTGTCATTAGATACGCTATTAGTGGGTAATCCACACTTCAGTGGGGACAGTCAGGCTAATATAGATAAATTTCTAGAATCATTTGAGACATTAACAAATGCGACAGAATTAGACGATGGAATTAAATTATTAATTATAAAAAGATAAATCAGTGGAAAAGCGAAGGAGAAAATAAACTTGGATGAGGATTTAATAAATGAGAATGTGTATGAGCAATTCAAACTTAAATTAAAAGAAAAATTTAAGAGCAAAGTAAATTTCTCAAAAGCTCAGGCGGATTTCATGAATATCAGGCAATCACTAAAACAAACTATAGAAGAATATGCAACGGAAATAATAAAAAAATCAAATGAATTTTTAAAAGGGTCTGGATTCGAAAACAAAGATGGGGCAAAAGAATTTGTAAACAGTTTAAAATTAAACAAATTTATTGAAGGCATGAGGGCAGACATAGCATTTGAGTTAAGAAAGGCAGATATAAAAGATTTTGAAAGTGCATTAAAAATGGCTAAGACCATTGAAAATGCAATGCAATTTAACGTGGAGGAAATAAATACTATAGAGAAAAAAAATAGCAACGAAACCGATATGTGTACATTATTATTAGAATTAACATCGAAACAAACTGAACAAATCAAACAATTAGAAAGAAAAATCGAAGAATTAGAAATAAGAAATAACAGATTAGAAAGTCAAGAGAGACAAAAACATGACAGCACAAGATTTTGTGCAATTTGCAAAACTAGATCACATAATACTGAACAATCCTGGTACAATTCAAGAACTAATCCCAATATTGTAAACAATACAGTCCCTATAATACAAGAGAGTGAAAATGCAGGGGTTAGAAACGTAAGATCAGACGAAAATAGATCTAGTAATACAAATTATGGAAATTTCGATAGGGGTACTAGAAATTATTTCAGAAGAAGTTCACATAGAAATTTTAGACAAAGGGGTACAAACCGCCCTGCTATAACGTTTCCAAGGCAGTCGGGAAACTAAATGAGGGGTTTACCAAGAGTAAAAATAATAATAACATAGTCCCTCGTAAATCCCTTAACATATCCAGGGGACTAAAAATGCATCAAAATAGCGATAAAAAATATGAGAATCAAACAGACAAGGAATTAGACAGAAATTATTATGAAAAATATTATAAAGTAGAGAGGCAGAGAACCGAGAAAGATAACAATTCACGCAGGTATAATAAAAACAAAAAGAAATCAAATGTAATTCATACACCAGATCGATATCTGTGCACAAAAAGATGGAAAAACACACAAGAGATTAAATATTTGACAAATATTGATCAAAATGATATAGGTAACTTACCCATCTTAGATTTGAATATAAATGGGGTACCTACACGAAATTTAATCGATACAGGCGCAACTTTAAATGCAATGTGTCCCAAAATATTTCAAAAAATCAAAGAAACAGGGATAAGAATTCAGTATTTGTCAAATAATGTAAACATACACACATTAAACAATCAGAGAATTAATTTCAAAAAATGCATTAAAATTACATTCAAAATTAAAGGGAAATTCGTGACAGGTGTATTTTATATATTGAACTTTAATTTTGATAAGACGTATAATGTAATATTAGGTTATGACTTTCTAAAAAGAAACAAAATGATAGTAGATTGTAAGGCAGGACATGTACTATTTAAAAACATGAAATTGGAATTAAATAAAACTCCAAACAACCAAGAAATTCCAAATCATATAAATACCATGTCAATAGAAACAAATACACACACATCACAGATGGAGGACAAAATACAATTCCCACAGTCAGGAGTGCATGATCAGGAACAGGAAGAAAATGGAAAAATTTATGGGTATTTTAAATGCTCAAAAGATCAGACAAAGTCAAAAAACAATGAAAATGAACTAATAAATTGGGAGGCATCTTCTAGTAAACAAATGATAGAATTAAATGAGAAAAATGAAGAAAACATTATAAGGCAGGATACGTTAAATCAAAATTATCACTTTGCAAGACTAATAAGAAAAATGGATGTTGCACCGAAACAAACAGTTTGGGCGGAAATAAAAGTTCCTAGAATATACCAACATGAAACAATATTCCTTGAACCACAGAGAAATAATTCGGGTACAAACATAAATTGCTCTATACATAAAATAGATAATGAAAATAAACTAAAAGTTCAAATTTCAAATACAAAGGACCACAAAATTACTTTGAATAAAAATATGAAACTGGCGAAAGTTACAAAACAATTCATAATAACGGACAAAACAAAACCAAAGAGAGAAATTATTAACAATTTAAACATGGTAGATGTTAAACAAATGAGAAAAGCTGACTTAAAAAAGGAAGATTTTAATCTAAGTCATTTAGATTCAGTAACACAAAAAGAAATGCATGAAATATTAATGAAAAATTATGCGGCATTTTCCAAAAATTACAAGACACTAGGGCAAACATCATTAGTTACACCAATATTTAAATTAGCTCATAATTACCCCATTCAATTAAAACCGTATAAATTGGCTTATAATATGAAAGATGTTGCGAAAGAGGAGATAAATAAATTATTAGAGGCAAAAATTATTGAACGAAAAAACTCGCATTATGCAGCCCCCGTAATTTTCGTAAAGAAAAAATGTAACTCAAAAACAAATGATCCCAAACACATTAAAGTGAGAGCAGCAGTAGATTACAGGGTCCTTAATGAAATCATAGAAGTTTCACCACATCCCATCCCAGATGCGAAAGAAATAATTCAGAGACTTAGTGGCAAAAAATACTATACTGTGATGGACTTTCACTCGGCATTCTTCCAAATTAATTTAAAAGAAGAAGACCGAGAAAAATTAGCATTCATTACGGAATTTGGTTGCTATCAGCCAACCAGATTAAATTTTGGTAATAAAATATCAACTATGACATTTGCTTAACTTATGGATAAGATTTTAGGTCACATAGATAAAAATAAAATTGGGTACTTCATCGATGACATTATTTTAGGAACAGACTCAATAGAAGATATGAAAAAATTAATGCAGGAAGTTTTAGACATTTTAATAAAAAACAATCTAACTATTGACCCGCAAAAGATGCAAATATGTAAAAATGAGATAGAGTTCTTAGGGTATAAAATCAATGAACATGGTTATTCACCTTCGGAGGGAAATTTAAACAAAGTAAAAAAATTAATGAGACCAAACAATAAAAAAGGTATCTTACAACTGTTAGGGTTTTCGAACTATTTCAGAACATTGATAAAAAATTACAACGACATAATAGATCCATTATTACAACTTACAAGAAAAGACATAAAATTTAAATGGGGTGAAGAACAAGAGAAAGCATTTATAAATTTACAAACCGCGTTATTAAATGAACCAACTCTAATAGCTCCAGATATGAACAAAGAATTTTATTTGATCACGGATGCTTCAAAATACGCAATATCGGCGATTTTGGCACAAAAAGAGAATGGAATCTTGCATCCGATTGAATATTATGGTAGGAAATTAAAAAATTCAGAAAAAAATTATCCAGCCATGAAACAAGAGTTACTAGCAATATATGAATCAGTATTAAATTATAAAAACTTACTGTTAGGAAAAAAGATATTTTTGTTAACTGATGCGAAGGCGTTAACATATTTTATTAATTTGGAGAAACAGCCTGACATAATTTCGAGATGGCTTTTAGATCTCCAAGAATTTGACATAACAGTAGAACATATATCAGGATCACAGAATCCGAGTGATTTTTTAAGTAGGCACATAGCAAACATAACGCATGAAGATCAAGATAATGAAATGTATTTATTTAAAGCCGAAAAAGAGTTGTCAGAAGAAAACATTTTAAATGAACAAAAAAAATGCGACAAAATACAAAAAATAGTAGCATGTTTAAAATCAAAGAGAAATAATAAATACAAAAGAAAATACTCTTTATTAGAAAATGATCTATTAGTATTGAAACATTCAAATAATGCTACGGAAAATACGCAAAATATTATCATAGCTCCACATAGTTTAAGAGAGAAAATCATAAATACCGCGCATTCCCCACACTTCGGTAATGCAACTACCATCATAAATGCGCTGCTAGAATATTTCGGAAAATATGGCCTATGCCAGTATATAAATTTAGACAATGCGCCTTATTTTAGAGGCAAAGAATTTACAGACTTCGCTAAGAATCTAAATATAACATTGCGTTATTCGAGCATTTACAAACCCAGTAGTAATGGTACGATTGAGAAAGCACATTTAATTTTAAAAAATTCCATCTCAGCCATGTGTCAGGAAACTTTTGATTGGGACACGAGAATAAATTTTTTTAAGTTAAACTATAATATGTCGAAACATCGAGCAACGGGATACGAACCCGCGGTGTTATTTTTTGGGAGAAAATTAAAAACTCCATTTCTAGATTGCAATGACAGAAATAAGGAAACCCCTTCGCAGTATATATCAAAAATAAAAGAGCATATGCATCAGGCGAGAGCAAATGCATTGCTAAATATGAAAAAAATTTCAGAAGAGTACAATAGAAATAAAAGTATAAATCATAAGGAATTGGAGATAGGTGATGAAGTCTATCTTAAATCACTAAGAAAGAATAGAAAATTAGGTAAAAGGTTTGACGGACCATTTTTTATAGAAAGAAAGTTCAGAAACTCGAATTACTTGATACGAGAAAAAGAGGGAAATAGAAGTTTAAAAATTCATATTTCAAAAATATTTAAAGTACCACCAGAAAAAGAAAATTAAAATAACCAGCTAAAGGATATAGGAAGGATCTACGTCAAATAATAGAACAGGTAAAAAAAAAAAAAAAAACACTAATAATAATAGATAGTAAAATAGTGTGGTTAGTTGAGACATACATAATTTTATTGTTGTAGAGGGGTGCTTCAGATTTTAACTGGTAACTGTTTGAAGCTGGTCTTCAAACAGAGAAATTAATATTTGGCGGGGCCCCTTTATTTAGCTATAGATGTTCTTTTCTCCCTGCCGGTGAAGAATTTTGAATGTGGCCTTGATAACAATAATAAAAAAGTTTAATAGTAATAAGAATTGTAATAAAGCTAACATTAGAATGTATACAAAAATGTATCAAGTTGCGAGTGTGCAGATAATAATAATAATAATAGTGATAAAGTTATTATTGCATTTTGGCTGGAAAAACATAGAAATTGGAGTAGAATAAATCAATAACAGCTGTAATAATAGAGAAATGAACGTGAATTACATTGAGATAAATAGAATGTAAGATAGAGATTGGATGAAGGCTCTAAAACGGGGATAGGAATTTTCTTCTTAAACACTAGAGGTTAAAAATAACAAAAAAATCCCAAGCACGACAAAAAAAAAAAAAAAAAAAAAAAAAAAAAAAAAAAAGCACAGGTTTTAGACTGTAACATTAAGTAGATAAGGAGTTTTTAGATAAACTGTGTATAAAATAAAATAAAACGAACGAAGAAATAAATAAATAAAAGTTGTGTACAGAATGTTGAAATATGCAAATAATCCAGAAAAATAACATAATAGTATATATATAAACTGTGTGTGAAATGCTATGATTTTGTTTATTTATATTTATGTATAGATATATATATTAAAAAAAAAAAAAAAAAAAAAAAAAAAAAAAAAACTTTTAAGAAAAACATTCTTAAAATAAAGAAAAATATTTTCTTTTTTTTGGGAGTAGACTCACCCAAAAACAATTAATAATAAGATGTGCTCAACAGCAACAAACAGATATAAATATATATAAAAATTACAAAAATATGTGTAGACTTTTTAGAAACAGAATGATCAAAAATGAAATATTATGTTTATCTATTATATTTTATGTCTCTGTAGGAATTTAAAGTGCTATGGACTGAAAGAATGGACAATACTTCTTCTGTTTTCTTCATATCTCAGTATCATATGAGTATTAGTATTTTGTTTGTGTGTATTTTTGTATTTTATTTTATAGGTCAAAATGATGTAACAAAGGCTTATATATATATATATATATATATATTTTGTAGAAAGGGGGGATATAAATGTTGTAATTAAATTACACATTTAGATATATATAGATAGAGAAATGATTTTTCATTTAAGCATATAGCTATTTGTGTATAAATTTTTTTTGTGGTAGAGTAATGGAAAGTAATTATTAATCTGTATATAAATATTTTGATAAAAAAAAAAAAAAATTTGTTTGCTTTAAAAAAAGAGTAAGATAAATTTATAAGTGCTGCTTGTAAAATTGAAGGAGAAGGGAAAAAAATGAGATAGGGATCTCTTAGACTAGCTGGCTGCCCAGTGACATTATAGAACAAAGATGGAAAGAGGAAAATTTATAGGACTCTTAAAACTTGAATGGAGCATCGCAAAAACATCTCCAGGCTAGGGAACTACAGCCCACCCGCACGCCGGACACAGATTCTCCCTTCAGCCCTCGACTTAAGAAGAGCATTTTTTTTATCGAAGTGAGAGGACGGCATCGGGGTCAACTTTTCGGCGAGACGGTGATGGAATCTCGTGGTGGTGCAATCTCCCGGTAGCTCTCCAGCTATACTGCTGCCTCCCGCATCAACGGTCCTTGAATTTTAATCTCAAGATATGAAAAATAGGAGCAACCCGAAGAGCCCAAAACACCTATGATTCATATGATTCATCTTTGAACAGAATCTATCGAATGGAGCCTCCAAAAGTGCCCTAGAATTGTTAAAATAGAAGTCCTCTATGATTTGCTTGAGGAAAGAAGTAGAAATATCCTACTGCGGTTTACGATGGAATAACCTCTATAATGCTCATCTGGGTGAGTCAAATTTTAATAAAAAGAAAATATTTAATTGTATCTATCCCCATTTATTCTATTATTTAGTCATATCTGAGTACTACCTAAAGTAATGTTGAATAAAATTAAACTTGAATTGAATAAAATATTAGTTTTGTATAAGAGACCAAAATATTTAATAAAATGCATTATTAATGAAATTCTTTGTATATCTATTAATTAAGGAATTATTTATTTTGGAAAATTTATTTTAATTTGAAGTTATCTCCTTAATAGATAGATAAGTTTTATGACCCATTAAAAATATTTAAAGAACTTGGGTGTAACTTTAATGTAATTAACGCAATGTATGATACAGTTTGGAGAATGTCTTAAATTAACAATTTCTCTCCAACAAACGCAATGCTTTGGAATTCCTTCCAGTGTCCCTGTAGATAAGACAAACCAGTGGTGTTATTTGTACTATTTTAGATAGAGAACATCTCATATTGAATTTGAATAACATGTATCAGTTTCAAGAAATTCTGCAAATACTTATGGTAGTTAGAACGTGGACAAATGGAAAGAAAACAGACAGGATGGTTAATTCAGTTCATAATTACTCTTTAACATCGTTAGAAAATGTTAAAAACGATCAATGCAAACGAAAATGTAATTCCAGCAAATTCCACTTATAACCATTAAAGTAACCGTATATTTTTGTGTGGTCCTATAAATCTGAATGCTAATCATACAATATTTTATAGAAAGCTTTTTCTTGTGCATATGTATTGTTAATATCAATTTCATCATGATTTGAGCAGAATAAAAGTATTAAAATATGATTCATAGAAATATCTCTCTTAGAACGAAACGTTTTTGAATTCTTTTGGATGTCCCTGTAGACCAAACCGGTGACGGTATTTACAATATTTTTAATAGGAAAAATTCCATAGTAATCTTGAATAACATATCAGTTTCAAGTTCGACTATTTACCGGAGTTAGAGAGTGGACACTGGACAGACCGTCAGCTAAACCGAAGTCATATACACTTTTAAACTTTGTTGGAAAGATTTAAAAATATTGGTATCCAAAATTTTAAACGGTATACAGTTGCCGACTAAAATAAAACTATTAATATTTCTTGTCAAAAAATAAATATCTTAAATAGCATAATTTTATCTCAAAAAATAATTAATTTAAATAACATAACATTAACATAAATTAAAGAAAATATCAATAAAAAGACATTTTTAAAAATACTTTACTATAAAATATTAGAAAACTACTTTACATATAATATTACTAACATAATTTAATGTTTAGACAAACTCCTGATTTCATCGCTGAGTTTTGTATGTTCATAGTAATCAATAAATTTTGTGCAAATATAACTGACATGTCGTTCACAGATATAACAAAACTAAAAAAAAGGCTCTTATATATAAAAATACTTTTTATATTTTGGTTTAGCCTAATATTTATCAAAAAAGTATAATATGAAAAATGATTTTTAAAAAAGACTAAAAAGACATTTATATATAAAAAAATAAATAAATTAAAAAGTATAAATTAAAATTTTAAAGATAAAGATAAATAAAATATATAAGTCATTAAATATTTAAAACATCTGAAAGTGACAACTTAAGAGTTTAATATAATTTACAAAACTTAAATAAAACTTGAATTTCTTTTCATGGAAAAACTTTTAAATTGACGTCTCTCCAAAAACAGTAAAAAACTGACTTTTATTCCAAAATGTGCGATTACTGAAATTCTATTTATATGCAAATTCTATAGCAACAACAGCATAAAACAAATTTTGAGATAAACGTTCGAGAAACAACAGTAATATTTAAAATATGTTCTAAAAACAGTATTATTTTTTCTTGTTTAATATTTTCATAAAACTTTGTCGTTTAGAAAACTTTATTTCATGTTAAATTCTAATAAAAGAGAAACACTTTTTTTTTTTTTTTTTTTTTTAGAAAAAAGGAAAGTACGAAAGCTTTTTAAGCTTACTTTTGCTAACATAAACACTTTTAAAGTTTTAGTAATAATAAAACATTATTCATTGAGATATATATTTTTTATTTAAATGCATAACTTACTAAATAGAAGTCATTTAGAATTTATCGACAGACTATTTTAAAATTTTTAAAACGGAAAGTGCCTTGATATAAAATAAAAGTATTTGATGGTCAAATAAAGGATTTTTAAAGGATTTTTCTAAATCATGTATATTCATATACATGATTATACCGGGTGTTTCAAAAGATTTCCGACAAAATTTAAGGGTATGTCAGGCATACCAAAATTAATCATTTTTACATAGAAACGTCATTTATTCTCACTAGAGGGCGTTGTTTGTCCGAATGTGATTTGGGCAGCATGAGCTCGCGTCACATGAGCTCCGGCACGGTGGACCTTAGACCTTATATAGAGGATCATAGACCTTATATAGAGGTTGGTCTATGGGTGGAATGGCAGGGGCGGACCCATCGTCTGGCTAGCATGATCCCCCGATTTGTCCCCTGTGGAAGAGTTCCACACATACATTTAGATTATATCTTTTAAAATCTGAATAATTAAACTGTTCCTTTTTTCCATGAGGAAAACTGCTTTTAAAAAATTAATTTTGTTTCACATTATATTCTTATATAATTATATTCTTTCAAATATTTTCATGAATTCGGCATGTCATTGCCATAGTTACCAACATTTTAATTTATTCCGAACCATATTTAGCCCCGTCTTTAATACTCACCACTTTATTTATAGAATATTTTCCGCCAATATCAAACTATAATAAAATGAGAAAACATTAGTCTTAAGAAAAAGTGGTATAAAAGGCAGAGCTAAAAATGCTCCGCAATAAATAAGAATGCTGGCATCGCTGCATCGTTAAAAAAAATTAATAATAAAGACAAATGTCTTTAAACATTTGAAAAATTTTAACTGATTGAAATATATTGAAACATTATGATCTAAATTTGAGCGAAATTAAATTTGAGTGATATTTCATTTCACTTTCCGAAATTGGAAGAATACTGAGTTGTGGCCACCACTGGATCTCTTTTATGAAGTCAAATAATCCAGGAGTAGATAGTGGTATCCACTACTTGCTACGATGACATTTTGTGGAACCACTTGTGGACATCTATAAAAATATTATACGTTAAAGTAAAATAAGAAAAAATCGCCCAATAATTGAATTATGCAAAGATATATGGTATAGAAAGTATTGTTTAACGGTCAGAATATTGAAATTCTAATTTATTATATTTTTATTATAGAGAAAGTGCTTTACTATAATATTTTATCATGTCCAAGAAAACTGCTCAGAAATGAAAATCATTTTCTCATACTCATAATACAGTAAAAATAGTATTTTTTTTAGTTATATTTTTAGCGCTTGGAATTTTTGTTATTTTATTTTATTTTATTTATTTATCTTTAATGTATATAATTGTGCATTATGACGTTCCTTGACTACTAAAATTAAATTTTAAAGGGTTTACAATTTTTTATGTCTGATATCAGCGTAATTATAAAGCAAATAATTGCAGACAATTGAAATGTTGTACTCATATTTTTAAGTTTATACGAGGTTGGTACTTTAAAAGTATTATCAATATTCATAAGTTTCCAGGGTGAGGGTGGAAATAGTCTGAATAATTTAGTATAAACTTTGAAATTTAATACAGTCTTGAATTCTGTATAAATGTAGGTGCTGTATTTAAACGAGGAATTGGTGGAGCAGTAGAATTATTTGTGAAATAATTTTGTTCCTAAACCTATTTTTTTTTTTTTTTTTACTGTAGGTTTATGCACAGTATTTTTACCTTACCCTTTATTTTGCAATCTGTCTTTATATTTTTTAAATGCGGGGTAGAAGAAAGTCCTGTGAGAGCCACAGCAGATTATTCAGTCATATAAACGCAAATATTATAAGAAATCGATAAAAATACGCAGAGTCAAAGCAAATACATAAATAATAAAATATAAATAAGAGTATTTCATTTTATAAATTATCTAACTAAGCTCAAGATAATATTTATAAATACTATGTTGATAAGCTATATGATGTTAAATAGTGTGGTTGATTGTGCATATATGCTAAATATTATCAAAATAATATTATTTTGCTTTAAAATTATTCAGTTTTTAGTTTCATTATCTAAACTATTTCGTTTAAGAAATACAAATATACTATCTAATATTCGAGATACATTTTAAAATTAAGGATAATTACATTTACAAAACTATTAATTAAAAATCAAATACTTAGAAAAGTAATACAATTTTAACGAGATCGTATTTTATTATTATTATTATTATTATTATTATTATTATTATTATTATTATTTGGTTACTTTTTTGGTAATTCTTTCAGTGATTAAATATTTTATAAAATTTTAAAAGAACAATACATCAGTAAAGTATTGCTTATAAACGATGTTGTTAGTTGTCTTAATCCCATTTTAGCATTTGCTTACACAGTTAAGATATTCAAAAGGAATTTTACTTATTACATCTGACTATATTCAATCATTTAGCCATTATCATTATTCAGTCATCTAGCCATTAGTATGATTATTATTGTTATTATTATTTGCATTACAATTTAAATTTCAGACTTTTTAATATATTGTCTCAAATATATATAATAAATTCGCCTTAAATATTTATATGTATATGTTACTTAATATAACAATGGATGTCACTCTTTTTTATAACAGTTTCTCGGTGTAAAATTTATTGGGATACAGTGTACGGTGAATTTGTATAACTTAAGTGTGATATAGATTATCACATATTATAAAATTTATATTTTTCTCTTTAAAGGGATAGGTAAATTATCTAAATAAATTAAAATATAAATTAGATTCCTTAATCTTAAACAACTACTTAAAGATAACGATTTTATCCTATAAATAATAAATTTTACAATATGCATTTTCTAATTTTTATATCTTCCCTTTCATGTCTTTTTCAATGTAACTGAAACAAAAATCTTTGATCTGTTCCCAGTATTCACTTAACATGCTTAACGTACTGAAAATTCTTTTCGCTCTGTAAATGATAATGTTTTGACTTATTTCTATCCTTTTGCTTTGTGAAACCAGAAAATAATTAATTCGGTGTCTTTTAATCTTACATCGAAGAAGCCTCTCGTCGCCTAATTTACATCAATGATCAAATAAAATATGTGTTAGTTTTTTACTTTCCCAGGGTCTAAATCTTGGCGAAATCATGCCAACATTCCCTAACAACGGTCAATAATTACTCGTGGCTTTTTAAAAATATACATGTGAATATTCCTAACGATACCGCAACCATTCTCTATCTTAGAACTTTGAACTTGGCGTATAATTCAACGCCAAAGGCATTGTCATTTGTTTTGCTTCGGTTTAGGAGCTAACACTTTCTTACTGTTTACTGAACACGGAAGATGTAAAAGCTTCAAGAGCGATTCGGGCTTAGGGCCCGGCCTGTTCCTCCGCACTGTTTCCCCACTCCAGAATGTTTTCATAAAAAAAAAAACTTGTGTTCTTTTAATTGACTATGGTCACGTACATTTGGAATATTTGCAATAAACTGGCATGAGAACAAAATATGTCTCTGAGTTAATTCCGAACCTGGACCTTTTATCGAAATTCAGTTTTAATAATGTTTTTTTACTTTTCAGCCAAAGCCATCAACAAAATATATTTTCTTTTACGACGGCCGCTCATCATCTTCACAACATACTGGTGCCGATACCTTAAAGAGGCAATTTTAATTTAATTTAATGGAGTGGGGGAACCAACTTGCTTTGGAATTTATTACTTTATATCATTCAAAAGTTTTCTATGTGGATTTTCACCAGTAAGATGACTCTATTGATATTACGCTAGACAAAAATTCTACCTTTATACATTGACAGCAAACAATCTTGCATCGAGGTCGAAATAAATAATTTGTGGATTTAAGGAAGAGGAGAAATGATTTTAGCAATACTATTTTGCATAAACAGTTTACCGAACGTTATCAAGAACATTTATCATATTTGTTAAATATGTGAACACTATACTGGAAGTGTTTTGTCTCGATCAACATTTATCTTGCTGCGAATTGTGTTTAATTGAATATCTCTTTTGTTAAATATGAAATCGTGCACGAATGAATAGCATATGCCTAAACATTAAAGCATATTTCGAATATATTCTGCTTACAGATCTTCTAAAATTCCTCTTGGATATAATTACATATAAAAGGAAAGGAAAAGAAACTTTTTTTTTTACAAAGCTCAAATAAATCTAATGATAAAAGCAGTTATCGAAGTCAACAGTGAACGAATATTAAAAACCAGCTGATTCACAAATCTGTAAAGAAAAGAAGTCAGCACTCTAGTGTGGTTCTATTATAATCGGCGGCGGATGAAATTATGAGTAATATTCATACTTAACTGCATTTACTCAAATCTACGATGGAAACCGCAAGAAATCTCTTGCATGATTCCAGTAAATTTCAAGTTACATCTTTTTAAAAGCTGTATGAACCGCTGTGATTTTAAAGAAGACATGCTTATTCTTGAATTTTAAGCGGTGTTCTTTTTTCGACTAAAAATAAAGAAATAAATCTTTTCTTATACTAAAAAAACATTCTATTTTCATATTATTTACAAGGAAGACTCATTTTTGCTATTCTTCTGTTAACCGCAATCTGTTAACTTACATCGAAGAAGCCTCTCGTCGCCTAATTTACATCAATGATCAAATAAAATATGTGTTAGTTTTTTACTTTCCCAGGGTCTAAATCTTGGCGAAATCATGCCAACATTCCCTAACAACGGTCAATAATTACTCGTGGCTTTTTAAAAATATACATGTGAATATTCCTAACGTTACCGCAACCATTCTCTATCTTAGAACTTTGAACTTGGCGTATAATTCAATGCCAAAGGCATTGTCATTTGTTTTGCTTCGGTTTAGGAGCTAACACTTTCTTACTGTTTACTGACCATGAAAGATGTAAAAGCCTCAAGAGCGATTCGGGCTTAGGGCCCGGCATGATTCTCGCGATTGTTTCCCCACTCCATGCTATGCTTTGTACTGATATTCCATCTATGGTCACGCTCCACATTAGATGTTTTGGAATATTAAATAAATTTGGTTTAACCGATATTCTGCCTCGTGGATGCGTTCTTGGGTAACCAGTTTCTTCTTTAATTAATTCTAACTTGACTGTTTTTTTTTCAGCGTATCCTTAGCGGCCAACGCATAGAAGATTAACTTTTCAACAGTTAATAAATTTCATTAGGTACTGTGCTTCAACTATACAACACTTAAGAATATTTATAATTCACAACAATTCAAAAAATAACCTTAATGTTAAATATTTGATACTCTACTTTAAAAGATATAAAATATTAATTGCAAAAACTAAATTATGGATACTAATTTAATAAATAATGTAAAATTCTTTCTTATATAGAGAGTAAGTGCACCAGTGGTAGACACGAACAATCTCTGATGTTTATAATGTTCTAGTCATCAGAAAATACTTTTAGAAATCTCAAGTTAGTACATATGGCATGAAAGACATTCATAAGCACATATATGTTAAAATATATACATTTAATAACAACTTTTTTTTATGAACCTTTTATTGGACACCCACTTAATGTTCCAGTAATTGACACTGCCAGTTTTTCCTTTTATCAGCAATTGGCCCCCTATGTTCCAGTGTTTGACACTGCTAGTTATTGATTTTACCAGTTATTTGCACCCAATGCTCCAGTGTTTGCCATAAAATGTTAAAATTCTTATCTGTAAAATATATGATTTTATTATTTTTCTTATTTATTAATTATTAATTATTTCGGGATAGATGTCAATTACTGGAGCATGCCAATCACTGGAGCACCTACCCTATATATATATATATATATATATTGTGAAAAATTTGTAAATAATAATTACAGAACTAAAATTTTTCATGATTGACATTCATTCTAAAAGTAGGTTTTTTTTACAATTATATTTTTTCTAAAATTATTAAATGAATAACAAATATAATGTCAGAAAAATTAAAACTGAGAGTGTTATTTGACAATATTTCACACGAAAAGAAAAACAAAGCATTATTTGCATACAAACTTTTATTTTTAAATATAGATATAAAATCTAGAACGAATGCAGTTTTGATTTAAATAATCTAACAGAATCTTTAGACAGCGAAATTTTGTTTAAAAAAAACGGGACAGCCACCAATGTAAGGAAAAAATCACATCTTTTTTTTTACTGAAAAGAAGATTGCAAAGACACAATGCATTTTAGGAAGAATAAAAAATTACAGTATTCGTAGAGATAACTCTTATGTTGTGACAGTATTTTGGAATTTCTTCTTTCAAAAAAGAAACACACAAAGGGAAAATGTTCGGTGAAACTGAACACTAAATTTTTCAAACTTAGTAATAGAACCTTTTATTTTCTACCCTTTTGTGTTTTCTGATTCAAGGTGAAAAAAAAAAAAAGTATGTGCGGAAAGACTTTTTTTAATACTATCAAAAGAATCTATAGACTATGTTTTCGTTTTGAAATTCAGAAAAAGTTTTCAAGTAGAAAAGAAAAATCCCGAGACGAATTTATACGTAATACTCATCAATGATTTTAATGATTAGTTAAGGAACATGATACTTCGATACGTCTAGTCTACCAATTTCGAAAGCAAAACCTCTCGTCATTGTAGGTACTTTAAAGATTGTGAAAATCATTTGTGTCCTGCATATTTATATTCATTTTATCAAAAATTTTATATAATTTCTTAAGAAAAACAAGTAATATAAAAAGAAAATTTTTTAAGTCAATTCCTACTTACAAGCAATGTCGAAAAAGTTTATATATGTATAATTTTGAAATAGAAAATAAAAAGCGCGCGTGAAAAATGAAATAAAAATAATTATAAGATTTTAAAAAAAAAAGAAAAAAAAAAAACTTTTTATATACCATGTTTTAAATTTTCTGATGCTCTTATCAAATAAAGTTCTTATCAATGTGGAAATTTTTTTTTAAGTGATGATGACGTCAATTTTTGTGAGATGCGTGATTTAATTTTTTTATAAGTTTTTAATGTTTACGTTTAATTAAATGCATTTATTTATATGTCGAAAGGAAATGAACCCGTATTTATTATTATTATTTTTTTAAGCAACAATTAAATTATAGCTAATATTTTAATGGCTATTTTAACACTATTAGGATGTTATTATTTTCTTATTTTAATTAATTATAAGAAAACTAATAAAAAATTCGAAAATCGGACTTGTATTGTCACCGTGTTCTGAGCAATTCTGAAAGTTTCAAATTATACTAGGCGAGTCGTATTAATCCTGGACGATAGGACCCATGCCCCAGCCCGCCCGGTTTCCGCTGTTCAATGTATTTTCCTAGTCAACTTTGTCCCCTTATTACTTCCGGTGTATTTTTTTTTTTTTTTTTTTTTTTTTTTTTTTTTTTAACACACTTGACATTGTGAGTTTTTTTGCTTTTCTTCTCATGCTATTCCTATGGGGGTTTTAGCCTTTCCCCCCTCTTTTTCTACATTCTAAAGTAGCGGTGAAGTAAGCGGTAGTAAGCTAGTCGGGAAGTTAGTTAAAAATCGATTGCAAGATTTGTACTAGATATATATAGGTAGAGTGTGAACTAATAGTAGGAATTGAAAAAGTTTAGGTTTCTTCATGTTTACAATTGAAATGGATGTATACAAAGGTGTAAAAATTATTCGACTCAATGCAGAAATTCAACACTTTCTTACTTTCTGCTTTTATTTTTCCAATTTTTTTTTTTTTTTTTTTTTTTTTTTTTTTACATGTTAGGAGTAAATAAAATCTCATATCTTACACATTTCAGTGAAAATTTTGCTTCGAAAGTGAAGAAAAAAACAGAAACAAATGAAACAAAATTAATAATGCTCGGGATCCGCCCTGCAGAAAACAATACTTGATATTCACTGTATCTATGGCATATAATTAGGCTTCTTTTGATTATCAGTCTTTATTTGTATGCAAATAACATGTATACGCATAATGATACAAAGGTTCATTAACCCAATCGACAATTCTCCATACATTTTCTGCTTATAACATACAGGATTTTCAAACTAATGCTAAGCCATTTTTAGAAAACTTGACATATTACAGTCGACACATTAAGCTGGAATCAGAATTTTGAAAAATTAAAAATCAAAATTAATATGAGTATTTTTATTAAATATTTTTTAACTGTGCATGCGCAATCGTTAACAAAACTTATTTGGCATAATATATTAGCGAAATGTATTGATTTACTTCTTTAAAAAACCAAGCAACAATCATAAAAATTCAAATAGACACCATCGATAGAATGAGTTTATTTTTAATTGTTGACAAAAAAAAAAAAAAAAAAAAAAAAAAAAAAAAATTACTGCTACATTTTAATCTACATTTCTATGAATTGATTCAAAATAAAACTCTTGGAAAACTTCTCATATAGTTGATTCTTTTATTTCAAGACATTTTCCACCTCTAATTTTAGTTTAAAACTTTTGTCCAAAAACAAGCATTTAAAATTCTCATAAAATAATTTTCCTAATGCCATAAAATAATTTATCCTAAAATAAATTTAAAATTATTTAATTGTTTATGAAAAGTGGTACAAAATTTTCTGAAAAAAAATGGGGTACTTCGAACTCAAACGGAAAAATTTGCCTCGGTGCTTCGAATCTCGAATTTCTAACATTTCATTCAAAAGTGCAAAGTCATTATGACCTTTAAACTGTAAACTTTGACCTGTAACATTATGACCTTTATTATTATCAATCGCACAAAATATATTTTACGTAACACTTTGAACTTATGCACAATGCGTTATCATTGAATATTTAGGCAACCTGTCAATGTTCATTCAATACGCTATTTAAAATGAGGTTGCAGATAACTACAACTATGGAATCTGGTTAGTAAAATTACGTTTCCTTGAAGAATTTGGGTGTCTCAATTGCAAACATTACTAATTTAATACATTGGATATATGTGATATATGTGCATTGCTTGAGTAATGAGCATTTAGACAATCTATCAACGTTCAACACCCTAGTTTAAACTAAGTAGCCAGGTAATTACAAATAACAAAAATGTTTATTAAAACTAAGTTTTTTTTTTTTCAAGAGGTGTATATCTATATTTCAAAAACTGCTATTTTTAATGCATTGAGTATCTGTGCATTGCTTGAGTATTGAACATTTGGGAAATTTATCAATTTCCAATGCCCTAGTTTAAATGAAGTAGCCAGGTAATTATAGCTACAGAAATTGCCTATTAAATTTAAATTTTCCAGAGCAGGTGGATATATTATTTTGAGTCATTACTTTTTTTAATGTATTAAATATGTGTGCCTTGCTTTAGCATTGTACATTCAAGCAATCTATCAATGTTCAACACCTTAGTTTAAATTAAGTAGCCAAGTTAACTGCAACTACGAAAACTGTCTATTAAAATTCTGTTTTTTTAAATGGATATCAACATTTCAAGCATCTATTTTTAATGCATTCTAGAACCATAATTCTATTTTAGTTGATAGCACGAAGTTCTACCAATTTTCTGACTTAGTAATATTTTAAAAACTAATTTGGCTTATTAATTATCGGTAATTTACATTAGAAAATAAATGCTCATGAATAAAAATGGTACTCTCGAGGAATAATCCGTGTTCATTACCTCTTGCAAAGAGAAGGGTTTTTTTTCCTAATATTTTAAGGTTGTGAGTTAGCATAAATTTTTAATAATAATATTAATAGAGCATTATCTGGGTTCGGCGCAGTCATTACTTTCAAAACCACTTTTTTTAAATAAAAATATTTAGCAATCGTTCACCATATTGCTTTAAAATATATTTAAAAAAATTATTGATTAAGAGAGCTTCCTCGTTTGAAAAATTAAATCAGTAGCTATTGAAAATTATATTCAATATTTAATGCATATTTATATATTTATTTTTTAAATTATTCCTTAATTTCGTTTCTATAAAATCAAATTACATAGGAAGGACATTTAGAATTTTAAAAAAAAAAAAAAAAAAAAGATAAAAATGTAAAAATGTAAAAATATCATTGGAAAAAAATTATTTTGCTTAAATCTGTTTAGAAAAATGAATTTTCTATATGATGCATCCGCTTTAAAAATTCTTTTAAAGATTTTTCTTTTTTCACCGAAAGCAATCATTTGTTAAAGATTCATATTTTTACATATTTTTATTTATTAAAAATACTAAAAAGATAATAGATGATTCATTGAAAAGGAAAAATAAAATACTTTGAAAGAAATTTTCAAGTTTGATAAATTAAACGAAATAAAATGGGGAACTGATAAAATAAATATAATAATATTTAAATACAAAAAAAAAAAAAAAAAAAAAAAAAAAAAAAAAAAAGGATATTTTTCTACTGTGCTTATTCATTTCTAATGAAATTTGGAAGATATGAGAGATTTTTTTTTTCATAAATAAATTTATTTGACTTATTTTAGAGTTTATAAAAACAAACAACAACATCAATAACTATGAACCTGAACAAACTATTATTTCTTCTAATTTAACATTTTCAAAGAAGGCAATATTCTCTATAATTTTTACACCGCAAAGTGAGGAATGGAGTACGTAAATGGAGCAACGTAAATGGAGCAGTGCGATGTATTTGTAACCTTGTGTCCTGTATGGGATAATAAGTAAAAGTTTTGCAATAAAGGAAATTTGATATAAGACAGTTTATAATAAAACACGAGTAAAAATTTAGGAAAACTGCAAAGCCTGCGCATTATCCTCAGTATGAATCATAATAAAAGCAGTTAAAAAGTAAAAAGAAATCGTTAGGTATGTAAATTTACGTCGGTGTTCGCTTGATTATCTTTTGATGAAGAAGTTCCCATTTTGCTTGCGGGACACGGTAGCCCGATCGAAAGACCACCGAGCTCATAATTAGAAGATTGTGGGTTGGATACTCGAGCCGGCCAAAGATTATAGTGTACACTAATGGCTGCTGGTGCACGTAAAATCCGTCATGGCCGCAATGGCCTATATGTTCCTATAGAGATTAAGGTGCCTTAAAGCAGGCTTTATAGTGACTGTTCCTATCCGCTGTACGCAAAAACAGAGCTAGAATGTAAGGAGTGATAACTTCATATTTAATTCAATTCTATTGAGCTTCTTATTCAGTAGACAGTTATCACTCCTTATATTCCAGCTCAGTGCTTGCGGACAGCGGAACGGAACGGCCACTAAAAAGGCACCTTTATAGTGACTATTCCGTTCCGCTGTCCGCAAGCACTGAGCTGGAATATAAGGAGTGATAACTGTCTACTGAATAAGAAACTGAATAGAATTGAATTAAATATGAAGTTATCACTCCTTACATTCTAGCTCTGTTCTTGCGTACAGCGGAACGGAGCGGCCACTATAAAGCCTGCTTTATACCTCTGGGGGTCACCTTAGCAGGGAAGCTATCCCCTCCGTGGAGGATCAAAATTGTGATGGCATGTCTCCGGATCATTCTTAGATGTGCATTCCAGACCTTCGTGAATTACCCGTAGTGCAGTACGAGTGCGACGTTAAAACCCAGCCAGCCCATTTTGCTTGCTTAGATATACCAGAGAAACGCTGAACAAACGTCCTGGATTTCTGGAGATAGCCCCCATTTTTATGGACACTTGTCATGAGGGGAAAAAATGTTCCCTGAGGACCACATTTTCCATATTTTAAATATTGCTGTACAATTTGTTTTATATCCTATTTACCCATTTGTCACTACTTTTAATATTGCTATATAAGAAATTCATGTGAGTGTGTGTGTTTATATTTAGATCTGGTCTCCTGTTAATCTGTTATTGAAAATGTTTCTGGATTTTAATATTGTAAGACCTGAAATGTGACGTGGAAAAGGCATCTTTTAATTTTATTTAAACGTATTTGTCTAACCATGTATTATTCTTTACATTTAAAAATATTTAACATGCATATAATATTAAATTTAATCATCGCTAATTTTTCCCTCTAAAATTTCGTTTATTTTCTAGTTCAAACTGAGGCTTCAATTGCCGTTGATTATTTAAGGCATCTTTTTAAAACATAATGAAACAGGTACTTTTTAGTGGATTTCTGCATAAATCTTATGATTACATAGTGTTGATTATAATTTAATATAGTGAATTTCAAATACAAAATCCTTTTATACAGATACTTATTTAAATTTAGTCAGTGAATAAATCTCTGGGTATTTAGTAAGCTGTAAGCCTCTTTAATAAACCGTGATTTAAAAAAAAAAAAACTCTAAGGGTACTTTATTGGGTGAAGAAATATATTCTTGTGTAGAGCATATCTGCTTTAAGTGTATACTTAGTGTATTTTTATCTAGAATTGGAATTTATCTTTTAAATGCAAGATATCCCTACTTTTGAAGTAAAAAATGGGGACATTTCGGCATTTATCCCCATTTCTGCATTTAAAAATTTGGTCACCGTATCAGAGAACCGAATTTAAATTGCATTAAAAGTACATAGTGTTGAAAACAAGTTTTAACCGTGTGGTCTCGACGACATACATTAATAGATGAATGAGCTTCCAAAGAGAAATGAGTATTTTCCAAGCTTCAGTAAAGCAAGGATTCCCTTGTGATTTGGCTCCTTTTTTCTTCGGGAGATTATCTGAATATACAATATATTGTATAAGGACCACAAAATAGACAGATGTAATTAAAACTTTGATGCCCACATATTTTTCCTATTTTCTTTTGTAAACCTCGCCCTATATTTTTTTAAACTTTACATTATTTAACAAAAAAGATTTTTCGTATTCTAGTTAAATCACTTAAATTTTATCTTCAGTAATCGATGCGGTAATTGTCATTAAAGAATATATTCACCAATAGCAGTGAATAAATTACACATTAATGCACAAAATCAGTTTTAAAAATAATATATTGTTTTTAGAGGAACTCCTAAAGGAAGGGCTAGTCTTTTTAACACGTTCGCTGCCGATCCCACGCTAGCGCGGGATGTGACGTATTGCTTTACAGGTGAAAGTTTACTTTAGGCTGCCGCTTGGCGAATTTTCGAAAATCGCCAAGACGGCGGTATTTCGCATCGTGTTCCGAATAGTAATCCTCCACCGGCGGCGTACGATCGAACACCGGCGATCTAACCTAACAAAGAAATACATAGGGAGAAAAAATATCATATTTAAAAAAAAAAAAAAAAAAAAAAACGCAGAACAAAAGGAATTTTTTTATAAAATGGAATAAAAAATAATTATGAAATAATAACGAATACTTAACTAATCACAAATAAAAGAATAAAACTTAGATCATACAGCTACGCCAAATGTTAAAGTACCACTAAGCTAACACGAAGTTGTACACCAAAATGCGGTTAATCGATGTCATCGAAGCGACACTACAGTTTCTGGGGACAACCTTTATTTAAATGAATTTTTGTACGTTTTCAAAAATTGTATAAAGTATACGATTTATCATTAATATTTTATTTAAAGTGTTCATTTGTTAGAAATGAAAAAAATACATCCGGAACTGAATAATTTTAGCAAATTTTAACGGCTCTCTATAATAATGGTACTCTGATCTGTTTACCCTCTGATCTATACCCCTATCCCAAAATGCATGAGATTAAAAAATGAGCAATGCTTTGTACTGTAGCAAACAGTATTGGCATGAAATTCAAAAATATGCCTCTAAAATTCAAAAGTACCTCTTAAATTCCAACTTCCCTTTCGTGCAGGATCAAAATTTTGATGGTATGTTTCCAGACCACCTCGAATTTAGCTCAGACGGTCGAAAATTACCCATTGTGCAGCATTAGTGCGACGCAAAACGCAACCAAACTTAAATTCCAACACTATTCAACCAGCCAAGCAACACTAACTCAAGCATCAGAAATAGTCATATTTCAAAATAGATGTAGGTTAGATTTTACATCACACTAGTGCTGCGCAATAGGCAATTGGTGACGGTCTGAAGCTCACCCCTAGAGGTGGTCCGGAAGCATGCCATCGAAATTTTGATTCTCCCGGAAGAATATTTCAAAATAGAACTCTTTCTCTCTAATAAAACACGTCTACTCAATACGCGACCAAAGTGATGACTTCAGTGATTTAATATTTTATCTGCTTAGTACTAACGAAACTATTTGCTATGGAAAGTTAACTTATTACTCATTAACTCCAGAATTTGCTTTTACCAAGCAGACGAATTTTCATACGTTTGACGTCATACATCGTATTGACGTAACACATTACGCAAACAAGCAAAGGAAAACACAAAGCCCATAACATCTGGCGATGTAGCGCTCTTGTGAAATACGCCAAACATAATTGGCAGGTTAAGGGAAAAAAACGCCAGTTCAAATATTAGTCACGTGAAATCGGCAGCGAACGTGTTAATGAAACGAGTGAACTCATGACCAGTGAATAATATGTTAAGTTGTTAAAAGTTCTTTTTCTGAAAAAGGTTGAAAAAATTATAGGTTTTAATTATAACTTTTAACAAGATAATCAATCAATTTGCTGTAGAAAAGACACAAAAATATAACTGGAAAATAATATGATTACCGTACTCGATTGGCCGGCAGATGGTTCAGAATTAAATTTGACGGAGAATGTTTGAGGAATTATAGTAAGCAATATCTACGGAAAAAATTATCAATTTTTTTGGTATAGCATTCAGATTTGTCATTCATAAAAAATTTAGCTCATTATCACCTCAACAAATTCGAATACTTGTAAACTCTATACCACAATCTTCTATTAAAATAATTATTCACTAAGAAGGCCTAATAATTTCATCAATTCCATAATAATTTATTCGTAGAAAAATCTGTACCAGTCACAACATTTTTCTCCTATAGAATATACAGCGAATTTGAAAATATATATATATATAATATAATAGTATAAAATATTTTTCAAATATTTTTACATGTTTGTGTTACTTATTTTGTTTTATATTACAATTATTTTTTATGTAAATATGATTTAATAAAATTCTATGAAATTTTTAGTCAAAAAACATCATTGTTGCTATCATTTCGCGATACATACCAACACTTTAATCTATTCGGGAGAATCGTAGTTTCCGCCTTTTTTTCACACTACTTTTATTGTAGAGTATATTTCTTTTTATTAATCGTAATGGTGTAATAAAGGGCAGGTAATAACAATGCTATGGGGAAAACAAATGTTAATATGTCTGCGTTTTGCAAATCGCAGTAGTTGTGGGAAACTTAGGATAAATAGGCGGGTTTGTGTGAAGTATAGTTCTTCATAATAAAGCTCAGTAAGTGCGATATCTCGGTAAATAATGGAACAATAATTTTAGAAAAATTATTATTCCTATATGCAAATAAATTACAAGTATTATATATGAAAAAAATATTTCTGTTGTACTCGTTATTATTATGAAAACTGGAAATGCAAGGAAGTAATTGAACACTGGTCTATGTTGAAAAAATAAAATTTACAAACAGATGTGCAATTAAAATAATTTTAAACATCTATAGCCCCATAGTAAGTATACTTACTACTAACTTCATCAATTATTCACTATTTTAAGGCGCAGAAAGCTATTTCATCACACCTGCTGTTTGTAATCTATATTTAAACAGCGAGATAGTTAATAAGAACATTCATAAAAATAACATGTTTGTGGTTGTTCAACTGTGGTTGTTCAACTTTCTAGTCAGAAATTTTATAGTAAATAAAATAGTACATTTAACTTTTTTATCATCATTGTAGCATCTGAATATATTTTATAAATATCCTACATTGGAGTATGAAAAAGAAAGTTGCTGAATGTGTACACTAAGGATCTGGACATGGGTGTACCACAGTGTTGCCAGATTTGGGAACTTTTTTATTCAACCCCCGCCGCTAAATTTTAATTGTAACGGTTGCCTAAGCACTTCGAAAGATAAACGTCTATTATGTATAGCAAATATCACTTCTCAAAATTATTGGTGAGAGTTGAATAAAAAAGTCCCCAAATCTGGCAACACTGGTGTACCATTCATAGGTGTTTTTGAAATCCGTATGAATCCGACTTTCTAATAACGCCAATGAGTAAATTTAAACATGCTTAAAAAAGAGGGACTTAGAGTTCAAACACTAGCATAATTGGTAACTTTTACGCTTTTTCGCCACCAGAAAAAAAACGAACAATATTTTTTTAAACAATATCTCTAAAAAAGAATTAATTAAACACGTTTCATTTGTTATTTTTATTAAAAACACTTTAAAAACACGTAAAATTAATATTTATTTCTAAAAAAAATTAAATATTTTCCTAAACTTTTCGCTTTAAAATTCCAAAGCCTCATCAGGGATTTTTATTACTGAATTAAATGATCAGTTTTTTAATTAATTTTCCTTTCACAATCAACAGTTAAGTCTTCTAATAACGTGAAGAGCAGCGAAGTCAATTTGAAGTCTAATGAAGGTTGGACCAAGGAGCTAAAGAAAGTAAGTATCTTATTTACGGTATTAGAAGACTTAACTGTTGATTGTGAAAGGAAAATTATTTAAAAAACTGCTCATTTAATTCAGTAATAAAAATCGCTGATGATGCTTTAGAATTTCAAAGCGAAAAGCTTAGAGTAATATTTTTAAAAAATTTTAAATAAAAATTAATTTTACGTGTTTTTAAAGTGTTTTTAATAAAAATATTTTTTAATTTGTACAATCAGTGAAATCTTTTACAAAATTATATGAAATATTTCTATTAAATTTTCCCGGTAGTCCAGAATCGTAAAAGTTGCTATGCACTAAGTAAGGTAAATAAAAAATTCGTGTCATACTAAATTAAATTCTGTTTATAAAAAGTGTACGCATTTTTTTTTTAACCGTTATGTGTAGGTAAGTAATTATTTATTTATTTATTTGTTTGTTTGTTTTATTTTATTTTATTTTATTTTATTTTATTTATTTATTATTATTATTATTATTGCACGTGTGTTGCTGTTAGAAAGCCTCGATTTTGTTTTCCTAGCAATGCACTCAAATATGCAAATAACTTTTTAGCTTTTATTTTTGCGATTATTTAGTTATTTATTTATTTATTGTAAAAATAATAAAATAGTTTGCAAAACAATTACCAAGAAAAGTACGAATAAAAAACGCCTTTTTCTTTAAAAAAATTTATTAAAGCATTTTTTTTTTTTTTTTTTTTTTTTTTTTTTTAATGGTTTAAAAATGTAAAGTAATGATAACTATGCTTTAAATTCAACTATTCTGAGTGGGAGTGGAGGGTGGAAATGAAAATTTTACAGCATAATTTAGAATGTTTCTTCTTACAATTAAGTATAATTTTCTTTGTTTGCATAGAGGAAATTTGCGTTTACTGCTTTACAGTGTTTTGCATTAAAACAAATGATAATTACCATTGTTTTCATTTTTAAATTGGTACTTAGATTTGAATGTGTGGGAAACAATAGCATTTATTTATATTATTACAGTAATATTTTAGCCTCATATACTTTTCTAGTTCAGAAGATTAAAATGTGAATACAAATTATGGGAGTAGTAAACGAATTTGATCTCAAGTTTGTCACATTAATGAAAATTATATACACATTTTTTTTTTCACTTTCATTATTGTTATTATTATTATTATTATTATTATTATTATTATTATTTTGAAAGTTAGCTTTTAAATGTATAAACACGGCTGTAATTTTGTACGTTTTATTACTACAAGAGATTTTTAACAGAAATCATTTATAAATTTTGCATCTGGGTTTTATGATTTTTTAATCGGAAAAAGAGACGTTAAAAAAGTGTACAAATTGGTACGTTTGTAATAATACGAGGATTGAACTGAAATAGAAGCAAAAAAGTTGATCTAGTGAAAATGTTAAACAAAAAAAAAAAAAGAGAGAGAGAGAAAGAAAGGGGGGGGAAAGCCTGTTTTTGCTTTCTAAGTAATAGATATAAAATTCTACACAGAATAGAACTTAATTTAATACAACAGGAATTATTTTAATCTGTCCTTCCATATGAAGAGATGCAATAAATGTGTTTCATTCCCTAGCATCGGCTACTATATTCCTTTCTTCAAATTTCTTTGATATAGCTATAGCGCAGGAGCTTTTAAATTTTTTTTGTCATTTTGGCGAAAAAATTAAAATGGATATCGCAATTGCGTAAGTAAACATGTTAGCGAGAAACGTCCGAACTACTTCCGGACCAAATTTCAATTTCACCAAAAGGTTCCATACAAAAGTTGTTCCATTTCTTTAGCACAATTTTTCTCAATTTTACTTAATTATACTTTTAAAATGTTTGCGATTATTTTATTTATTATTATTATTATTATTATTATTTAACATAAAAAGAAATGTATTTATTTATTTAATTACTTTTAGAATCATTTTTTTTATAATAATTTTAATGTTAAAATTGGATTAATTTTTTTAACCAATTATCCGATTGAACTAAAGAATACGTCGTTAGCTAGATTTTGTCCTGATTAATAAGTGTACCAATTATTGATTAAATCTAATGATCTGGACTGAAAATACAGAGAGGTAAATAATAAATTTTCAGCTTTATGTATTTTAAAAACAAAAATTTTTACACGTTCATTCAAGGTGATAGATAAAAATTTGTACCGATGCTGAAATCGCTGCCTGAAAGAAATTGTACGACATACCATAATAATAATAATAATCTAGAAGAAAACTATTGTAGTAAATTCGGTTACTTACATGGCATAATTGAGGAAATGTCTAGGGAAATTATTAGAAAATATCATATTTCTGTTAGATGCGCTCTAAACCGTTAAATCGAGTAATATATATATGTGCTTGGAGGAATAATATAAGAAAGCTTGTATACGGAGTACCAGCATGGCATGCAAGATAAATGTTGTCTATATTCAAGATGGCTGTTGCGATAGCAGCCAAGAACTTTGAGTTACAATAATTTTCATGTCTAATGATGCATATAACATAATTTTACAATGACAAAGCAGAATTTCTTATACAACGGCGTTACGCAATGGCGATTTTCTCTTCATGTTTTACCGGACATGTCTTCTCCTCTTATACCATTCCTCCAAGTATCTGTGAGTAACGAAACATGAAAACACATCTATAATTGGTATACTCTTTAACAAGCGCAAAGATTTTTTTTCCTGTTTCCGTTTGTAAATTATTTACTAATACTTTCTTAGTATTATGTCTTTGAATGGTGCACCATTTTTAAATTACACAGCTCAGGAAATGTTACTAATGTCTGCGTCTTGATCTCCAAATGTTATCATCAAAAATTTAAGTCAAATCTCAACTAAAAATCAATTTTATTTCAATTAAGTCCATTGGTTCATGAGGTACAACGTCCACAAAATTTTTGACAAACACAGAGATAGACATTTACTAAAAATGGGCAAATTGTGTTCAGGACATCCCATAACGATTCTATTGAAAAACGGAGATCGAAAGTTTTCACGAACGGAATACTTTTGTCTTATGTATCAGAAGGCAATGAAAAATGAAAAATATAAATATAATTAAAAATATAATGTTAACTTTGCTATATAACTGTTAGTTGTCGTTCCATCGACTTAAGCCTGGGTGCGATGCCCTGCGTTGCGGTTCTTTCGAAAGAATCCTAGTCAATAATCACGGGCAGGTTCACTTAGAAAGAGTCTTTGTTGGAACTTTCGCAGTTTCTTAATATATTGAACATTCGCATGGGATATTATCAGTCTCATTGATTAATAAACTTTGCTATATAACTGAAGCCGCGTGGTATGAATATGTAATATATTGATAATCCAAACTCAGTTGGATACAAAGTCATAGCATTTCCAGCCGTTGTTGGAGCCACGTACAGATGGAAGTTCTAAGCACTGATATCTCTATAGTATATACTTGAATGCACCTGGAAATTTATCTTTTTACAATGTGTTGTGTTTTGAATTTTTGATCTCTTGAAGTATGTTAAAACAAGTTTGCTATTAATAAATATTTTTAGGAGATGATCTTTAAACATTTTCATAATTATTTTCATTTAAAGTTTATCCTCAAATATTACGAGAAATCAGTAACATATATCGTATTTTTTTATATTAAATTGTCCATCTTTATAAATTAATATTATGAAGATACCTCCGAATTATTTTCGCGAATATTACTATGTGTATATATTTGTAAGCTGCTTTTCCATCATTAATTGCAACATTTTTTTAAATTCAGTTTCTTTTCACACCACGCGTATTAAAATATTTGTGTACTAGCAAATCCGTGCGAAATATTCGCATATTATGTATTTTCTTATTTACCTTTCAAAATTTGAAACTCATAATTAATTTACCAGGAGCTAAATTATTAATAAAACCAAATTAATATTGTACAATACTGAAACCGAAATCATTCAAAGAAAGGTTTCCAAAGAAAATTCATGGTTCACGACCCAATTTTCATACTTCCACAGGCAGTGCAATTTTAATATAGGACTCCCACGACACCTTTTAAATTTTTGCCGTCATGTTGGGAATGACTTTTTATTAATTTTCGTACAAGGGGTGTTCAAATGAAAAGGTACGAAAAGTCGAAACAACGTAATCGTTAGTATATTTGCCTATGTCACTATGGGAGGAACGTAGCCAGACATGTAAGGATGTGATTGGAGTCTCCGTTGTGGATCGGAGCATGCGCGGGCACCCGCATGCGCAGGAGAGAGCAGAGGCTCTGATAAATAGCGCCGTCCAATTGACGCGGTAGTGCGTGAGAACACAGGATGGCGTTCACGTTGCAAAATTCGACGATTGAGGAACAGCGAGGCGTTATCCGATTTCTGACAGCGGAAGGTGTTAAACCGGCCGCTATTCATCGCCGGATGGTGACCGTATACGGGCAAGACTGTGTGTCCGACAAGTCAGTGCGAAAATGGAGTGCCCGTTTTCGTGCAGGCCATGAGAGTTTGGTTGATGACCCGAGACCAGGCCAGGCAAACACAGTCATCACGGCCGATCTCATTGACAAGGTGGACGACCTAGTGAGAAGTGATCGCCGTGTCACATTATGAATGTTGGCGGTGAAGGTGGATGTCAGCGTTGGAACAGTGTGGACAATAGTCCCCGACAAGTTGCGTTATCGGAACGTGTGCGCGCATTGGGTTCCGAAGCAACTCACTGACCAGCAAAAGGAACTGCGTATGGGGATAGCACTTCAAAATCTGTTTCGGTATCATGAAGACCCCGCTTTCTTGGAGCGGATCGCCACAGGTGATGAGAGCTGGTGCCATCACTACGAGCCAGAGACAAAGCGGGACAGCATGCAGTGGAAGCATGCGTCGTCCCCTCCCCCTAAAAAGTTCAAAGCTGTGGCGTCAGCAGGCAAGGTATTGCTCACCGTCTTTTTCGATGTCCAAGGTCCACTACTTGTTGAATTCCTTCAGCACAGAAGAACCATCAACTCCGATGTGTACTGTGAGACACTCCGAAGCCTATGCAGGTCCATCAAGAACAAAAGACCTGGGCTGCTCACGGAGGGTGCAGTGGCGGATCCAGAACTTGACTTTTGGGGGGGGGGGGCTAAGATTTTTCAAAGTGTTATTCTAGACCAATAAAAAATTTACAATTGTAAAATTCAATTATGAATGACAGTGTTTTGGGGGGGGGCTTCAGCCCCCTAGCCCCCCCCCTTAAATCCGCCACTGGGAGGGTGTGGTTCTGCTCCATGATAACGCGCGTCCACACATGTCCAGGGTCACACACGCGGAACTGGCCAAGTTTAAGTGGGAGCAGCTTGACCATCCACCTTACAGCCCGGACATGTCGCCCTGCGATTTCCATGTGTTTGGTCCCCTGAAGAAACATCTGAAAGGGCAGCGCTTCAACTCGGACGACGAACTCAAGGACGCTGTGAAGGACTGGGTCTCGTCACGGCCACAGGAATTCTGGGAGCATGGAATCCTTCGGCTCGTTAATCAATGGGATAGTTGTGCTCAGGCCTATGGTGCATACTTTGAATAAAGTCTTCATTTATACCCACAGTGTCGTTTCGTACCTTTTCATTTGAACACCCCTTGTATATATATATATATTAATAAATAAATAAATAAAATAAAATAAAATAAAATAATTCCTATTTTGATTATTTTTTTTTATGATTGTGCTTTTTAGTCAATTTATGACACAAAAGTTTGTATTCTTTACATATCTAATAGTGTTAGGTTTAAAATGACGCTTGCAAACATTCTGAAGAAACAACTGTTAAAAATACCTTTTTTTCGTAAAATAATCTCATCAGACAAATGGCCTCATTTTTTTTAAAAAGTCTATTGAGCTAAGTCCGCGTGCTTAAATATTGTTCATGTGTAAATTATCCTCGCGTATCGTATCGTTTCGACAAAAAGTAATTGAAACTGGTCCACGTTAGAGAAATATTATATAGATAGTACAAACATGTTTGCGCGAACATCAGCTAAAAACTATTCAGAAAAATATTAGATTTCATTCGGAATATTTTTATGCAGTATTAACCGATAAGGTGAAAGTCATACAACTTTTCCCTTTCATCTGGAATTCTTTATTTTCAATTTCACGTATCGCTCTTTACACGAGCGTGATCCGTTTTCAAAACTTTTTAGAAACTATTTCTTCTTTCCTATGCATGATTTATCATCTACTTTGAGTCCTTTAATTACAGAAGAGAAATATCGTATAAAAGTTTTTAACTAAGGTAGAAAGTTTTAGTATGTATTTTGTCGACGTTTTCGTGGATTTTTATTTTTCGATGAATATATTATATAAGGAATATATTATGAAAAAATTTAAACGAAAGAACATTTTTAAAAAGTAGAAATTGTAATCTTAAGTTTAGTTGCAGAGTTATTAAATTGTTTTTCGTTTTTGCATTTAAAAACCTAATAATAATCTACCTTCAACCTTATGTATGTATATATATAACGTATATAACAGTAAGTATAAAATACAAAACATAATAAAAGTTTGCATACAAGAGATACATTATTAAGGCCAATTTCATGCAAAGTATTAAATAAATAATGCCATGATTAATAAATTAAAGATAAATCAAATTACTCATGCTATAATGACAGATTAAATCCACTCAGTCAATGATTAATTAATAGAACCAATGAAATTAAAAAAAGGAATTTATAATTCAGATACCATTAATATTTAAGAGGAACCTAAAAAATTTAAAAAGTAACACATAACAAATTTAATAAGAAATGGAAATGCAAATGCTTAAAACTTGAAGGAATTCTCGTCAGGGGACATATAATCCTTCGTAGAGCTGAATATCGCAATATTTTAAATACTATATAACTATTTAAGCCCTCCCCCTCCAAAAAAAAAAAAAAAAAAAAACAATTAGTGTATATCCCTATCTTGTGACAATACCCAACTCTAAAAAGAAATAAAGAGATAAAATAAACAGTTCATCGATAAACCATTATAGAAAGCTAAAAATATAAAATTTTTCATACACATGGTTACAAACACCGGATTCACATAACAAGTCGAGTTCTTATCGGTAATTTACCAAGATTAGTAGAAATTAATCAAAAGAATTAACACGAATGAACAAGTTAAAGAGAGCATCATGATGAATTAAATCCAAAATTAATAAAAAATTAGATATTCTGAGTGAATAACATTTAAAATTAGTCATGAAAGGAATTAAGTTTAATTTAGCAGATTAACATTATTATTTTACTTATCGCAGTAAATTTTGAAAGAGGAAAAGATGGAAATATACGTGGTCTCGTCTTACACTTTTCTGACATCTGGAGAACGCCGCTCGTACCAAATATATGATAAAGAATGATTACTTCAAAAAAAAAAAAAGAATGGGATATGATGGGGGTTTGATTATGACTTTGGGATGCCATATCGTGATATTCCATGCGATTCATTAATATTATACAAGGTTATGTTATTTCTAAGAATTTTGTTCAAACTATTTTCGCCAATAAGGTCTACCCCATAGTTTTAACTTTGTTTTTCAGTGATCTCAAATAAGATGAGAACACACTTATTTATGTATCTACAAATAAGGGCGTTCCATAAAAACAGCGAGTAAAATCTTAAAAAAATCAAGAAATACATTTACAGCAAAAAATAAATCATTCTTTTTCAAAACATATTCCTAACATGATATGCAACTGCCCATCGTTCAACTCACTTTTCAAAACAAGTAGAGAAGCCTTTTTCTTGAAGCAGCTTCAAAAAACCCTGCACTACTAAAAAAAATTCAGAATTTGTATTATTATTATTATTATTATTATTATTTTATTTTTTTTTTTATTTTTTATTATTTTATTTATTTATTTATTTTTTTTTTTTGCCACGGCACATCTTTATTAACGTCGGAAACAGCCAAAAATCGCATTGTGCGATATCTGCACAGTAAGGGTGAAGTAGCATAATTTTAATGTTGCATTTATTAAGGTATTGCTGAAGAGAAGTAGCGACATCTCGAACAAACAAGGCAAAAACTTAAATTATTTATAGAATGCGAAATATCGAAGTTTTCGAAATGTTAGTTGATGACGCTGTCTTCTCACATGTCATCCGCCAAATTTCTTGCAATATTGCCTACACAATATTAACATTTTGATCATTCAAAACACATTTTGGTTTGTCAGGCTTAGGAGCCAGTTCTGCAGGTAAACGTCCTATTTTTTAAAATCACTATGCCACATAAAAATCTTAAAACATTTGTCTTTGTAAGCACCTTTCATTCATTTAACTGTTTCTGCAATTCTTTTGCCCAAACGATAGTAAAATTTTGTGTCACAACGCATTTCGTTTTTTAACTCTGAAACACTCACCTCTATTTCTGTAGGGTAAATAAAAGCAGTTTTTTAAACGAGCACGAGACTAGGAAAATAAAATCATCTGCTTCGTTTAGAATATTTATAAACGTTCATTTAGTATTTTGAAAAAGTCACCTGCACTTTTATTTTTTAGTTTCATGGTGTTGCCACTACGTAAAAGAATGTTTTTACGGAATGTATTATTTTGTACTTTCACACAGCACTGGTTTCCTAAGCATGGAAATATATATCCCCATGCATCTTGGCCACCAAAGTCGCCTGATTTTAAATTATTGAGTCTTTATTATATATTTTAAAGTGAAATGTACCTGGGCGCTATCCACGTCCATTATCGTCAACAAATCTTGTTATTGGTTTCTATTCGTTATTTACAAGTTAGGTAGTGCGGTGTTTTTTAAATAGAAGATGAAGAACGAAAGTATAATTTCAATATTTTAATGAAATTGCACATACTTTACATAAACAAATACAGTGAAACACCGATATATCGTTCCCGCATTCACCGTTTTCTCGCATTGATCGTTTTAGTTCTATGGTCCCTGCACAAACTGTATTTAAATAATGTTAACAGAACCCGCATGTATCGTTCTTCAAAAAGTCATTTTCTCGCATTCATCGTTGTAAAAATTTTCTTCTGACCGAAATGAATTTGAAAATCAAGCGATTCCATATGGCATAGAAACTTGAATTACTTCTTTTAACTTAAAATAACTCTTTTCGCCATTTCAGTGGAGGATCAAAATTGTGATGCCATGTCTCCGGATCATCTATTCATTTTGTAATTTCAGCATGGCTAGAAGTAACCTCTCCAGTAACCCAGAAAATTGTCTCGTGAAATGCGGTTACGAGCGAAATACCAAACAGAAGGACAAGAAAATGATGATGCTATAATGTAGATTAAGATTGGCTGTGTGTAACAGAGGATGAGTCTGGTACAAAATTTCGTGATAATATTTGTATTAATCAAGAGGTTACGACATGCGGTATCCTAAAGCATAGACGAAATGTGTGATTTCAAAAAATGAAAGTAAGGGCGAAGAAACAGAATAATTGTCATGCTGATGACATAATTATGGCGTTTGAAAATGCACGAACTTTTATATAAGCACATGAAATTACAAAAAAGGACCAGAAAAACGTTGTAAATCTGGAAGCGTTCCTGTATAATTTATAAAAGGAACAAAAAACCCAACATAAAATTACTGATTTTTAAAAATAAATTTTACTTAATGTTCTACAACATTGATTTATTTCTTTGACAGTTTGGAAAGTAACAAATTAGTTTTTAATAGTTGTATACTGCATACATTGTGTTATGTATTAATTCATAAACATTACTAATTCATAAACATTATTTTCTTCGTGTTTTGACTTTAACCCGCATTCGTCGTTTTCCCGCTTTAATCTTTTTTTTTTTTTTTTTTTTTACCAACGCCATGAAAAACGATGGATCGATGTTCTACTGTATTAAAAATTATACTGCATAGTTATTAATATTTACAATCTATAAGATATGTATATACAATGGGCCCAAATATTTAAATTCGAAGATAATATTCTTTGCGCATGCTAAACAGCGGCACGTCATTACGATTAAAGCTTCCTTCTCAGACTGCCAGTAAACAGAAGCATCCCGCTTCAACTCGAGACGAGTTTAGTTGTTCTGCTGAGTTTTGAAGCTGTCGCTCCCCTTCGGGGAAAAAATATTCCAGCTGTTCTTCTTTTTCAACACTTGTAAACGGATTACATGAAGAATTGTACAAGATTTTTTTTTCAAAGCATATAAAATTTATATTTATCAAAGCCGACAATAATTCAAGTAGCTTTGAATGCCAACGATTGATCTATACTGTATTAAACAGAAAAATGTTCCTTTTTTTGTGTGTGTGTGTGTGTATTTCCCTATTTTTGTCCAACCCCTGTAATTGAAAACATCATATTCAAGAAAACTAAAAGATATATTTTAATTAACACGTTGAGCGCCACGCAAATTCTTAAAATCCATTAAAATTCCATAATGATTCCTCCTGAAGTTTTTAATAAATTTTCAATCATTAAATGTAATATTTTAAGTTTTATATCCTATTTTATATACGCCACCGATGGTTGACGAGGCATTATATCACATTTGACACTATCAGCCACCGATGGCTGACAGGACGCTCAACGTTTTAATTTTTTTAATTTTTGCTGCTTTTACTTTCGGGGTAAAACTTTCACTGAAATGTTTGAAGTATAACATGTTCTGCACACTCCTAAAGTTTCAAGATGATTCCTTCAGTACTTAAAGATATATGACAAAATGTCTAGAATCTAGAATGGCTGACATGTCGCTCAACAGTTTTCTGTTATGAAATTTATCCAAACTCCAGTATACTAGACTATATAAGTTTATATTTTTAAGAAAATATTTGTGGTTTGTTTTTAATTAAAGATTTTTATTGTTAATCCCACAACATAAATGTAAAATAACTACGATAATTGTGATAATGTATATTTTAGTAAGCAAATTTGTTATTGATATGAATAACTTAACTACAAAAATGATTTTTACATAAACAGCTAATTAGGTAATTAAAGCTACTTAGAAAATTAATTATTAAAAGACAATTATGTAATTGTTCCTGTCATGAATAATTCTGCACACAGTATCTTCAGTTATTTTGTAAAAATAATTAAAATACTACTTCACAAGGAAGTTTAGCAGTGTATAAATTAAAAAATTCTGGAGCGACTCCACTCGACTTTCTGAACATTGAGTAATTAACAGTTTTGTAGATAAAGTAAAGAAAGAGAGGTTGTTAAACAAACAAAAGAGAGAAAACCATAATAGAGTGTTTGAGTATTTTTCTCCATATATTACACGACGTTTTATTTAACGCTACTGAACTTTGAGCCCGTAGATCATAATGATAAAGTATGTGTTGCTGTGACCCTGTAAAAACCTATAAATGCTAGATTCACCAAAATGCTTATAGTTAGTGCAGCAGTGATTTATAATATTCATATAAATTTTCAGCTCAATTGAATAAGGCGTTTAGATGCTATCGCACTTTTAAAAATTTGGTCCCATAGGCCATAATGATAAAGAATTTTTCTTTGTGTCCCTGTAAAAAACCTGTAAGTGCTAAATTCACCAAAATCTTATACAGTTCATGCAACTGTAACCTATAACATGTGTACAATTTTTTTGCACAGATTAATAAGGCGCTTAGACGCTATCACACTTTTAAAAATTTGGCCCCATAGGCCATAATGATAAAGAATTTTTCCTGGTGTCCCTGTAAAAAAACTTTTTGTGCTAGATTCACCAAAATCAGTAGAGTTCGTACTATGGTGACTTACAATATACGTACCAACTTTCAGCTTATTCGAACAAAGCGTTTAGACGCTAGCATGTTCACTCACAGACATACACACACACATACATACACACACACACACACACATACACATATACACACACACATACATACATCATCGTAAAAATAGCGAAAACGGACTCAGGGGACCTCGAAACGTATAGAAACATCAAAATCTCAAATTCGGATTTTTGACATGTTTACAATACTTTCCTCACTATAGCGTTCGGAAAGTAAAAATTACATTGAAATGTATTGATTATAAAATTTGAGCTTTCCAATTATCAGTTAGAATATAATTTTCATGTTCCAAAATTATATTATTTACTTTCTAACATCCATTGGCACTAAAAACATTATGTTTTTATTTATGAATAATATTATATTTGCATCATTTTGAAATAAAATTTTATTGTATAAATTAAAACACACTTTCATTGTTAAATTTTCTAAGGATCATATTAATAGTCAAGTTAATATATATATTTGTAAACTCTTAGCATTTGCTTACAGTACACAGAAATATAGACGTTTTGCATACAACATACAATCTAGACCTCAGATGAAGTATTGTACTGGTGTATGCCTACAATTTAAAAGTTTTTTATCATTTTTTTTTTTCAAATTATTAACGCTCTCCAGATGATGTCACTTCATTCTTTACAATGTATAAAAAGGTATTCGTATTATATATATACACACATAATATATATATATATATATATATATATGTATATATATATATATATATAAACTTTCAAATCAATATTATTCGACCAAACGTTTATAACGCTATAAATTGTATACTTTGAAAATTTGACATTTTGAGAATTAGATGTGAATTATATATTGTTTTCTAAAGTGATAAATAAAGTTCCTACAAATCTTTCTTTAACTTGAGATATAAAACAGAAAAAATAAAGAAGATAAATGATAAAAGACTCCATAAATAAATCTTCAAAAATTTAGTGCTCCATTTTCACCAAATGCATTTTCACTCTTTTTTTTTTTTTTAATACGAAATTTCAGAAATCTGTCATAACTTAAGATCAAAGTCTACGTGCACTGCCATTTTTATTTTGCCAAAAATATTCCTTTTTTCGTAAATTTCCTTTCAGGGCGAGATATACGTTTCTTTATTCGGAGGGCAACCCTATCATTTTTTGAAAAGAAATGTCTCTGGCTAAAGATTCTGTCATATATTATAAGTCAAAACTTCATGTAAAGAATAACTTTCTTAAAATTTAGCTTTCTGTCTTACAAAATAAATGTAATATAGTGACCTTTCTTCGTCTTTGGTCGTTTAAAAAGTCGATTTAATACTTTCAATAATTAAAAGAAACATTTAAATGCATTAGTCTCTTAAATATATTGGGTTGTTCGGAAAATAATTTCGTTTTTTTTCCTTTGAAAATGAAAAACGATTTGCTTATATTGCATAAATATTTTATTGAATTATATATTCTCCACTTTGGTCGGTTTCATAGCGATCAGTTTTCATAAATCAATACTTTATTTTGTATTCATTAGCATAAACTGGTTTTCCAGAACATAATGCCTCTTCAACGTCAAAATTGACAGAACAAAATTTGGTAAACCAGTTTTGACACTGGCATTCTTTAAATAAATTTTCTGTATACACATCGTATACTTTTTTCTTTGTTTGAACAGTATTTTCGCCTTTTTGATAGCAAAAACAAAATAGGCCGAAAATGTCGCTTCCGATTTTCTTTATTTGATAGAGCAGCAATCAAAACCTATTGAGCAGAATAAAACGAACTTTTTCACAAGCAAGCCTTTCTATATCAGCTGTCACAATATATAATGGTAATGCAGCTTAATTGCGAAGATGGTGTGAAAAAGATACAATTAAGTCCTCTGCTGAGAAAAACGAAATTACTTTCCGAACAACCCAATATATGCATTAGTAATGATATCTGTAAATTATTTTGGCTGTATACTTATCCATACACAGAAATTCGACCATTTTTGCATGCATTATTTATTCACTGTCCCTGATGAAGCATTTTGCAATTATATTTTTATTTTTGGAATTTTATTATATTTTTTAATGAAACCTTCTATTTCTTCATGTAATAGTTAATTTTTTTCGTGTGAAATATTTGACATTTTTCAAACACACACACGCTCACATATATATATATATATATGTGTATATATATATATATATATATATATATATATTATTATTATTATTATTATTATTATTATTATTATTATTATTTGCTTTACTTTTAGAATTTAATTGCATGTATTTATTAATAAACGTTATTTTATGTAAAATAGGTTATAAAGATATATTATTATTTGTAATTAAAAATGTACTTATTGTAAATTGCATATTTATTTATTAATAAACATTAACAAATTTCATTTTCATCGATATTATAGACATTGTTATTTTCGATAGACATTATATTTTCGATAGATTGTAACGCAATGTAATCATGCGTTTTATAATGGTCTGTTACGAGTGTCGTCTGCTCAATCATTTGATGTAGGAATAACAAACCGTTACACTTTACCGCCATTGCATTGTTTTCACTGTGTTAATTTTGTATACTCCGTTTCTTTTTATCATTTTGCGTTAATTTTCATTATCATTTTCGTTAGAATATTAATTTCATTATCATTTTTGTTGTTATTATTTCATAAAATTTTAAACGATATTTCTTTTATTTATATCATGCCACATATCAAGTACCCACAATTTCCAAATAACTTTCTTAAGAACATACGATTGTACTTCATATCTTTTTTTTTTTTTTTTTTTTAATGATAATTTGTAAAATTTCGTTGGAGAATATTCTGGGTTCTGCTCCAGGTGATATATATTTGACTTAAAGCTAGGATCTGATCTTTATAAGTAATATCCAACTTAAAAGTGGCAGAAAAACATGCTAAAAACAATTGATAAGGAAATTATCAAAAAGTTTAAATAGTAAATAAAATGTATTAATGCATATTTAACTTAAAATATATAATATTAATAATACATATGAATTCTTGAAAATGCAATTAAAACAAACACAATTCAAAATTGGATGTTTTTTTTTTTTTTTTTTTTTTTTTTTTTTTCCACAAGATATGTAAAAATAAAACTCCCCTCACAATCTCACAAAACTTTGCTTGATGACAACAAAAACTTTATCTATCTATCTATATATATATATATGTATATATATATATATGTATATATAAATGATAGATATTTAACCTTAATTATTTAGCACTTAACAGATACATGTCAAAACCAACACAACAAAAATAAAACTGATTGTAACACATTGCTAAAACTAGCACAAAAATGTTGCGATACATGTTAAGATCCGATATAAATTACTTACGCCACATTAAACATAATGACGGAGAAAATAAATAAAAGACCACAGAAATAATAATTGGAATACAAAATGGCTTAATAATTGGAAAAAATGCTTAAAAATAGAAGTATTATCTCATCAGGAAGCATGTACTTCATAAAGCTGTGAAAGCTGCAACTATTTCGTAAAACAATATAGCTAAACAATAGTAAATATATATCGTTCATGCCTCGATCGAACAGCAAAACCATTTTGAATGCGAAATGAAATAAAATATTAAATCAAATTATCAAGGAAACCAGAAAGAAAAATAGAAAAAAGTAACCACATGTAAAACTTTCAGATAACATGGAGAATAGAAAGTTGCCCTCATATTAAAGAAAGTAAAAATTTATGCTTTGCAAACATCGATTAATCGATAAATAATCAATACCTGATCATTTTCATTAACGATAAAATTCACTGTGTAATTATTTAATAAGTTAATTAAAATTAAATTTTTTCATTAATCATTGAACTTATATATATCGGCTTTCACAGTTCCTTCTATTAAAAAAATGTGTTTTCCATCAACATTAACGTTTTCTGTAATGCAAATGTCTTCTACAAAACGTTCCATGTACACCTTCGTAACTTACGTACTCTCATCTAGCAGCAAGCTATCAACGTTGTTAGCATGTAAAGAACGATTAACGTTTTCCCTATAATTTAGTATAGTTAATAAATTAAAGTTTCTTATGTTCAATGGATGATCTGTCAAATTGAACATTGTAGTAACTATCGTTGAGCGTTGCAAAGGAAAACAGTTTAGGATTACAACATAAGATCAAATAATATAAACTAAATGATAATTGACAATGTATACAACAAAAAAAGATGATGAATAATGATATAAAATGGAATAAAAAGTAATGATTACAAAAAAGAAACACACACAAATTAAATCAGATTGATCAAAAATACGAAGAGAAAACCCGTTATTTCAGCAATCACTATAGATAAACATAGAAGATTTCTTCTGTTCTTTGTTTAAAACACCAATATCATGTGACATCTGACATCAGGTAAAAAAACGCGTTCTTACTATCGGCCGGCATTCTTAAATTCTTATTGGTATTTGACATATATCGAAAATTTAATATCCTCATTAATGAATTCATATTTCAAATATTATGTTTATATAATATTATTTTCAATAGTCCATAATGTTTAATAGAAAAATTCTCATATTCTCATTAATTTTATATCATTAAAAAATGTAATTTTATAATAAACTAGCTGGCTTTGCCGCTTAGCTGGACACTATACTTAAATGAGTTGTCGAAATCCTATATCATTATTATTTAACCTGAGTTTCCGCTGTGTTCGGTAGAGATTTTTCTCGCTCGCAACGTGAAGAGTCCGTGTTTCCACTGCCTTCGGCATCACCTCACCCGATTCTTACTTCTCCTTACCCAGTGGTTAAGTTCGAAGTTTTGCTGAAGTTTTGCTGTTCGAAGTTTGATGTAGTAAGTGTCATGGAATTACGCTATTGAATAATGTAATGCTTTAGAGCAACGTCAAAAACGGGCTTGCTATTCAAATTACGAAAATAAGCGCACCTGAAAATGTTGTTAAATAGCAGTAATCGTCTATTGACGGCCGTCGGAACACAAGGCAGACATGTTAAAACGCTTATTAGCGATTGGCGAAGTTAAATGGTTAAAAACATTAATCTTATCATCTCTTACATTAATCGTGTATCGTGTTTACGTATCTTAAATTAGTCTTGCGTCATGTAAAATAATGTGCAGTTGGATGATACTTGGTAAGTTATTTCTAATCTACTACTTTGCTAAAAAAAATTTCACTTCTTGCGTTTAATTTTTCTTGAAATATTTGAGTTGCTCGGAAATGACAGTGATTTTGTATGATCCTATATGTTACTGCTTCAGCAGCCGCTCGTTATATGTCACCCTGCTGATCGAATTGTCCTTGAAGAAGATATAAGAGTATTTCGGGAAATTTCAAATATATATATATATATTATCCTATTTGAAAAGAAAACATTCAAACCGTGTTTTCTCTAAAAATAGAAAAAAAAAAATTGACTTGTGATTTTTCTTTGAATTTACATAAAATAGTATGTCTACATAACTTCCTAGATATGTCTACATATCTCCTTAGTAACTAGTAATGCGTCTAAACAAACGATAATTGGGGTTTAAGTTTAGTTATTTTTTAATTTATTGTTTTTTTTTTTTTTTTTGCGTTTTCTGAAAAATTGTATCCGAAGGGGAAAACATAGCTTGAATGACTACTCCTCATTCTTGTTTTTAAATAATAGATATAAAATTAAGCGTAAAAAAACAGGACTTAATTTAGTACGAAAGTTATTTTAATCTATTCGTCCATATAAATGCATGTAATCACTATGTTTTATTCCCTAGCATAGGTTTTATTCCTAGCATCGTTTCCTAAAATTCCTTTGGAACAGATTTAGCATAATAGCCCTTTGGCAGTTTTAAAATTTTTGTTGACATTTTGGCGATAATTTAAAACGGCTATCACAATTGCGTAAGTAAACAGCTTGGCAAGAAACGTCCAAGCTACTTCGGTACCGAATTTCAAATTTCGCCAAGGGATTCTATACTAAAAATTCTTCCTTTTCTTTACCAAGATTTTTCTCAACTTTATTTAACTAAAAAAAAAAAAAAAATGCATGTTTCATTTTTTTTTTCTACATACAAAGAAATGCATTTGCTAATTTTTATATTTATTTATTTTTGGTAACAAATTGTATACATAGTATATATATATATTCAATCGTTTTAAAGTTATAATGGGGTTTCTGTATAATACCTTTTGAACCAATAAGCCGATTGAACCATAAAACACGACGGTAGCTAGATTTTTTTCTGATTAATAAGTGCATCCATTTTTAATAAAATCAAATAATCCGAACTAAATATCGGGACAAGTACTATAACAAACTTTCAACTTTATAAATTTAAAATAAAAACAAAAAATTTTGTACGTTCGTTTTAAGTGGCACATAAAAATTGGTAACGACTGCGAAATTGCTGTCTAACAGAAATAGTACGACCTGTCGTGCTAAAAAAAAAAAGAAAGAAAAAGAAAAGAAAGAAAAAGAAAAGAAAAAGAAAAAAATACTTGAAAGACATGAAAAAAGAAAATAGATAATATGGGGGAGAGCAAGAGAGTATATTAACTTGTGAGTCTATTGACAAACTAATTTCATAATAAATATATTTATGCTCAACTGGTGAAATGACATGCGAATTGGAGTTTATGAAAACCTAAAATTGTGTCTTAAAGTTTAAAATGAGATGGAAACTAAATTTGATATACAGATGTATTTAAATGTCTTCACTATTTTTATTTATTTATTTACTTATGCATTTTTTATAAAATTTGGTTTAAAAATAACAAAACTGAGCACTTAAAACAAATTTCGAATATTTCTAAATTTTAATTTTAATTTTTTTATTTATAAGATATAAAGAAATTTTAATATGTTTATTAATAATGCTATTGATCAACGCACGCATTTACAACTTGTTTTGGTTTTAAAGCAATAATTTTCAAACGGGCTTTATAGTGTCTACCAACCTCTTACAGTTATTTTATAATGATATTAGACCTTGTTAGATGGAAGGAAGTCGCTCACCACTGTATCGCGATTTGGAGCCTCCCTTCGGGATTTATTTAAGAAAGCACAAACACAAAAAAAAAAAAAAAAAAAAAAAAAAAATACAGTGAAAAATTCATCAGTTTTATCAGTTCATCTAGAGTAAGATATAAGTGGAATAACAAGCACATAATTCTGGTTCATCTGTTGCCGTTAAAAAATTATTTTCAATTAAAAATGGCATTCATCATTTCACATAGGGGTTGTCTCCCCTCCTCTAAGTACACACAATAATTTTGCAATTTAAATTCTTCGCCTGCACATCTATCGATTGCGACAAACCCAGACAAAACTATGTCTTCCTCATTAAATTTGCCCTCAGTTATGTTCTGGGACGTTTTCTGTGCTGCCCAGCTTCTGTGCACCTTTGGAGATGTCGGTATACTGGTTGAAGATATGTGTACAAGAAGATCATTAAAAATCTTTGTTCAAGCAAGTTTCTTTTCTTTGAAGACTGAAAGAAATCGTGATTTACAAAATTCCGTGGCCTATAGGCGTTTTTAGATGTGAGTGGTTATCATTCAGTGGTTTGGTAATTATTCCACCCTGTGGACAAAGATGTAGACTTCACTTTGCAAGGTAGGTAGGGGCCGTTCAGAAGCGTCGAAGTACACAATTCTGAAATATTTTATAACTAAAATATCTAAAAGTTTTTTCTACCAACGGTATTTACTTAAAACTAAAATTTAAATACAGAGACTTGAAATTATATGAAGTTATTTTAATACGCTGTATTATTTCAAATCTTCATCGCCAAACATCGTTATATTTATTTAAGGTACAAACAAAATCCTGAGTGGTCTTGTAGAATGCAAAATGTACTGAAGTATAACGAAATTTTCTATCACATTTACGTAGTTTTATTATTATTATTATTTTAATGTCACTATTTTCGTATTAATTTAAGAACGCAGATGTATAATATTAAGAGAGAGTGAGAGAAAGAGAGATAGGAAGTAATATAGGCGATATCTCTCAATCGAAATACACTCAAATGAATTAACTTAGTTTTCATAATACTCATCTTATATATCCCATTTGGTGCATTTATGTATCATAAAAGCTGAAATATAGCTTTCCTTTAAATATATGTATAAAACATGAAATATATGCCTAAATTCATCGCTGGTAATGCACAGCTATGCACAGGAACCATTTAAAATATTTTTTTTCAGTCATTTACAGTCATTCCCATGAAGAGTTGAAACTATTTCGTTTAAACTGAATAAAAGCTCTAATAATAAATTGATTTAGTAAAACGGTTGTTTTGATTGAAAATATTTTGTTCTGTCATTTCTTATATCAGGATAGTTCAAAGAAGCAATGAATATTTTTACACAGAAATTTAAATAATAGTACATTTTCTAAATTTTAAAGTATTATGAAAAATTTTCATAATAAATTTCACAATTAATTTAAATTATACACTGTCGTTGTTAACTAGCATGCAATGGCTATTACAAAAACTTTCTTCTATACCATTTTATATAATAGCACCACCTACAAGTTAACACTCACAAACATTTCATCAACATAATTTCTCGCAATAATTGTTTTGAATGCAGTGTTTATGTTTGATGCAGTTTTAACTAATAGGTTCTGAGATACAGCCATCTGGAAAATAGAAGTAAGTGAGCAATAACAGAATCCCTTCTAGGTCGATATACTCAAATTGAATTAGCATAATTTTGCCAATATCCATCTGACCTATCTAATTCGGTGTGTTTATATATCATAAAAGCTTCAATTTAGCATTCCCGTAAGCAGATTGCAGCGTAGTAGCGACATTAAAGACTATATCCACCCAAATTGAATCAGCACAAGTTCCATGATGGCTATCTTGCATATTAAATTTGTTCTACGTATACGTTATAAAAACTGAAAATTAGCCTTCCTGTAACTGGGAAACACTGCAGCCAAACAACACTACGTATAAGGCGATATATACTAAAACCTAATTAACACCAATTTATCTAAAATCCACCAAAATGTCACGCTTAACTCCTTAACGCGCGCTGTCCTCGCTGCGAGGACGCAAAATTTAAAATCCAGCTGCAAAACTTCATCCCGGAAAATTTTTAGCAAAAATTTACGTTTATAACATATCAGAAAAAAACAGTTTTTTAAACCTTAAAATTTAAAATTTCTTTTAATTTAACTTAGTTCATGAATTCTGGTGGCAGTATAATTTAAACAATCCAAATTGTCTTGAGCCGCAAAAGGTTAGTTAAATTTCCTCGATTCTTTAATGGGATAAAGCGGGGGGGGGGGGGGGGGGAATATGTAAAACACACAAACAGACATTTTCTAAAAATTATTAAATCAAGTTCAGAATGTTTCACAACAAGTAAATCTATCGAAAACCGGGGGTTGAAGATATTTACGAAAACACTACTTTCTTCTTATATACAAGAATGTAAAATAAATATATAAACTCGCTGTTACACTTTTCATTCGTCAGAGAAAACGAGAAAACATAAAAAGACGTAAGATAAAAGGGTTGAAAAAGGAAAATTTAAAAAATTTCTTGTTCTATTTTTTCAGAACACCCTTTCACTTTATTTTCTTCTCTAAAAATAAGAAAATCACAAATGCTGTCAAAATTTAAAATATATCTTTATGTGCATTCCTGTTTTATTTCACCAAAAATAACTTCTTTAGCAAATGTCCTTTCCGAATAAAATTTATATATTTTATATATTGAGGGCAAACATGAGGCGTATTTTCTATTAAATATTTATGAAAAAAACATTTCATAAATTTAAAACAACTAAACCACACCCAGAAATATCACGTAAACGTTTACATTTCTGCATTTAGAAATAATATGCATTTAAAACATTTATAACATGCGTTAAGAATACATCCTATTATATGTTTCAATGTTTGACCTTATAGATTAGATAACATATATATTATGAATGCATTAAATTTGAAATAAAGAATTGGACGTATAAACTTCGGTGAAACATACAGAAAAATTAATAAACATCCATTTTCTTTAAATTATTTATTTCATTTATAAATAAATAAATAAAATAAAATAAAATAAAAAACAGAAGAATGGGGGGGGGGGGAGGTTTAGGAGGAAGATTTCTCAAATGCATAATAAGAAATATCAGTGTTTTAATTTGAAATAATACGACAAAATTTTAGCATTTAATATATAATTATTTTTTAAAAAAATAGAAAAGTACAATTTAATATTTACAAAAAGAAAGGTAACGAATAATAATGATATATGAATACAGACTAAAAGTATCTTACTATTACATACCCTTTATCTCTCGTCGACGGCTTAAGAAAGTAAGTTATATCAAATGCTCGCACCAAGTTATGACAAAAACAACTTGGGATTTTACGCTCGCTCATTTTAGCATATCGTTCCATATCGCCGTTAAATTTATAAAAATGTGTAGGTATGTGTTTTTTTTTTTTTTTTTTTTTTAAGTAAGGAGATATTTTGTTCTAATAACACAAAAATAATAATTTAAAGACAATATGAAGACTGCAAGTTTTATACACGCTCTTATTACATCCTACAATAAAATTCGTTCCTCTACATGTAAATTAATTACCACATAAAGCTTAAAGAAAATTGTCGGAGGCATTACAATTTTCCTTGTTACTGTGGCTTCTAACAAGGAAACATTCAAAAGGTGTCGTCTTCAAAAAATATTGAAAAAATATATATGTGATTGTTACTTTCATAAAACACCAGAAAGTGAAAAAAAATATCGTCTGAAATGAATTATAGCGACCACAAAAAATTATCAAAATTAAGCATATTTGGCGATTTAGCGCTGTTAGGAGATAAGTTCGCTAGCACAGAGGTTGCCGTATACGAGCAGAACCGTGTTTTGCTTCTCCGCCAAGTACTCAAAATCAATCGCCTAACAGTGTGAAATCTCCAAATATGCTTAAATTTGATATTTTTTTGCGTTCCATCTATTTCTCTATTTTAAGCAGTAAACCCCGCCTATCCCCCCCCCCTTCTAGTCTTCATTTAAAGGATTCAAAATTTATCACCAGTTTTCGATGACGCAAATGTTACTTGTCTATATTTTTTCCAACGTAAAATAATGGGTTTAATACGAATACGCATAGACACCTTTTCTTTTTCTTCTCTATATTCTTTTGTTTTAGAAGAACGATGAAAGGCGGGGCTTTTTTTTTTCTTTAGAAAACCAGAATTCGTTTGCTAACATTGATGTATAAAAATCTATACTTTTTTGTTTCATTTCTTCGCGTTCGACGTTGCTGTTTTACAGTTTGACCCGTAAATAAAAATTTAAAATATTTTGTTCACTTTTCTCCGTTATTTTTTAAGACTTTCTTCGTTATCTCGTGCAAAACTTTATAAGATAGCCCCTAAGACTATCCAAAAGAAAGATTTATTTATATCTCGAAAACTAACAACTGCAACGAGCTGCAAATTTGCACACCCATATTTTTCACCATTAGGATTCATTTTATGTAAAAATTAATATAGGTCATAATTCATATATTTTTTTTATATATGAATCGATTAATATATTTCATAATTAAAAATATTTTTTCAGAATCAAAAGTGATAATAGATTATGTTTGGGTTTCTTCAGTGCATCTTGTAAAAAAAAGAAAAAAAAAAAAAATATATATATATATATATATATATCGATCAAGTTATTTTTTGTGAAGATACTAATAAAAGTTTGAAATATGAATTTAACATTAGCACCTTCAAACTTTGAACGCTTATAACTATATAAAAAATTAACTAAAATATACAACAAATATACTTTTTCGCATCTTAGCGACCCCAGGAATTCAAATATAAAATAAAAATATGTTATTACCATTGAAAAAGTCAAAGTTGGTGTGCGTTTTAATATGTAGACGACACCCAATTCAAAATTTCACTTCTGAATTAAAGTTTTTTCTGAATTTTCTAAAAGTACTCACAATTCCTAGTCGAATGATACTTAGTACATTTTTGTGCATCGATTAGCAACGAAGTTACACCGGTTGCTGCGTTTTTTTTTTTTTTTTCCCGAATGTACATTTTGTGAAATGTTAGAGGCTATATGCATTTTATCTTAGTTTTATCTCTTCAGTTAATAGCTAAAATATTATATTAAGTCAAAGGAAAGAAAAAAAAATCAAAACACAACTTTACTAAAATATTTACCGTCCTTCGGACTCAATTAGTGCAAGTGTTTCCCCTAGTCAGGGAACAGTTATAATACTGCATCTTGTTGTAAAAATATAGTTTAAAATACATGCAACATCTTTGGAGTACTCCTAATTTATCTCCTATAAATAATAACAGCTTTTTGGGTGTTTATAACACTTTTTTCATTGTGTTAAATATTCTTTATCTATAGTAAATGTTATTTAGAAATTCTCAGTAAATTTTATGAATTCATTCTTTGTAAAATATTTTCAAATTTTCAAATCACAAAAAATATCGGTAATTAATGGTGAGTCTTTTTATTTCATTTTATTTTATTTTTAGGAGAACGAAGGAATGGAGTGTATTTAACAGCAAAACCTTAGTCCAACTCATTGACATGTTACTGCATGTCTATGAGTATTATGAGATGATATATTACGTTAAAAAGGTAATATATCATTGCTTTCTTAAGTATCCAGCTAAAAAAATTATATACGATACGGTAACATTTTTAATGAAAAGTGAAGCAAACAATCCCTTGAAATTTTCCTTTTTATTTAGAAATTATGACCTATTTACTTCAGAAAGATGATAATAAATTTGCTTCTGAAATCAACTTATTAATGTTCATACTATTTTACTCAACAGTGGCGGATTTAAGAATAACACTTTGAAAAATCTTAGTTCCCCCCCCCCCAAAAAAAAAAAAAAAGTCTAGTTCTGGATCCGCCACTGTTACTCAATATATATAGGCTTTTTTTTTCTTTTAGCTATTTCATTCATGTCTCAAATTTCACTAAACGAGATATTCTTTAGGGGAATGATCAACATTTTATCCTCTATAACTTTCATTTTAAAGCTGATTAATTAAAACTCAAATTTTAAGTAGGATTCTTATTTAATTTTACTATACATTTCATAGTCTTTTTTTTTTTTTTTTCTTTTTTTTTGTTTGTTTGTTTGTTTGTTTGTTTGTTTGTTTGTTTAACAAAGTTCCATTTTATAATTTCGTTAAAATAATTACTGAATAATGTAAATTTTAGTATAATGTATTGAAATGACGTTATAGCTTTATATTTTTAATAATAGTTTTCATACATTTTGGAAAGTTCTTGAGTTATCCAATTGCAGGAGGAATTAGAAAACAAGTGAATTCATTGTAACAAAATATTATTGGTTGAATTAACCTTTTTTTTTTTTTTTCTAAAGCTTGAAATATCTTCAGATTCAAAATTAAAATTTTATTCTTTACAAAGGCAAAATTCCTTTCTTCAATAGCCTCCTAAATAAATAATAGTGTAAAAGTTTGTTAAAAACGTTGACGACAGATGGCAGCACTATTAAAAATAACAGTAGTGAAAGGTAAATGAAATGAGAGAGGTAGAAAGGCACCCTATCCGCGAAATTTTTAAGATTTGATGAAGTTTTTTAATTCTTATTCATTTTTAACACTCAACGACTCAACAGTATATACTGAATTTCGAATCCTTTCCGAAATTTGTTTCTGTGGCTACGGACTTGATACTACATTTCTACATTTATAACTAATTTAGTAAATTTATTATTTTGAATTCGATTCGGTAACACTTTTTGCTGCTGTGTAGTTCAATATTTATTTCTTGCGGAAATAAAAGTACTCATAACATCAGAAAAGTAAATTAATTAATTTTTAGTTACAATTCAAAACTTATAAATAAATATAATCACCAATATTACTTCCTTGTACATATTCTAGATTTATGTTATATAAATTTATGTAGGTACTATTTACAGGCCCTGATTACCCAATAGGCACGAGAAGCATGTGCTTCCCCTGGAAAATTTTGAAAAGACCCCAAATTAAGCAAAAAAATGGGCCCTGAATTGTAAGCTTGTGGTCTAAAAGCATTGTCTGATTAAAAAACGTCATAGTCCTACCTGACTGCACAACTATCATTTCTAGATTCTATAGGATATATGCTGGTAAAGCTTTTACACATCCATTTATAATGGAATAATTTCATATATTGTGGTGAATATAGGCTTTCGTCAGTTTATATCTTGGTACAGAAATCAAGTGAATTTGCTTGTATTATAAGCGATTTATAATTGCATTATAGCTTGTATTATAAGCTATAATTTAAGCGAATTTACTTGTCCTCAATTCCAGGTAACTACAAAATTTAATGAAAAATTTATAAAATTTTCACGATGTTTGTATGAGTCTTTAGACCAAGAAATCAGTAGGGCCTCCAAATGGATTTGTGTTTCCCCTCAATTATTAGGTTAATCGGGCCCTGACTATTTAAATGGATACTTATATATGTTAAGTAAATTTTTATTCAATTCATTGAATTAGCATTATTTTATAGAAATAATGTATATTTAGAAAGATTTAGTGACGTAAATTCATGTTTATGATTGATACTGTTTAATTAATTAATTTTTTACATTTATAATGCATTAAATGGTACAAAATTAACATATATTGACACATTTCACTAAGGCGAATGGTATTAGAGCATACTATATGGTACTAATGTTATAAGAGCTATTTCTTCCCTCCCTGCCCTCCATTGCAATATATAGTATATATATATATATATATATATATATATATGTATATGTGTGTGTATGTATATACAATATTATATACATAAATAATCCGTAGGTAGGTAAGTAGGTTGGGTTTAACGTCGCACTAGTACTACGTTATCATTAATATTCGGTCATCCGTAAAGGGAAATTAATACGTATCTATTTTTAAGCAATGTATTCAATTTACTTCATTAAAAATTTCTTTGGTTTTAAGCAATATGTGTATAAAACTTGAAAATAGGCTAAGCATCCTTTGTTGATATCCTTTGTAGCATCCTAACCCTTTGTTGACGAATGTCAGTAAATAACAGACAAATATATATATAAGTCCCTTTTTTTTTTTTTTTTTCTTTTTTTAGGATAGGATTATTGGTGTTAATCTACGGATTTCTACGATACCAGTTTTACGATAGTTGGACATTTATCGAAACTGAAAATTTATCCAAAATATAATTGAATATTTTGAAAACGATGTTATATTTTGAAAAAAAAAAAAAAAAAGAAAAAAAAAAAACTGATAGTCCTCCGTACTAAACTAAATTCTGCTTTTTTTCCATAATTTCATCAAAATCTTTATTCTTTTTTTTTTTAAGAAAAAGAAAAGAAAATTAATAATAATCAGTTTCGAAACGTACAGTATCGAAAAAGTTTAATTATTTTATTTTTTTTTTCTCCTGCATGAACTTGTTTTCCAAATAAAGCTTTTGTTTCAATTTATAATTTAAAATTGATAACTGTGCACTTTTTTAAGTACTGCTTTTGCTCCCATTTCATATTTTGAAATTAGAGACAACGAGCTTAATTTGTCCCCACTTTTTCTTTAAAAAAGTGCGGTCGCCTCAACTTAGACCTTAAATTTATAAAATCGATTTTTTTTTTTTTTTTTTTTTTTTTTATGATTAATTTCTTTCTGAAAAAGGAAATGGTAACATGAAAATTATAATAAATTAAGTGTTTCTTTCTTTCTTTCTTTCTTTCTTTTTTTTTTCTAACAAGTTAAAAATTTTTAGTGTGGTATTTCTGCGTCATTTTATCTTGAGTAGCTATAGGTGTAATGACGTCATAATTAAGCAGGTACCTGTAACAACCAATGTATAATCCCCTATGTTTGTATAATGCCCTATACCGTGTTCTTTCTAAAACAGAGTGAGTCTTAAAATATAACCGTGCTGTGTGTTAACAGTAATCTGCTCTATGTCCATAATTAATTATGTGTAAATTAAAGGAGCAAGCACCTCGTTCATTCATAAATAATCACATAATAAATAATAAATAATCACATTCATAAATAATTAATAATCACAAAAATATATTAAAAAAAGTTTTAAAAATATATTAAAATTGAAAGAAAATTTTTAAGAAGTATTTTAAGAAATGAATATAATAAACGTTGCTAAGTAACAAAACTTCATATTTTAAGCTGAAGAATCTATTGTTTATTTATTTTTATTTATTTATTTATTTTGCTTTTTGTATATTTAAGCTAATACTAATAATAAAATATTCTTTTTTACTTGTTGCATTAAATTAAAATGCATTAAAAATAAAATTGCGAGAAAATATTTAAAAGAAATTTCAAGAAACGAGTAATCGTTGCTGAGGATGCAGTAAAGTTAATACACGTCTTTCATTAAAAAGAGAGAGAGAGAGACCTCGTCGTCTTAAATTAGTGCTGTTTTGTACAGAATTTTAGATCAGTTACTTAGAAAACAAAAATAGGATTCGATTGTCTTTATTTATTTATTTTATTCAAGTGTTTTATTAATCTTTTTCGACAGTCAGTCTGCTTATTTTAAAAATGTGTCGTTCCTCAACAAAAGCAGTTATAAAAATTGTATATTTACTCTTTTACTCGTGCACAATTCACCAAATAACAAATTGTGGCAGGTTCCTTTTTCTTTTTCTTTTCTTTTTTTTTTTTTTTTTTTTTTTTTGCGCTCTCTAAATCATGAATACTAGTTTTTTTACATTCTACTAATTAGCATTAGTGGTAGAACTTTCATTTTTATGGAGCACTTGAAATCTTATTAACTCATCTGACTTTTATCTCTCTCTCTCTCTCTCTCTAAGGAGTCGTTAATGAAATAAAGCACATAAGTTAATAATTTGTATTCTACATTGGGTTTAAAAAAAAAAAAAAAAAAAAAAAAAGTAGAACTTTCGATTTTTGTAAATTCTTTTTTGTATATTTATTCTGGCTAACAGATTCTTATTCAGATTTTGTTCAACAAAGTTTTCTTTGATTTCACATAAAAATGAAATGTCTGCCACTAATGCTAATTAGTAGAATGTAAAAAAAACTAGTATTCATGATTTAGAGAGTGCAAAAAAAAAAAGGAAAAGGAACCTGCCACAATTTGTTATTTGGTGAATTGTGCAAGAGTAAAAGAGTAAATATACAATTTTTATAACTACTTTTGTTGAGGAAAGAAGTATTTTGTTAAAAATTGTATTGTAATTTTCTTTTCAGGCTGCCTAGACGAATACCTTTACATGATTTTCCAATGGGAAAATTGTTGTATATAAAAATGATAGTAAAGGTGTTAGACATATTGCTCGTATACTGACATCGGTCGCAGTACAGTTTCTAATTTTGTCAGAAAGCCAGGCAGAAATGAGAAAAGAAAGAATACTGGTAGGCTTAAAATGTTAACGCCTAACGATGTAAGAAACTCGCTCACGAATTTAAAAAGAGTAGTGGAAGTATTGCAAAAGCTTAGAATCAAACAGGGCTTACTCATGCTTGAAGGTAAACAGTTTACAACTGCATAACAAGATCCAAATAATTCATTTTCAAAAAGCGAAAGCATCATCCAAAGTGGAAAAATGAATAAAAAAATAAAATAGAAAAAAAAATTGTTAAAGACAGAATATAGTTTAGTACAGAAGACTATTAATTTCAGTCTGTAAAGTTTTAATTTTAATTTTTAATTTCATTTTTTATTTTTTTATCTCATTTTTTTTACCGTAAAACTGGGCCACGTACTTTCTAAAATGACTGAAATGAATTCAAATAAAATGTTGCCACCTAAATTTCATACTTTAGTTAATTTTAAAAAATATAATTGTCGTGTCGAAAAGCTGTTTGCACCCCTGGATTCAGAAAAATTGCTCCTTACATTCGGTACCAAATTTGTAACGATAAGGCATTTTTAACGATAGGTTAGAACGATAGGTTTATTACAAACGATAGGTTCAACAATAGGTTTTAACAATAGGTTCATATCTAATTTATTATGGTGGTACACGAAACTGGTCTACAAAAACTTCAGACTGAAACTAATAGTCCTCTGGTGTAAAAAAAAAAAAAAAAAACATATTGATAATCGTTTTTCTTGGGCTAAGAAACATATGCCATAGACCTCCGATGAGTCAATTCGGCAAATGGGGGGGGGGGGAAGGTTAATGGCCTGGTAACCATTTGGGTATGGAAGAAGAACAAGTCTGGTCTTTTTCAGTGGTAGGCAGAATCATACAGACTATATTGCAGTGCTAAATTCTGAGCTTCTTCATTATGGCTCCAAATTAGGAGGAAAAGAATGAATGTTTCAACAAGTTTTTTTTTTTTTTTTTTTTTTTTTTTTCCTCCATTCATACCATTTATGGATTTAAAAAATGATTCGGTGCAAATAATGTGCAGATTTTACCATAGCCAGTGAAAAGCCTTAATCTTAACATAGTAATAATATCTGGGCAATGCTTGTTCGTCCAGTATATATGCTAGTGAAAAACAGCTTGAATCCCTTATTGAGCTTCGAGAAGCTTTGAATAGTTTATAGTATAATTTTCGCCTAATAAATACGCAGTCTTTCTGTGATTCACTACCAAATAGAATATTCGAAGTCCTAATGGCTAATGGGAAAAGTGTTCCTTACTAATATCACTTGTATTTTATAAATTGTATTACTGCCCTACTTTTTTACAGAGTTTAAACTGATATAAACTATTTATGTTGTCATTAATAGTTTATTTTTGAATATCATGGTAATGATACTGATATTTTCTACCTAAGCGATCTGCAAAATGTTACTTAGAAAAATAATTTCATTAAATATTCGTGTCCCCCCCCCCCTTAAAATATCTAGTGTCTAACTACTGTTTTTTTTTTTTTTTTTTACGCAGTGTAATTATACTCCTAAAGATACTAAGTTTTCTCAGTTGCTTGAAAAAGCATATGCGGAAAATACATCCATGAAAGAGAATTTATTGGTGTTTCTTTCATTTCTTTAATAAGCTCGTAATATTTATAAAAAATTTTTACAGTCGATATAAGATATCAGATAAAATTGTCTAATAACAGAATTGATATATAATTTCAAAACGTTTAATAATTGCAAGGGCACCTAAGTAGTATTTATTACTTTATGAAGTATAAGAAAAATATTAATTACTCTAATTTCACATTGAAAATCATTTAAATCATACAGCTTCACACTATGAATTTACACTGATCTCCTTCCTGTAAAAGGAATATTAAAATCAATTAAATATATTTGGTGCTGCCCTCTATTAACATTCATTTGATACACATTCTGATCTTTTAATGATTTTTCCTCTTATTGTAAATAGCTTATTTTTATTTATATATATATATATATATATATATATATATATATTATACTTCGAATTTACATTAAATTCGAGATACTGTAACTGCTAGAGAGAGTTTAAAATTCTGTTGCTCTTTCGAATAAGTTACAAACTATTAATAACAGATAATTTACTAAATTTTTAACAGGTATTATTTTCGCATTATTTTTTTAAATACATATACACTGACTATCGATAAATATTTGGACATTTTCGAATTTAGACGTTATCTCAAATATTTAAAGGAATACCTACTGTATTATCTTGGAACTTCAAAGAAGTAAAAAACATATTATACCTCATTTATTTCTTCCGAAGGCTTCTTCCCGAAGGAAAAAGGTAACTAGGAACTAATTAAAGAAAAACATAATGTTTGGGATCCCCCTCTAAAGAAATAATACATAAAATGCCTCGTAGCTGCAATATTTGATTAAAATGCTTCTTATAATTATCTACGTTAGTTTCTATGGCAATAGCAGGCATATTCATAGGGATATTATGGGTTTCCGCAACAAAACCGAAAAGAAAAAAAACAAAAAATCGTGCATTTTAAATATTTTCCAACAATGTTGAAAATGGTTTATGAATTCGACCCATCTGACTCTATCGATGTCTTCGCGCTCAACTCCCGTAAATATTCATGGATTTCTTAAAATTGATATACATTATTCAAGTTCCCTATGGTATATTCCCTTTATTGAAAATGGTGTGAATACAACTACTGGTTTGTGAACAGGGACACACAAAAATATTCTAATTCTGTATTGCGTTCTGTGTGAGATATTTATACAAATCATATTTTAATACCTATGTACTCCAGAATGAAATTGACTTTTATTATTCATATGCACAAAAACATGGTTTTTATATAAAATATGTGGTCAGTATTAATGTTTACAGGGACACAAAAAAGAAAATATTCAGATGCATTATACCAAGAGTTATAACTGAAACTCGCTAGAATAGCATTTTTAGTTGCATTAAGCGTTTTCAACACTTTCTAACACAGTTTAAAATTGATTGTCTTTGGTTAGTCTAACCTTAGCTTCCTAAACTAGATGCCTTCCACGTGGCTCGGAAACTTGGCAACAGTTCAAACGGTAGACAGCGCCACCTGGTACAGATTGTGCGACTTTTTTATTCAACAGCCACCAAAAATTTTTTAAAGTGGGATTTGACATACATAAAAGTCATGAATAGAATCGAAGAAGCGTCAGTTATATATATCATATATCACTCCTTAAAATTATTGGTGAAAGTTGAATAAAAAAGTAGCGCAATCTGTACCAGGTCGCGCTGTCTACCGCTTGAACTGTTGCTGAGTTTCCGAGCCACGCGGAAGGCATCTAGTGTAGGAGGCTATGGTCTAACTGTCAGTCTGCCCGACTGTCTCTCTTTCTACATGACCGCGTTGGATATAAAATGTTCCATATTGAAAATAGTATAAATAATACGACTGGTTTCTGCATAGAGACAACCAAAAGAATTCTAATATATTGCGATCTATGACAAATACTTATGTAAAGCATATTTTAATACCTTTGTAAAGTAGGAAATATAATAAAATTGCCATTTATTATTCATATGCACAAAAGCGTATTTCCTCTTGAATATGGTATGATTAACATTAATATTTACGAGGCAACACAAAAAATTCAGATAAATTTAGGGCTATGTTTGAAAATTGGCAGAATAGCATTTTTAGTTGCGTTAAGTATTTTTAATACTTTGAAACATTGTTTATCAGTGATATATTTTTAACACTTTGAAACATTGTTTATCAGTGATTATATCTTCAATTACTCTGTCTGTCTGTTTGTCAGGCTGACCGTCTATGCTCTAACTTTCTTTAACATCAGTAAAATGACTTGAAATGAATATATGCAATTTAACTTAATTTGGCGCGTTTTCTATTAAAAATGGTATAAGTGACGTAATTCTTTGTGCACAGAAATTTAGAAAATGTTTCCAATACATTATGGTCTCTGAGAAGTATTTATTTAAAACATAATTTAATATCTTTAAGCAGCACTTAGCATAACGAAATTAATATACGTTATTAAGATACATTTTTCTACCTTGTAGAATAAAGTATTATTAGCAAAGTTATTTGGTTTACAGGATCAGTTCAACTTGTTCATACACATTATTATAAATAGAAGTTGCTAAATGTACGTTTTACTGTTATGAGGACATAGTACACAATATCATGGCTAAGTAAGATTTACACGCTATACAGGGCTACACAAACTAAATCTTATAA